>CM055404.1:10887723-10912723 GCA_029228625.1 Pseudolycoriella hygida
TGGTCCCAAGGTAGCCGAATGTGACACGAAGTGTTCCGAAGGCAGTCGAAGGTGACACGAAGTGTTCCGAAGGCAGCCGAAGGTGACACGAAATGTTCCGAAAACAGCCGAGGTTGACACGAGGCGTTCCGAAGACAGCCGAAGGTGACACGAAGTGTTTCGAAGGTAGCCGAAGTCGACACGAAGTGTTTCCAAGGTAGCCTAAGCTGTTGGAGAACAACTTTTTTCGGAAAGAAAATTTTTTTGGAGAAAATTTTTTTTGGGGAAAATATTTTTTGGAGAAAAAATTTTTTTTGGAGTAAAAATTTTTTTTGGCGATAAAATTTTTTCGCAGACAATTTTTTGGAGAAAATTTTTTTTATGGAACATTTTTTTAAGGAAAAATTTTTTGGAGAAAAATTTTTTTAGGAGAAAATGTTTTAGTGAGAAATATTTTTTTTGGATGAAAACATTTTTTTTTGAGAGAAAGAAAATTTTTTGTAGAGCAAATGTTTTTTGAAGAAATTTTTTTTCGCGCCCAGTCAAAATTTTTTTTTTTTTCGAAGACAATTTTTTCGGAGAAATTTTTTTTCGAAGAAAATTTTCTTTTCTGAGAAATTTTTTTTTCGGAGAAAATTTTTTTCAAAAAATAGAAATTTTTTCAACAACTGAAAACTTCCAAAACGACTGATATCACAACAAAAACTTCCTAAAAGGTAGAGTGTGACGCAGTCCGAAAGTCCGCTTCCAAAATGAAAACTGAAAGTGTTGAAAATTTATTCCGCTGGTGGGTCCGGCATTTGTGACGCAATTTTATTAACACAACGTAATTTTGTTTTAAAAAAGCGCTGTAATTTTTTCAGTAAATTAAACACAAGGTTCCATTCAAACAAACTTCTGCGTATTATCAGCGATAGCGTCACCTCAAGCGATATCATTAATTTTGGAAGCGGACATTCGGACTGCGTCACACTCTACCTTTTAAGAGGTTTTTTTGTGATATAATATGTTATCAAACTTATTTAAGTATTATGTAGTATGCCATACGTAACAAACGTGCTATGAGCTAACATAATACGTGCACGGTGGATGAAATACGTCGACGGCGTATATTATAAACACAAGTTCTACGTAACATTTTTTCCCACTAAATAGCATATAGCATATAGCATATAACAGCTTTCTAGAAGATTGTAAGGCTGTTTCTCATTCAAAAAACAGTGATATGAGCATTTCTACGTTACATTTTATCCAACAACACCGTGGAACTACCCATATACTCAAAAAAATTAGCGACAAAATTAAACAAAACAATCCCCGTGAATGAACCTTTTGTTCATTTACCTCCGGCTGGTGCTGAAAAAGTCCACTGAAAATGTACTATTTTACAGGAGAACACATCACTTCTATTTCAAGAAATTTAATTTTAATTCCATTTTTATTTCACAACAGGGACAAAACACATTTGGATTATTAATGTTAACAATTTTATTGATCGTGAAATAAAGAATCTTATTTTCTAATTGTTCTTTTTACTCCCCCCGAACCCCGCGAATCCCATTATTGCTGCGATATCAGACGTTCCTTTATTATCGCAATCATCTGCTTCTTCCTCAGCCTTTCGTTTGCGATCTTTCCGCTTTTCACGTTTATATTCTTTGTAGCGTTCCTCCTCTTCCTTGGCTTCCCGAACCTTTGATTCCAGTTCATAGTCCTTTTGTTTTTCTTCCATTTTTTTCTTGTTTTTCTGAAATCGTTCTTTAACTTGATCCAATGAGCTTCTTTCAACTTTCATGCTCATCCCAAGATTACGTTGATGTTTTTTGCCATTTATGTGATCCAAGAAATTAATGGAATCTTTTACTACACAGTCACAAACATTGCAATAATATCCGCCAGTCTGTGATGTCGGAGTTGTTTTGCTAATTACGACGCTTTTTCCGAGCTTACTGTCCAAGTCTACTTTATAGTCACGACGTTTCAACAATTCCCTTGAAATGGGAGCCTCATCTTCCTTCTCAGCTTTCTGTGCACGAATTCGATCTTGTGCCAACCGTTCATAATGAGCACGGTCCCACTTCCGTCGATGGTCATCAGGTCGTAAAGACATTGCAAAAGAATGTTTTCGTCAACAACAAAAGTGCACTTTGTATGAATACTTTATAAACAATAGGCGTTCGAGATAGGAGAAAAATATATAAAAATTTATATTTTTGACACAGTCTCACTAGCGCACACTTGGCGATAGCGGTAATAACTCAAAACACTTAAGCGAGTGGCGGCGAATAATGTAAATGCTACTTAAAAGTGAACGTATTATGAAGAAGCGGGAATATTCAAAACATCTTTTTAAATCAGATGTCATTTGCTATAAAAATCTTCATCGTCTGCCCATTTTTTCATGTCTTTCAATTTCTGTTATATTTTATAGATATCACTTTTTAATTTCCATCGAGTCGAGTGGTGTATGACAAATTGCATTAGTGTTTGAAAATCTCAGAAACCAGGCTGTCAAAGTGAAATTGGCAAGGTTTTCTAAAGAAATATTCCAGTGCCGGTTGGGTGAGTTTGCTTGCAGAAACGTTCAGCGGTATTACTAAAAATGCGCAGCGATCGACCCAGATTTTTATTTTACCGACCTAAATAATTTGCTCCCAATTTGTCCTGCTCAAAATCGCATTTTTGAAAACGATAACAATTTGAGCAAAATTGGTGATGCCATTAATTTGTCCTGAATTCTTGACACTTCGAAATTAGTGTACTGACACTTCGGTAGTGTAAAATTGTGTCACTAGATTTTAAAAGATTACAGACTATAAAGGATTATTTTCTTGGACTTTATACTAAACCCTGCATTTGAATATGACCATATAGGAACGTTATGACTGTTGTATTTTCTAGTAAGATGGACTACCATCAACCAACAAACATGGATGTAAGGCCAGTGAGGTCTTAATTATGGCATACTGGCAAATCATTGAACACGGACAATGAAGTTTGTTAAACGGATGCAAGAGCTGACAACTGTAGTATTCCACTATTATACTAAGGAAGATTGACACCTTCTAGTAACGGCTAGTGGGCTAATATCGCTAATATCATGGTTGCCCCCGTCCCGGTAAAACCTTGGCAGGCCTCCAAGTACGTTCGAAAGCTCGTCCTGTGAAAAGAAGGTGGAGGCTCAGATGAACATTCCTGACTAATACCTATCTGGCTCTGAATACGGTACCCAACATTGTCAACCCTAGCATGACCTCATTGCTTGCATAGGTAACCATGAGAACACAAAGGTAACTACACCACGAAATGGAGATAGCGGCTTGTAGGGGGGACCCAACAAAAGGAAGGAAACAATAATGATAATGAAAACAAAAAACAAGCGGAGGAAATTGGAGTATCAGCGGATGAACCAATCGGAGGTTCAGATTTACGACGTGTTGGTAAGAAGCTCTAAGATGGCGAGGTCGCCCATGAGAACAAACGAGTAAAGAGCAAATGCGCTCCAGGCCAAAGCTGACAAAAATGGAGCTATCCAAAAAAATGACGAAAGAGCTGCTCGAATTTATTGAAGACAAGAATAATGTGCATAAGGACATAAAGAGGATGGTAATTTACATTAGAGCTTGTTTGAACGAATTGCAACAAGACCTCAAGTCGTGGATGCGGAAAGCAGAAACAGCTGACAAGAAGGAGATAAAAGACGAAGCGGTCGAAGTGCTAGCTACCCTAGTCTCGTCAAAAAGAAAACAAACACCGGACGTAACGCCCATACCAAGAAACGCGGCGAAGAGGAGCGAAAACGACCAGAAAAATAACGAAAGGACCACATGGAGATCAGATACACAAACACCGAAGCCAAGTCTTAATGAGTGGAGAGAGGTGAGAAACAAAAAAGAAGGAGAAGAACGAGAAGCCGAAGCTTAAAAGACTGAGACCGAAAGCTCTGATAGTGGCGGTGGAAGAAGAATAACGAACGAAATCCTCGAAAAAATAAGAGGCGACCAAACTTTCAAGGACCTGGGCGAAAACATCTCGAGAATAAGACGAACGCGCAGAAAGGCGAAATGTTGTTTGAACTTAAGCCAGAGATTAAAAGTACAGATTATAAAGATCTAGTCAAGAGGTCACTGGGCGAATCAGCAAAAGTGAGAGCGATGTCCCACATGACCACGATCGAATGTAGGTATATGGACGAACTCATGACAAGCGAAGACCTTCGAAAAGCTATGAAAGAGCAAGGTAATGTAATATAAATGACAAGATAGACTCAATGACGATACGCATGAGGAAAACGAGAGACGACCTCCAAACGGCGGAAATAATACTCGGCAAGATAAAGGTGGGCTGGAGCGTATGCCCGATAAAGATAATAGTAGTTAGAAAGGTGCTTCAAGTGCATGGACCAAGCAAGAAGTTGAAGGGGAGAGTATAGATCCAACCTGTGCATTGTAGGTCATGATACTGTCATAAATGAGTGGGTAATTTTTACTGTAAGTGACGACAGTTACCGGATCCTTCTCCAAACGATAACGATCACTAGACGAGTACTAAAAATTTGACAACACATCACCGTCCGCATTACTTGCCTTACGACTTTTATTTATTTTAAATTCCCACATATTTATTAATTCAAGAGAGATATCGCGAAAAGGTCGACCAATGCCGGTTCACTGTGAATAGTGACTGATAGCGAAATCACAAAAAAACTCGTAATGCTCATGGGAAACATTCAGGGACTCAAAATCTTTCATTTTCAGGTAAATCCACGACTTGCTTGCAGGTTTTTGTTGAGAAAAATCCTACTTCAGTGTCTACCAAGTTTCTTTAGAAAATTGATTCCACTTCCTTAAACATGATATTGGCGGAATTATGTTATAGATGTTTTTTAGTGGTTAGGCCACAGTGTCTTTCTCAAATAGTACTTTTACATCACACCGATGTTTAAGACAGCCAGACAACTCCGAACATTCAACATATTTTGAGTTGCAGCTCTCGTATACAGCGGGTATGTACATGGTGGATGTCTAAGTCTAAAATCTTTGTCTCATTATGCCCTTCATTCGTAGCCACGCCAATAATAAAGGATTTGGTCATAACTTACTTGAGTTAGAAGCGAAAAACTGTTTTTCGACCCCTGTCGAAATCAGAGAGATACGTATTTCTCCACTAAGACCAACGATTCTAAGAAGATATCATTCGCCTCAATCGGCGTTGGCTTGTAAAATCACTGGTGGAAGTATTCGTGATATAACTCTTTATTCAAAAATAAAAAATATTAGTTCACAACGCACGCATATTTATACGTAGAAAAATCCAGTTTTCAGTTTTTTTTACCATGACGCTTTTGGTATGCCTCACACTCCTTGATTAGGTTATTCACAGATTCCGAAATTGTATCACGGAGGGCATCCAAATCATCCATGGGAATGAGTGCCTTTGTTTCCTCGGTTTGAACTTTTAGGACGCCGATACTTTTAACTTCATCCTTCAGCTTATGTTTCGTTGAATCAATGTCGATATTTGTCTTATCAATGGTACTTTGCAACTTTTCGAAGAAGCCTTTCACTTCACGCAGCTTTGCCTGCAATGCGGGTATAAGTTTCCCTTCAACAACTCCGGCAGCAACAGAGTACGCAATGATGAGTCCAAAGGGACCAAAAATCAATCCAGCTGCTGCACCGGCATATGCTTCTTTGCGAATCTTGTCGACTTTTCCTTGGAAGAAGCTGCTTGTGGTGTCAAAGTCATTAGCCAAACGAACATTTAGAGCCGTGAGTTTTCCCGCCACATTATTAAAGTTCATTGAGCATTGTTCTAATTTGCCTTGTCCCGCAGACATTTTGTTCAATCCATCGTCAAGCACCTTAATTAGGAGTGCTCTCTGCGCCTCATACGTTGTTGATGTACGCTTTTCGAACAGATCAAGATAAATCTTAAGAAGCCGTGTAGTTAGACTGCACCACTCATAAATGGACTGTGTTGCACTGAAGTAGTGGTCTTCAGCGTTCCTGATGAGGGTCTTTACCTCACCGACAAGCTGTGCACTTTCGTTGGAATAATCTTCACGGTATCGATCCAACTCCTTGACGATTTCTTCATAGGTTTTCCATGGAATAATTTGATCCAAGACTTTGTTGTACAAATCCAGAGCCTGGTTGATCGTTTCAATTCCCTCTTTGGTGATTTCAATCACTTCTTTGATTGCTTCTGCTCCACTTACTGTACTCATGATGAATTTAATTTACTTTAAAATAAGAAATAGTTTCACAAAACTTTGCTTTTATAGTAAACGACAAAGGAGGTTCTTGCTGGCGATAAACTAATAAAATTAATCAATCGATTAATAATACTAACAACGAAACGTACATTTATACGTGTGATAAAAAGGCATTAGATAAATAAAGATAGCAACATTTTTTTGGGATGCAAAATACGTTGGAATTATTCCAGGTAAATATTTGATTTAATTTGCGTCATAGGCATCACAAATCAAATAAGGCGGCAAGATAAAACACTCAAGGAACTATTGTTCATTCATAAATCGTATTGAAAACTATCTTCTTGAGTATTTGTGACGATTACAAAGAGCATGTTATGAAGATGAGTGATTACTTGCACCCTCAAATGTTTAGTATGCAGTACATCCGGCTGCTTGGAATTTCGCGCCCATACGGCCCATACATTAGATGCGGAACTTCGCGCTGGCGCGAACTTCCCCATTACCGTACATACATGCGTAGCAAAGAAAGTTATTTTTAGACCCGTTCGAAGTACTGGTCCTATGCGTTTACCACGACGTTTGTAATCAAACGGCCCGGTAGTTGATGGGTTTTTTGTTTGGGGGTCTAAATTAGAGAAATCTACAAAAATAATTGTGTCCGTCTGTTGTCAAGAGTAAAGTTTAATCATTGCAGCACTTACGCCAGCTTCATTGCGCCCATACTGTTGCAGTGCTATGTCCTTCGTGTGTCTTTTGTATGATAGTGCTGCTGGCATGTCTTGATGTCTTGAGCCATTTGCTTCTTGAGGCTATATTAGTTAGCGTAAGGCTCGAAACAGGTTCAGGTTGACCTGTTTGAATTTAGATTGTCCTGAACCTGATCTTGACTTAAATTATATCAGCTTTGCTCTTATCAGGCTCAAACCCGACCTGTTCCGAGCCTTATTTAGCAGTCTATCCGAAATTTTTCAAGTGTCAGGTAGAAGTCTCCAAACCACTTCATCCTAGAAAAATCATATTTTTGTGACAACTTTACCGACCGTAAATTCGTAGGTTCTTGACCGCTCATCGACTAACTTGAACTCACTTTTTCGATTGCCTTTGAGGTGAAAAAAAGATTTCCAAAATCGGTCAAGCTTTACTCAAGTTATCGTGATGGAAGATGTCCATCAACGTCTGTTTTTTAAGATTTCACTTATTTAGTCCCCAAAACGCACTAACTCACGGGTCCAAATTTGACTGGTTACAAACTTCGTGATACACGCAATATACCGTGCTTCGTACGGGTCGGTCTAAAAATGTACATGTGGGTGTGTTATCAGGGTTTCAATAACAATAGATTCTCTCCTGAGTTGTTGGTCTGGTATAAAAATACTTTTTTCTGATGAATCATAGAGAAAAGTATTGCAAAAACATGACTGTGCACGTTACAGTTGATTGATAATGAAATCGAAACACTTAACGGAAAATGATGCAATTGAAGTTCATTGAAGTTCGCAAAACGTTTTATTGTCGGCTGAAAAATTGATAAGCTAAGGCAACAAAAAACTTCGGATGTGAAAAATTTCACCTTAAAATTATAAATACCACCTTAGGCATAAGGGCACCGGTAACGTAATTCAGGGAGCAGATCAGATTTATTTTAACTTGTCTCGGAAACTGTCGTCAAACATTTAGGCTGGATTTGAACTTAAAAAAATATCACTCCGTTTTGAAACTGCGCATGTGCATAGAGAGTATTTTGCTCTATGCGCATGCGCAGTTTCAAAACGGAGGTGATATTTTTTAAGTGCAAATCCAGCCTTATGAATTAAAATAATTGAGAGAGGATGAAGTAGTTGAATTACTCTTTTCACATTTTGGTACAGGTCTCCCGCGTTTTATGCGGTGTGAATAACAATAGAATTACAGCAGATTCTGCTGTAATTCTTTTGTTATTCACACCGCCTAAAATGACGAAGACCTGTATGAAGTTTTGATTTCTCTTTCTTTCTCTCATTTTGACAGCAATCCCCGAGACTTTAAGAGCGCATACAGCAATTTTTTCTTCGGTCAGTTAATAGTGTTGGATGGGGGTGAAACTGCTGCAAAAATATTGTTACATAAAATTGCAAGAGTAGTTGTGTATTAGAAGAAAGTAGTCATGTTGGTATCACTGAAAATTGCATCATTTTAAGTATTTACGATTTTTTGTGAAAATAAATGGCAGCCCATTCTATACACTTGACATTTGAACAGGGGCGTGACAATCTTTTTTATTGATCTTTGCAAGTAATATTCAACGTGAAGTTAGCTGCAGTTGCGACCGTAGCTAACTTCATCGCAAACAAAATCAGCTGATTTCATTCATAAATTTACCAAAACCAGCTGACTTCATTGAAAACAACAGATTTTTTTGCAATGAAGTTAAATTCGGTCATAACTGCAGCCAACTTCACGTTGAGTATTACTTGCAAAGATCAAAACAAAAGGCTGTTACGCCCCTGCATTTGAAGCAGACAATTTTGACATTTGGAGCAGATTATTTTCAGTTCATTATATCGACGCTGCGAGGACAATAGATGTTGAAATTTTCGTTAAGAATCACGAAACCACTTGTCACTGCTCAAATGTTAAACGACACGATATGGTTGCTGTATTTTTAAAGCAGTATAGCTATATAAATTGACGCAAATAAAATACCATCAAATAGTACCCACCTGGTCATCCCTCTCAATCCTGCAAGTAGTCATATCCCATGATTAAGTCATTCTTCTCTAAAACCCTGAAAAACGTATTCTCTAAAAATTTATCCTCTACAACTTTGCCTTTGGAAGCAACTTTCTAAGTTCCATAATTCTAAAAATTTGCGTCATTTCTCACAATTCTAGAAGTGACCATAACCCAGATTTGAGTCATTTTTCCCTATAACACTGAAACATGTGTTCTCTAAAATTTTATTCTCTACAACAGTAAATTTGCGTTTTCGATAGACAAAAAACAATTTGCTTTCGCATATGGCCAAGAAACTCAATTTCACTGGTCACAGAGCCCAGACCACTGACCCGATTTCCACAAAAAAAAAATCCCAGTTTTGAGAGATCTTTGACACCAAAATGAACAGTTTCTGAGATATTTGCGAAAAAGTTTCACCAATTCTCAAAAATTCACGTTCTTCGACCATATCTCCAGAACTACTTGACCGATTTTGCTCATCTTCGAACTTGAATCGTGGGACATATGTACGACGTACATTGTATGTTTCAGGGAAAAAATTTAAGGGGAGCCGTTTGGAAGAAAAAGTGTAGACGAACGGACGGACGGATATTTTTATTGCTGATTCGTCATCATTAGACGATAATAAATGGTTTCCCCTTCTGCCGCCTCAGTCTACCTTACGTTACAATTAAGTTATTTGTAGCAAACGTACAGCACCTTTGTACTTCGTACGGGTCAAATAATTACGAAAGCTCTCAAATATTCAACAAAATTTGGTTCGAAGCAGCTTTTTATGAATTTGTTTTTATTCGGTTGCCTCGAGATGCATTCGCTGTCGGTGTGTTAGTAGAGTGTATAAGTTGGTTAAGACCGTATATAAGTCGGTTAAACCAACACACATAAAAATGTGAAATGTTAAACTTACACACTTACACAACTAACACTCGGAGCTTCGCTCCTCTTGCGTATACACCGCTTTTATACACGTCGCTACAGTAATATACTCGGTATGAACGTCGTACCAGACGCTTTTTTAGGGAGTAAAGGTGACTATTAATGTCGCACTAATACGACTGAAATTTCGTCAGTAATATTTTACTAACTCCCTCGTTGATTAATAATTTTATTACTAAATTGGTTTATACAACTTGTATGCTTTTTACTGAAATTACCAGAGAAGCCATACATTACTTCATACATAACATACTATAGGTGCACTATGCACTCTCACAATTCGTTGTGCACTTTATACTCACATATTCGCATCATGTGTGGCTTCGATCTAGGAATGGTGAGGATGTGGTGTTTGTGTTGAACGATTTATTTATTATATCGTTGCGTAGCGTTGCATAGGTTGCATAAGAGTAACGTATTGTTCATACCTCACAAATAAGGTAAACCATAGTAGAGAAGGATGCAAATAGTAGGAGGCGGGAAGGGGGGAGAGGCTAAACGAACTAAGCAGGGAATTCATTATTAATCGTATGGTTACATTTCCGTAGCAAAAACTTGTAAACATTCTTCAGATATACGATAAGCAATTATAATGATCCGATTTCAACAACGTAGATACATCTTTCGGCTTATATGTTGCTGATGTTCGAATGTTTGACTGAGACCAATGATGGACATCCGATTGCATTCCAAAACAGTAGTTGTCCAACCACGCCATTCAGGTTTCGAAGCGTATACGGTTCGTATTTGCATGTACTCGGAAACGTGTTCGGTGTGAGGCTCACAATGAGCAGGTATGTACAGCGCCGAGGCGATAGTATGTTGTTGTTCAAACAAGTTTTTTTTTGTTCAAAAGTTGTTTGATACTTTATCAGACTGGGCCACAGGCGGCTACTATCATCCAGTCAAGCAGTGGATCCGTTAAAAACTGATTGATGGAAAATATCTCCCACGATAATTTCTACCTTGTGTGTTTAGTAGAACTGCTTTGATGTTGCTTGATTGTGAAAAATCGTCAACTATTCACTTTCAAGTTATGTGTATATGTAGTGGATGTGAATTTTGTTTTGGCCAATGTGGTAATAATTCGGCATCAATATCGTTATCTCCATTTAAAATACCACCAGCATTCACTTTTTAGTCACAACAAAAAGGAAAATCCCATCGAAAAACCAAAAGATTTGAAGATGAAACTACGAGCAACACTTTTCGTTTCGACAGTTGACAGTGCTAGGGCAAGGGGAAGGGGGACGAAAAAGTTGCTAAAAATCCAGACATAATATTGTCTCTAAAGCGTTAAAAGGGAGACTTTTTAAAAATTCGAACCATTTTTTGAGTAGATGTTTGAGTAAAGTGAACGCAATTTCTTTTGAGGTGCACCAAGTTTGACGTGAAAAAAAAATTTGCCAAAAAAATACATTTGACATAATACGCATCATACGCAATCCTCTTTTCGCAGTTTTGTTGAAAGAACAAAATTGGAATTTGTCCAAATATTTAAAACAAAATCAAGTCCCATAAAAACCTAGTATATGTGACAGAAAAACCGTCCGAAATTCAGTTAAAAACATGACATTCCTGAATTACATATTTTCACCGCGTTTATTTAAAGTGTATGGCGATGCATCTCAGGTATTGGAAAATTTATTATTTACAAAAACTTGCGAATTAAATAAATAAGTGCGATCCATATGCTCGACACATTAAATGTCACTAATGCAATGAAATTGTTTACACGGTATTCACTTCGAATGACGTAAATGTTAAAGGTGTTCGAATGTGGTCAATGATGAAAACAAAATCAATTTTCAATGTCAAGTGCTTGGCAACATATTTTCTCCAAAAGTTTTATCAATAAAAATATGTCGTCACAGCTGTTCATATTTCACCATGTACACCTGCTCTTGCTGCATTCAGGATTAGTTTAAGAAGTTAAAAAAGCTATGAAGGCCGCACCACATGATTCGCTAAATATTGACGTTTGTTTCATTATATTTTTTAAGTCTTTTTAGCGAATTATATGAAAAATAAATAAACGACTTAATTTGACCGCGGTGAATTCAGGCCTTTAATACGGCGACGGCTTATGTCAAAGTATACAATATTTCATGATGAATTTCATCTTATGTCAAAGGACAAAAATTGATATGCTCCTCGACTTATACACTATCATGAAATTTCGTATACTTTCATATAAGCCGATGTCGCACTAAACCCATAGCACTCATCGCACTAAACTCAAAGCGTAAAAATAAGCTCGGACCTCGGAGCTGAACTACATAAAAAGAATAGTTCGTTTTCTACAATACTATAGAACGTCGCAAGGGGGTGGAGAGTTAATAATTCCTTAGTCTACGAAAAAGTTTCTTGTGAACCTTTTGGCGTGTAAGACTTGCGTCACGGCCCCTTACCCTCGTGGGGCCATGATTTCAGACTTCAAATAAAACCAAAATTTATTCAGGTCCTCACCTTAGTTTTCTCCTAAAAATTTCTTAAGTAAATTCTTGTCAAAAGTATTCGGATATCAGAATTAAGAATCGTTTCTTTTTATTTTAGAAATTCTATGAACCTGGAGGACTGGAGAAATGGGGAGACCAAATAATTTATTCGGTAATTTACCGCTGGAAAAATCTAGCGTTTCTTTTCTTAAATATTGATTCGATGTTGCAGTTATCAATGATGTGGAACATTAGCTTCTACACATCTCCATTAATATTAACGTTCCTCATTCGACGAGGATGCTTTGTGGCTGAATCCATAACTTCATTTGCTAAAATTTCGGCTGGAATTAGTTTGATCGTTGTCATCTCATTGTGTATGCGAGGCATTGGTCGGTCGCAATCGAAAGTTTATACAAAATTTGCTAAGTCATTAGAAGCGGCCAAAGCGAATTCAAAGAATGAAGAAATAAAAAATGAATTGCGTTTATTTGATTTCGAATTCAAAGACTGGCCGGTTGACTTCTCTGTTAAGGAACACAATGAGTGAGTATTGCTTTTATGATAGAGAAAACGGTTGATTTTTTCTCCATCTAGTGCAAAAAAGCCAAGACAAGTGATTGCAGCTCGAAGCAGGCCTTATTGGATATCTTCGTTGCCTTGTGAAATAGCCGCTTACATTGCTATTCACACATTTGGCTTACGAATGATTTATCCAGGATCTGTAAAACTGATACAGAACTATTTACGTGAGTTAACTTTTAAAAAATGAGTTGCAACACGAAAATTCAGTGAGAAATCATAATTTTTGTTTACATGGCGACCGTAGCAAAAAAATTGATTTGTTCAATTTGATTTACAGATCCAATGTTGGTGGAAGGTAGAGCAAAATTGATTGAAAATGGCCACGCGAAACGATACAAATTGTTGACCAGAGATGATAATGAGGTGGATTCAATTTTCGTTGATAAGCGCGGCATCAGTGCGAATGGAAAGACTTTGGTTATATGTTCAGAAGGTATTGCAGCGAAACCGCACTTTTAAAGTCTATAAAGAAAATGTTCATTCGCAGGAAATGCTGGTTTCTATGAAATCGGAATTATGTTCACACCAATGAATCTGAACTACTCAGTTTTAGGATGGAATCATCCGGGATTCGGTGGTAGTACGGTAGGTTGAAGAAATTAGAAGAAAATTGACGTTAAAATGTTGCAAGTTATAAAAATTACGTTAAATGTTATCAAAGCTACGACAACTGCCTAAAATTGCAGACCTTTTCTGAAAATTTGAATTTCAACGAAAACATGTGTTTTTGCTTCCGTTGTACACTTTGTGTGTTTTCAATGTCATTTTATTGTTTTATTCTAATGAAAAGCATACAAAAACCTTAAAAGATAAAGTGTGACGCAGTCTGTAAGTCCGCTTCCAAAATGATATCGTTTGAGGTGACGCTACCGCTGATAATACGCAAAAGTTTGTTTGAGTTGAATGTTAGCTTGTGGTTAAACTTTTATTCTTTAAAAACATTGAACCATTGACCTGCGAATAGAGTTTTTGTTTTTTTTTTATTAAGATGCAGCCGTTTCACCCTTCGGTAAAACACACGCGGGGGCCTCCGTTTGGGCCCATTGTGCTAGCTGTGAGTCTATACAGTGACTGTTGCTTCAAACTTTCCTGAGCTACTAATGTAATTCAGGATGTATTTGGGTTCTATGTTTTTATACTGTAACCGCCTAGATGATCGTGATGAATGCCGGACAGTTGCACAGATAGTGTTCGGCTGTGTCTGTGTGGTTTTTTTTTATAGATGGGGGAAACCTTCAGAAGGTACCTGATCTTCTTGGATACCAACTAAAACCCCCACCTTGTTCGCCATGCCTCATCTCCCCGGAACCGCCTCACAGCATTACTTCGGGGAAGGGCTGTGCTTTCGCACCTACTCTCTCAGATCAACTGTCACTCTTCGTTGATCCTCTCTCCATGCGCTTTGTAGCTTTCCCATTATCTCTGCAACTACATTATCCACAACCTTCCATACATCTTCATCACGGCACATCTATGTTTTCGGCATTCAGATCTAAACTACTCACAGTCCTCAGCTCGACACGCTCCTGTTCGAGGCGGGGGCAGAAAAAAAGCACATGTTCCGCAGTCTCTTCTTCACTCTCACATGTCGTACAGAAAGGTGACTCTGTAAATCCACACCTGTGCAGATACTTTCTAAAGCACCCGTGACCCGACAGGAATTGTGTCAATTGGAAGTTAACCTCTCCATGTTTCCTCTGTACCCATGTTGTTACATTCGGTATTAGTCTATGGGTCCACCTTCCCTTTTCCGTGGAGTCCCACTCCTGCTGCCACTTTCTCAGTGATTCGGCTCTTAATTGCGTCCTAACTGTTTTGGTACTCTGACCCTCCCTTTTCTTCTTTATATGACATTCGTTGTCTTCCATCAGCGTTATGCATATTGGCATCGTCCCTGCTATAACACATACAGCTTCTAGAGATATCGTCCGGTATGCGCTTGCTACTCTTATGCTTGCTAACCTTTGGGCTCTATTAAGCCTCCGCCGATTTCTCTTCGTATCCAGCGCCTGTATCCACGCCGGTGCCCCGTAGCGGAATATCGATAATGCGACGCTTGCTAGGAGCCTCCTTTTGCTGCTGCGCGGTCCAAAGCTATTCTGTCTGTGCGGTGTCCGCATTGATCGCAACCTGGGTCAGATCGTTTTCCGATTGTAGTTAAATGTTTGTTAAAGCCGTAATGTCCTGTCATCACTCCAGGGAAAATTTTTAATCTCGTGCGACCTATGTTTAGGAGAAACTTGGAGTTCTTTTTGCATAGTCTGATACAATTCTTCGCCTGGCGGCACGTTGGGATACTTTGCGAATGACTTATCAATTTTCGATCCTGTCGATGGTTCAGGTCCTATAAATCTTTTTAGCGCCCCAGATCTAGCTAGTTCATCGGCTTTTTCGTTGCCTGGTATGCCACTATGCCCTGGCACCCAAATGACGTCTGTATCGTGCACTTGCGAGACACTGTTGAGAATTTCCCAACATTGTAGAACCAGTGCCGATTTCAATCTGTGTGCGGTCAGAGCTTTAATCGCTGCTTGGCTGTCTGTGCAGATTGAGAGAGGTTCTCGTAATAGACTCCCGCCCCCGCTGAATTATTTAGTAAGGAGCCGTCTGTATACATAACACAACCTTCTAATTTTATACTGTCCTGTAGACACTCCTCCCTGGTTGGAATGTTAATGTTGAACTTTCTGTCAAACCTGTGTTGGGCTGCTATTCTATCCGTAGGCATAGCTAGCGAAGGTTCGTGCTTTAGCGCCGAGAACCAAGTACTAGAGTGGTTCGTTTTCCTAACATGTTCCTTATTAACTAGTCTGCTAAGAGTGTTGATGGCCTCTGTTTCTATGTAGATGTGTTATAGGCTTGCATGCCATGCGTTGGAATTTGTTTAGTTTCGTCTGGTTATGTTTATTTTTGCAGATATGGCTTCAGAGGAAGCTGCCGTAGGTCAGGATTGGTCGTATTATGGATATGTAGATCCAGAACATCACTTTGGGAGATAGCCCCCATGATTTCCCATATGCTTTCCTACATTGCCACAGAGCGATAGTAGCCTTGGGAAGCCGTTTGTCAAGGTTATCAGTCCAGTACAACATGTTATTCAGGATGATACTCAGATACTTGAGTTTATGTACCAAAAGTATAGGGATGCCTTTTATAACTGGTATTTTTATACTTTCTACTTTCTTCTTCCCTTTAAATAGTATCATCTTTGTCTTGTGAGGGTTGATCGACAGTTCATTTCTGTCGCACCATTCACTGACCATGTTCAGAACCGTTTGTAGAAGATCACATAGAGTGCTGTCGAATTTACCTCTAAGTAAAGTGGCCAGGTCGTCTGAGAAGCCCTCTGTTTGAAAATGTCTGTCGTTTAGTGCCGTGATTATTTCGTTTATGATTAGGCACAATAGTAGAGGTGGTAGGACGCCTCCTTGGGGGCAACCCCTTGAGACTGAGATGTTTTTGTCCCGCAAAGAACAACTACTAGTCTGCTGTGCAGCATCGCCTGAATCCACCCTGTTATTCCCAGGTCTACCCTGTGCTTGTGACACACATTCTTTATTGCTGTGTATGTAAGGTTATTAAACGCCCCTGATATATCTTGTGATAGGGTCAATTCTATATTTTGGACAATGTTCTGTAGTGCATTTAACATTGATTTTCCGCTTTGGTAGGCATGTTGCTTGGGGTGTAATCAGAGGTTCGTCTCTTACGTATCTATCGATTAGTTTTTCTAGTTTTTCTAGTTTTAGCATGAAAGAAGTTAAGCTGATGGGCCTGTAGTTTTCTGCCAGTGAGTAGTCCGTTTTACCCGGTTTAATTATGAAGATTACTTCCGAAAAAAAATTTTTCTTCAAAAAAATTTTGTCCGAAAAAAAAATTTTTTCCGAAAAAAAATTTCTCAGAAAAAAATTTTTCTCCAAAGAAATTTTCTCCGAAAAAAAATTTGTAAGAAAAAGATGTTCTCCGGCCGAGACTGACATTCCCTGAATATTTCAGGAAGATCGGCTGCCTCGTTCTCCAGATCGAAAATTATTAACAGATAGAAACCGACAGATCAGAAAAAAAGTTTTCATAATAATGAAAACAAAAGAAACATCGACATATAATTTTCAAGCCTCGATATCTCAGCCAATTTCCAACCGATTTTGATGAGTCTGGGCTCGTTGGAAAGCTGCTGAGACGTTGTTTTTTAAATATTTTGAAGGAGGCCAAACTCAAAAGTTCGGGTATATACCCGAATATATGGTGACTTGTCCCGAAGGTTTTTGTATGGCGTTTTTTGAGTTTGTGGATTTCTTTTTGGGGTGTGCGGGCTGCGTCACGCCCTCCGCTACCGCTGCGAGCATGATATTATTACGACCTTATTCGTGTAAATTTGAAATCCTTTTAATCCGTTGGAAGTGACGATATCTACGAATTATACGGGAATTATGTGTTTGCTGCGACCTGACGTTTGCAACCAGTCGAGTTTGGACTCGGATGTTGTTGGGGTTTTTGTTTAAAATGAGAGAAACATCGCTCGAGAAATTAATATATCAGCGGCGCTCGCGCGTTTTTTGTGTGAAAATTTAATTTTCTTCGAAAAGTACTGCAGAAAGCGTATTGGTGCGAAGGAAAGGCCTGTTCCTTGTTGTGTTGGGGATGACAGTTGGCTATGGTGGCGCCACCAGCGTTTTCCTTTTCGTGAAAATTTAATTTTCTTCGAAAAGTACTGCAGAAAGCGTATTGGTACGAAGGAAAAACCTGTACCTTGTTGTGTTGTGGATGACAGGGTGACCAAAGAAATTGTCGCCGTTGGCAATGGTGGCGCGATGTAAAATATTGTACAAATTTATTTTAAATGTCTATTCAATTTCAAATACGATAAAACTGCGTACAGCCTTACACAACCGAAATTATGAATTTCTTGTAAATAATATAGAACTTTGAAATATTGTCTACAAAAAGACAATCAAGCATCAACCGTATCGATGCAACGTTACGAAGCATTGTATTTGCTGAATTCTATATTCTTCTACGTGTCCATAAAACTTTTTCTTACATCTGATATCTGACATCTGATCTAGTAATTGCTAGCTAAAGGTTCACTTCGAGCGTTTATTAAACGATTTGAAGCTATCACGTCTAACAAATTTGTTCAAAATTTTACGCTGGTGGCGCCACCACAGCCAACGGCGACAATTTTTTTGGTGACTCCGCCATTCACTCTGCCATCCTCAAGATAGCAAGAAACAATTTTGTTCTTCACGCAACTATGTTTTCTCCTACACTTTTTGAAAAAAATTAAATTTCCAAGAAAAGCATTGGTGGCGCCACCATAGCCAACGGTGAAATTTTTTTTACAATTTTGCAGGTCTAATATACCATTGACATGGCTATAGAAAAGTAGCGCATTGTGGAAGAATTAAACGAAACAATATCTATGACATCACAACTCTTGGTTGTATTTGTGACGTCGTATTTTTGACTGCATTTTTGTTACGTAATATTTATGACTTCATTTTTGTCACGTCATATTTGTGACGTTATTTTTGTGTCGCCATTTTTGTGACACCATCTTTACGACGTCATATTTGTGCGTTATTTTTATGACGTCATTTGTGTGACGTTATTTTTGTGACGTCATTTCTGTGTGAAGTATTGTTGTTTTGCTTGGTCTTTTACTAAATTCTTGCATTGCTTCGATACGATGTGAGAGATCCAACAAATAGCAAGAAGTGGGATCTAGCAGTTGAAATAAAAAACAAACTTGGACGTTGACGAAACAGTGTATTTAAGTCCATACATTTGGAATGATTGCTCATACACTGATTTACACATAGTACTAGGTCCATGTGACCATTCATGACGATTGATCTTGAGAAATATTTGACGTTCTTTTATTTAATTTTCTTAGGGCAAACCGTTTCCCGACCAAGACCAAAATGCAATGGATGCAGTGGTTCAGTTCGCTATCAATAAACTTGGTTTCCAACCAGAGAATATTTTATTGTTCGGTTGGTCCATTGGTGGATATTCTACACTATGGGCAGCAACACAATATCCAGATAATAAGGGAGTTGTAAGTACTACTGTGATGCTTCCATTACCGAAAATAAAAATGCATTTCGTTGCATTTAGATCGTTGATGCCACATTCGACGATGTGCTACACTTAGCTTTGCCGCGAATGCCACAAAGCTTGACTGGTATAGTACGCATTGCAATTCGCCAATACGTGAATTTACATAATTCCGAATTGTTAAGCAAATACAACGGCCCGATTTTTATGATAAGGCGAACGGAAGATGAGGTCATATCCGAGTAATGAATGGAATGAGGAAATAAATTTCAGAACATTTAGAGTCTGTATTTTTTATAGAAACATGGATGTATCGACGAATCGAGGTAATAATCTTCTCATCAACATGCTAAAACAACGATTTCCAAATATTTTCAAAACCGAACAAGTAAATTTGGTCAACAAAATGCTTTCTCGGCCCATCGAAAAAAGTAACGATGCGTTGGAATAGTGATAGACCAATCATTTGATAACTTGAGTCATTTTCAGCCACCGACAACAGTACCGATCAGTTATGTTTGTCACTACTGTTATCTTATGTTTCTGAGAATGGCAAGTCGTATCCGGTGGAAATCGGTGAGAATTACACAGAAGCGCAACGAAACCAAATGGCTGAGTACTTGGTAAGGTTTACTCTTTTTTCCAGAATTTTTTGCGTCACATTGGACTTCATAGCTAAGATAGTAAATTGAACCAATTTCCATCTAACCTTCCGATGTTCGGATTCGAGCGAATTTCAAAGTGATTTGCTATAGGCTATTCGTGTTTCTCTTGTAGAGATGAACGGGTCGACGCAAACACAAATGCCAGACCCAACGACGAAATTATTTGTGTGTACTTTCAGTTTTTGAGCTGCAAAAATTTGACTTTTATTTCTTATTGTGTAGATTGTTTAGGGCAAATTTAAATTTTTGCGTGTAAAAACTGAAAGTGTTGAAAAATTATTCCGCTGGTGGGTCCGGCATTTGTGACGCAATTTTTTGAACGCAACGTAATTTTGTTTCAAAAAAAGCGCTGTAATTTTTTCAGAAAATAAAAACTTTGAACACAAAATTCCAATCAAACAAATTTTTGCGTATTATCAGCGATAGCGCCACCTCAAGCGATATCATTAATTTTGGAAGCGGACTTACAGACTGCTTTACATTTTACCTTTTCAGAGATTTTTGTATGCGATATCAGCCGTTTTGGAAGTTGGTAAAACTAAATTTCGCGAAAAAAATTTTCTGTTTTTTGACAAAAATTTTCTCCGAAAAAAATTTTCTCATACAAGAAAATTTTCTTAGAAAAAAAATTTTTCGAAAAAAACTTTTCTCCGAAAAACTTGTCTCCGAAAAAAAATTTTTTCCAAAAAAAAAGTTGTTCGGAGAAAAATTTATTCGGAGGAAACATTTTTTTGAGAAAACTTTTCGTATAAAACTTTTTTTTGGAACAAAAATTTTTTCGGAGACAATTTTTTTTGAGAAAATTTTCTTTACGAGAAAATTTTTTTTGGGGAAAATTTTTTTCAACAAAACAGAAAATTTTTTCGCGAAATTTTGTTTTAACAACTGCAAATTCCAAAACGGCTGATATCGCATACAAAAAATCTCGTAGAAGGTAAAATGTGAAAGAAAAAGTTTTCTCCGAACAAATTTTTCTAAGAAAAAAATTTTTCTCCGAAAAAAAATTTTCTTCAAAAACGTTTTTTGAGGAGGAAACTTTTTTTTCTGAGACATTTTCTTTTCGGAGAAAATTTTTCGTAGTCAATTTTCTTCGGAGAAATTTGTTTTCTAAGAAAATTTTCTTTTCTGAGAAAATTTTTTTTCGGAGAAAATTTTTTTCAAAAAACAAAACTTTTTTCGCGAAATTTAGTTTTAACAACTGCAAACTTCCAAAACGGCTGATATTGCATACGAAAACCTCTTAAAAGGTAAAGCGTGACGCAGTCCGCTTCCAAAATTAATGATATCGCTTGTGGTGACCATATCGCTGATAATACGCTAAAGTTTGTTTGAATGGAATCTTGTGTTCAAAGCTTTAATTTTCTAAAAATTTATAAAAAAAATTTCTCCGAAAAAACAAATTTTTTCGAAAAAATTTCTCTCCCAAAAAATAGAATTTTCTCTGAAAACTTTTTTTCGCACCAATCTCTAGACCTTTCACGAAGAAACCAACTGCCTAGCTATTCTATTTCAAAAAATAGCAAAAAATCCAAGATGGTGTAACTTTGACAGCTGGCAGCCATTTTCTTATGATTCCAAAAACTTCTCCTAATCAAACTCAATAACTTTCTAGAAGAAACCATCTCTCTAAGTAGTGCCATTCCGGAGCTAAAATTCGAAAACGCCGAACACTACGTGAAAACCCTCAAAATTGACCACTTTTCCATATGCCACGGCTTTTCCAGAGTTTTCCCGAAAAAGCGGCAAATGAAATTTTTCATTTGGGGCCGAGACTGACGTTCAGTGAAAATTTCAGGAAGATTGGCTGTGTAGTTCTCGAGATCGAAAGTTATTAATAGATAGAAACCGACAGATCAGAAATCAGCCAATTTCCAACCGATTTTGATGAGTCTGTGCTCTTTGGAAAGCTGCTGCGGCGTAGTTTCTTTAAATATAATTGGAGGGGGAAAAACTCAAAAGTTCGCGTATATATAGCTCCTTGTCCCAAAGGTGTTTATATAACGATTTTTGAGTTTGTGGACTTCTTTTTTGGAGTGTGGGGACTGCGTCACACACTCCGTTACCGCTGTAGACATGATCTTGAATCAACCTCAGTTTAAATGAGAGATGGCTGTTTTTCGCAAAAATAGAGAGAGAAAAGTCAGTTGTTTAAATGAGAGATCGCTCTTTTTCGCAAAAATAAAGAGAGAAAAAGATCGGAAAAAGACAACGCGACAGTATAATAGCCCGCATCAAAGACATGATATGGCGGTTGGATTCCCCACATAGGAAATAAATCTGATGAAACAAATTGTCATATATAAGGAGAAATTTGCTTAAAATTTTAGTCTATCTGGGGAGCCCAGCAGCCGTATTAATTCTACCATCTCCATTGTCTTTTTTCATATGTACCATTGAGGTATGGGAAGGTGTACATTTCACATGAAACTTCGCTTGTGTAGCACAGCATAGAACTGTCAAATACGCAGATAACTTCACGTTGAATAGAATGTTAATTGAAAATAATGTTGAAAATGATGACATATGTTTGTCACGAAATTGGAACCTATTCTAAAAGCGAGTGCAACGAACTATCATTCCGAGGGGTGATTCATAAATGACGAAGAGGAAGGGAGCAATATACTAGCATCTCATTATAGTGCCCTAGCAGAGCAGTGATTTCATATCGCTACATTTTCCATATCGTCAAAAAGTTACTGCCGTCATAAGAAAAAAAATCAGCGAATATTTTCAACGAATTTCACAAAAAAAAAAATTAACAAAACAATCGCCGAGAATTTTGTCGTCGCTAATTTCATTTTTTTCGGCGAATTTCGTTGAAAATCTTCGCTGATTTTGTGTAAGTTCTTTTTCGTTATGACGGGAGTTTAGTACATAAATTGTAAATCCACGAACAAGACGCTAATATTTTTGATCATTTATTAGGTTTATAAACATTTCATGGACTACAAATCCAGCCATTGTACACCACTACCTGTTGAATATTTCCAAACCCCGTGGACTTTACCAGATGAAGACACAGATTTCGTTTTCACTTAAAAGGTTTCACCTAATTAAGACATAAAATTGTAATATTTCCTAATTTAGATCATTAACTTGCATTTTTCGAAGCGCGCCAAATATTTACGAATATTCAAAATAAAAGAAAATTCAAAATAACAACGAACAAACAAGAGAGTTTTGAGAAATTTTAAGGACTTTTAATGAATTCACTCGCAAATATTGAGTGCTTAATATGCTGGATGATCCTACAAGTACTGAGGCGATTTCAAAAGGTGTTTGCTAATATTTATTTGTTTTTTTTTCGATAATGTTAAGATAAGTGGAAATAAATGGAGATAATAATCGTGAATTTCTTTTTGTCCGACGTAATCCAACTGCAAGCTGTTGTCATCGACGGCCGCTTAATTAGTCCTAATCGAGTGTTAACAATACTGCGGTTCTCCTTGTCCGCAAGTAGGTTGAAGATTGCGTGGTAAGTGCTGCAAAAGAGGATGTTGTACGCAGTAGTCTCAGGTGTTCAATCCAGGTATAGGTCAAGAAGATGGTTTACAGATTCATTTGAATCGTGATTGCGTGATCGTTAACGTTTAAACCACATCCGACTTCGCAAGTGGACGTGCTCAAAAATACATTATAATCAGAGGAAGGGGTAGAGACCCGTTAATAAACCGTCGATCGAAATTGAACCTAAAAAACAAATTGTTGATATTCAAAAGTATATTCCACCCGATTTTGCTGTGTGGAACACCTGCGCCGCTACACATCGGAAAACATCATAAATTACACAGAATAAATTGCTAAAATCATCAAGGACAAACCGTTCCACTACAATACCATGAGACTCCACGGGGAAGCCCAAGTTGCTACTGTAAACGAAGTCATTGACAAGTTGACTCACAAGTTCGAAGAGAAATGCTGCTACTCTGACAACCCCCTGATTATCGGGCTGGCCGAGTAAACTATTGTCACTTAAATTACGTAAAATACGCCTACCCTTGATAGATTTTAGCCAAGTTAAAGCCCATTACAACTATTACTCTATGCCCTTTCCCCATTCGTCCCCGTCTGTTTCTTCTGCTTCTTTTTGTTTTTTTTTCTCTTCAACAAGTTCATTTGCTGTGCAGTGAGGTGCAGCTAGGTGCAGTGAGGTGCAGCTAGGTGCAGTGAGGTGCAGCTAGGTGCAGTGAGTTGCAGCTAGGTGCAGTGAGGTGCAGCTATGTGTAGTGAGGTACAGTGAGGTGCAGCCAGGTGCAGCTAGGTGCAGTGAGGTGCAGCTAGGTGCAGTGAGGTGCAGCTAGGTGCAGTGAGGTGCAGCTAGGTGCAGCTAGGTGCAGCTAGGTGCAGTTACGTGCAGTTACGTGCAGCTAGGTGCAGTGAGGTGCAGCTAGGTGCAGTTACGTGCAGTTACGTGCAGCTAGGTGCAGTTACGAGCAGCTAAGTGCAGTGAGGTACAGCTAAGTGCAGTGAGGTGCAGCTAGGTGCAGGGAGGTGCAGCTAGATGCAGCTAGGCGCATTGAGGTGCAGCTAGGTGCAGTGAGGTGTAGCGCACAGATGGACAGACGAACAGGAAGGGTGAAAACATAAATTAGCTATCGCTACTAAATGAAGTCTTTGCGAAGCCTAGGGACCGAATGAAAAAGAAGGCAAACTTCGAAAGGCGGTTTGAAACGGTTGTACCCAACAGGTTGGAATGGCTAGCAGGCTAACCACGCTGCCTATCGTATGAAGGGGTCTTGAGTTTCACTGTTGGCTCCAAAACTTCAGAAGGCAAGGGAGCTATGGTATCACCTAGGAAGGTTCGCTAATGTCTTCCAGGCTGAGACACTCGCGGCACTCATGGGAACGCTTGAGACAATACCCAACAGAGGTATGTGGAAAAAACATCACAGTCAGGCTCAGCAGTCAGGCTGGCCAAAATTTTTTATATCCATCCCACACTCGGCATGCGTAAAAGCGATGAACAGTTGCGGTCGGAGTTCGCCAAATAGCTTATGTTTCGAATATGGGCTAGAGATTTCTTCAGAAGGGTGGTGTGTGCAATCACTGGGCACTGCGGTCTGAGTAAACATTTGACTTATATGGGACTCCAACGATCCCACCTGCACTTGTGGTCGGAGGGAAGACGAGCGTTTATGCAATATGTGAACGTCCAAAGTTTTCCCCAGTAAGATTGAGGAATCTTAGGAAGACATCTGGTTCAACTTGCAACAGTGCCTAAGATAGGACTTGCCGCTTCAGCCAGGTTGCTGGACTGGGTGACGAAGCAAAGGATCGTTAGATCTGTGATTCATGGATCAGAAATTAACCGGCACAACCTGATAAATCTAAAAATAAATCAAATCTTTAGAGGTTGAAGTATTTTCATTAGACTATCGAACCATTTCTTTGGAGGGTAATAG
>CM055404.1:10913223-10936631 GCA_029228625.1 Pseudolycoriella hygida
ATGTATTATCATTGGCTTCGTCCTTTTCATTGGCTGCGTCTTCATCGTTGGCTTCGTCCTTTTCATCAGTTGCATGCTCATCGTTGGCTTCGTCGTTTT
The DNA here is from genome assembly GCA_029228625.1 of Pseudolycoriella hygida. NCBI lineage: Eukaryota > Metazoa > Arthropoda > Insecta > Diptera > Sciaridae > Pseudolycoriella > Pseudolycoriella hygida. The sequence goes on from CM055404.1 coordinate 10,913,323, forward strand.
CATTGGCCTCGTCGTTTTCATTGGCTTCGTCGTTTTCATTGGCTTCGTCGTTTTCATTGGCTTCGTCGTTTTCATTGGCTTCATCATTATCTTCATTAGTATACCCACCATTTATCACGTCATCAGCTTCAATAGCTTCCGTTTCAGTCGTACTTTGTTTATCTACACCAGTTTCAAGATCTATATCAGTCTGAAAGGCAAACATAATTGTCGACAAAAAAAATTGAAATGATTTTTTCATTGTAACGAAAGACAAATAAGACCAAATAATTTACTGAAAATATTCTGATACGGTGGATAAACCAAAAAGTAAACTTGTGGGAATGGGTAACACGAATATGATTGATTTTACAAAACTACTGCATGTCCTTCATAAAGTCGCCAATCAATCAATTTATTAGTTTTGTAGGCAGCTTTAGTTAGAAGTGTGGAAGTGTGTTAGAAGAACATCATTCATTTTTTTTGAAATTCACTAAAACTTCACATTTTGTGTAACTTTTTGTAAGCAAACGTTACAGTAAACATTAACACTCATTCGGGTCAAATTGGTTCATGGTTAGACAAATCAGTTCAATTTTAGGGCTCTTGTTGTGAGCATTTCAAGATTCTGGGTTTCATTTTTTGCATTAAAGACCTGACCAAAAAACGGAAGCATTGGAAGAGGCTTTTTATTATCGTACAATCCGCTAAATGTATGCAGACTGACATGGCGTTTATAGCAGAAGAGAGTAGACTTGAAAATGCAAAATAGTTCGGTTGAAATTGTCTATACTCCGCACCGTGACCCGAGAGAATCACCAATACCTTTGGCAAGCTAGCCCTGCTTAGTCCCAAAAGGAGTTTAGTGGTCTGCGCATACAGCTCTCTATGAATTCTTTTGTCTGCCTGCAACTGTCCAGTGCCCAGCTCCACCCATTTCCTCCGGTGACTCTCTTCGGTTTCTGCGCTTAGCAAAGCTCAAATTAGGCGTGGAGGATTCGGAATGACTGGCTCTATGACTGGGTGTCACTATGTTGCGTACTCTAAGCACTGGAGAACCATCTCAGAAGTGATCTTATATGAAGAAAGTGCTTTCAAGGACGCCTCGCTGTCTGAACAGATCAGAATCCCCGACACTTCCTTCTATCAGCTCACTCACACACTAACTTAACTTAACGACGATCTCTGACTGCAAAACTATGGCGCTCACTCCCAACGCTATTGAAATGTTTAATTCCAATCCGGAATATGCACTCCAGCTCCCGTTCCCTCTTCGGTCTTCGATCCGTCTGTGCAGATTACCATACTTCCCTCCCTCCGTTGGAGGCGATCGCCCTTCCCAGCCTGACCTCTATGGCACCATTGTCTCGATTTTTCTCAAAATGGCAAACCTGCTATGCATCTCGACTACTCTCGACTACTTTAAAGTGGCTTCTAAGTCTAGACAGCTGGCAGCGTGTCAGATCTTACGATCTCTACTACGCGATTTACCTTTTTCTGTACTGTGCTGAGTTCCACTTACAGAGCCCATACCATACATTTATAGCACAGAATTGCCTCACTATAGCCCGGTACAAACAGTACCCCAGTAGGCCCCACTTCTTACCAAACACGCTCCGGCATTACCAGAAGATTCTCAAAACTTTCCTGATCCTATCCTTAATATGCACTTTCCAGTCCGATTTGCTATCAAGAGTGACGCTCAGGTGTTTCACCTTACTAGTCAAACTGAGTCTAGTCCCGAAAAGCTTCAGTCTCTCCGGCAATGCCAATCGCAAGATACCTTTTCTCGTTCACCTTTGTAAGCAGGCATATTCCACTGGAGTGCTAACACTCTTTCTTTTGGGCAACCTCTGCTCGCTATGCCTATTCTGAGAACGCCGATTAGGTCTATCGACAGGACTTTGTTGCTCACCATGGTCATGGTGTATACCTCACTAGTGTTCCACTCCGAATCTTCTTATAGTTACGTTAATAGCCCCGATGGCATAAGAACGCAGCTAAGGTCGATTCCTCGAAGCTCATGGTCAATTCCACCCTGTGCACATTTTGATTGTGATGTATCTATAGTGTGAGCTACTGTGTGAGCCTGTTTGCTAACGATTGTAATTGCGGCATTATTTGGTCTGTGCTTATTTAGTCGGGGGTTATTTTGTTCACCCCAACCACCGTTCCCCGGACAAGAAATTGGAATACGCCCAAGTAGCGAGTGGTTGTGAAACCCAATGCTTCTGCATGTGCCATAGAGATCACGTGGATAAGCACAGCCCTCAGTGAGGATTCCTCACCTCGGGTGAAGACCGAGACATAGATTGCTTTTCTTTTCTTGAAAGGAAATGGACAAGGGTACCATGTCCTCAGCCATACGCTTCAGCCATACGCTTCAGCGCTTTAGATAACCTCATGACTGTTAAGGTCAGGCCCTCTGAAGCCCGGTTTATCACTGTTTATCACTCATTAAACGTGGTTATTCGCCATATATTTAGAAGATTTTAGTAGCATATTATTGCTGTTTTGTCGGGCTTAAGATTTAATGAACATCGCACTTGAACGCGCTCAGTTTTCATACCACCGCCACCGATGGTCTAAAACAAAAATGAAATTGCTTCCCCAACCGTCACACTGTTAAGTCGGTGTGAGCCGGAGGACATATAATTAAAAAAAACTTTTCTGGAACATGGAGGGGTGTTGTACAACTTCCCAAGGTTTGTGTTATAAAGACGTCACACCGAAAGGTACCTAATGGTCTCTAAAGATTGACGATGACTTTTGGAACTCGTGATCTCAAAATCTTTCACTCTCTTATGGCTCGATAACGAGATATTTTCCCGTTGGGAAACTAAAAAATATTCGCCTCTAAGAGGTAGGTACGGTCATGGCAAAGTAAATATGAGCTTTGTGCTTCTGCGTAAGTTTTTGAGTTGTTAAAAACCTGCGCATAAGTACAAAACTCTAATTTGTTTCGCCATGCCTGTACCAAATGTGGGTACCGTTGTGCATCTGATTTTTTACGCATGTTTTCGGGGGTGAAAATTTCCAGTTAATCAATCAATCCCCTCTATTCACAAGCAAATCATCACACGACGTGACGGGGAAATTGTGACAGCGCAAAACTAAGTTTTGTCCATCGAGAGGTTCGCCTGAAGGTTGTTTCCCACTCCCTTGCAGAAATCTGAATTTTGAAAACAAACTTAAGTCTACAGATTTACTGCAAGTTGACAAAATTCTAAAAACAAATCTTCGAGCACACAAAGAAAAAATGTTTTATTAAAAGCAGAGAAAATAATAATCAAAACAGCCGACAATTATTATCCAACTTTCAGTAGATACATTCATCTACAACTAAAACACAACAAAAACCACACAACTACTACATTTAGTTAACTAATTTCCAGCAAATATTGTGCCAAAGCTATTCAAATTTATTGCGAAAGATTAGAAAATCATCTTACGTTTTATAAATAATTAATTGCAATTGCAGGTGCGAAATGATTTAATGATTTTGCATTACACGTGCCACACTACCAAACGACAAAGTCTATTAACATTTATAATTTCGAATGGATTAACATTCACCATTGTATCACGTTCTTTATCTGCATCGTATATATCGATTTCATGTTCTGGCTCATCATCATTGGCATTTAAATCCGGAATGGGAGTATCTGCCCTGGCAGGAGACGGAGATGCATTGGAAGGTGTTCGTGCATAGAGTCTTTCATTAATTGGATCAATAGCAACTAGAACAGCCTGCTCTTCAGTAGTTAGTGGTTTCGCATCGTCACTAATCGATTGAAATAATTAATAGAATTTTTGAAAATGGAATTAGATGGAAGTCTCTCTTCTGGCCTTTAACTTTCGAAGATATTTTTAATTTTGGACAATCTTTGAAATTTGAAATTTTTATTATTCGAAGAAGTTTAGTCTTAAAAACGTTTCCAATTTTTGGAAAAAGAAACCTTAGAAAAAATTTCATATTTTCGACATGTGAAGCTGTAAGCGTCACACAAATTGATATCAGTTGTTTTGGAAGAAGAGACGAGGGATTGCGTCACGTATCCCTTTTATAAAGGGTTTTTGTTGTGATATCAGTAGTTTTGGAAGAAAAGATACTCCCGGCGAAAAAAATTTCCGGCAAAAAAAAATTTCCGGCAAAAAAAAATTTCCGGCGAAAAAAAATTTCCGCCGAAAAAAAATTGTCGTAGAAAAAAAAATTCGGCAAAAAAAAAATTCGGTGAAAAAATGTTGCGGCGAAAAATTCCGGCGAAAAAAATTTCTGCCGAAAAAAATTTCCGTCGAAAAAATTTCGGCGAAAAAAAAATTCGGTGAAAAAAATTGTCGTGCGAAAATTTTTCGGTGAAAAAAAGTTCCTGGGGCAAAAAAGATTTTCTGCGAAAAAAATTCAGCAAAAAATTCCCGGCGAAAAAAATTTGGGCGAAAAAAAATTTCCCGCCGAAAAAAAAAAATTTCGTTGAAAAAAATTTTCGGTGAAAAAAATTTCGCGGCGAAAAAAAATGGCAGGCGAAAAAATTTTCAGCGAAAAAAATTTCAGCAAAAAAATTCCCGGCGAAAAAAATTTCCTTTGAAACATCTATTTTCAACAAAAAAAAATTTAAAAAAAAAAATCAATTTTCCCCGAAAAATCCATCCCATACACCACCGTCGGCCATTTTGTTGGTCACCTTGGCACACTACACACCAACCCAACAACTTTTCCTTTGACACCGAACATCTATCTCCAACTCAAAAAAAATTAATTTTCCCCCTAAGTCCGTCCTATACCACCGTCGGCCATTTTGTTGGTCACCCTGACACACTACGCAATCAACCCAATAAGTTTTCCTTTGACACCAAACATCTATCTCCAACCAAAAAAAAATTTCGGTGAAAAAAAATTTCCGGCGAAAAAAAATTTCCGGCGAAAAAAAAAATTTCCAGCGAAAAAAAATTTCCGCAGAAAAAAATTTCGGCGAAAAAAAAAATTCGGTGAAAAAAATTTCAATTTTCATCAACTTTTCCGTTGACACCAAACATCTATGTATCTCCATCCTAACACAGTCCAAAAATTTTGCTCATATTTGACCCATACTTTGAATACACTCATACACACATACAAAACATTCTTTTATATTTGCTTTATATGGCGCCTTCTAAGAGCCCTAGCGCCCAAACGAGGCCAGTAGACCCCTTTTTAAAATCTCATATGGCGTGGAATGCCCTCCCGAAGGTCCCTGCAAAATTTCAAGAAAGAGCCGTTTTCGAGCACGAACCAAAAAAGTCGGTTTTCATACAAATGGCTCTGGTACTAACTAACGTAGAATGTTTCCATTAACATTGGCTTCTATGAAATAGCACATTTTGTATGGAAAATGACGACTTTCTAAAGGTCAAATCCAGGAATAATATTTGCCGGGGGTACGTCGCAAGGGCGGGAAGTAAAAACTTAGCTGTATATATGGTTCCGCAGTCTACGACAAAAAAATTCCTTAATTTTTTGATCGTATGGGGACTTGCGTCACGGGCGCATCGCTACCGCGCGCCCATGATTTCTCGAATATCGACTTTAAAAAAATCAAAGTTTCGACTACTCTGTCGGCAATTTGTCGATATTGTTGTAGATTTTCTAAGTTAAATTGTTATCTGGGATCACTTACCTATCATTTAGCGCATCCGGTTTCCCATTAAATGATTTTTGTGACAATAGTTTCGGGGATGTTGGCGATGAAATATTTCCATTCCTAAGTTCATCTGAAGATAAATTTCTTTTTGTCATTGTCATCGGCGGAGGATCGTCACTAAGTAGAGTGTAGCTTTCATAATTCGATTGACTCTTTCTCACAAAGTTATTCTGCAAATCAAAAAAAAAAAAAACAAGTTTTAGGTTCGCTTTTCTAAGAAGATTTCCATTTGATTTTCCTTACATTTGGATTAGTGAGATTGGAATCTTCGGCTAGCATATTCCAGTCATATCCTGGTGGTAATCCTTGCTGTGGAACTCTTGGAGCTTCCGGTATCACGGTAAGTAATGAACGATCTATGTCATTCGGCTTGGCTTTATAGTAGTTCGGAGTTTTCATTTTCTATAAATAAAACGTTTTTCTCTCCTGCTGCAATCACAACAACACATTTGAAGTCTTACATAATCCAGAGCTTGTTCATCACATCCAGCTTGAACCAGAAGGTTGTAAGATCGCAGATTATTTTTGGCACTAGCTGCCCAATGGAGTGGCGTTTTTCCAGTTGAATCGATATCGGTTGCAGAACCTGGTGATGCGTTCAAAAGATATTCAACTATTCGTGCATGAGCCAAACCAGCTGCCTGCATTCAATTTTTTGTTACATTTTTTATTTTCGCTTCGAAATTTGGTAAAAACAATTACTTTATGTAGTGGAGTTAAGCCGTTTGCATCCTTTGATGTTAAGAGATTGGCAGGAGCTGGTGGCATTGTTTTGGCTACTAAACTTTCAATGTCATTATCTACTACCGCTGAATGCACTTCCTTTATGATGTTCTGATCAAATAAATTTTTGAAAATTGAAAAATGGAAAATTGAAGCATTTGTTTACCATAATCGATGGCACAGCGTCTAAGAATTTTTTTACTTTAGTGTTTGAGCTAACTTCTGTCCGCAGACGATTTCCTTGACCTTCCCATAACACGCGAGCTAACTTTCCAATATCTTTGTCGTGGATCCATATTCGAATATTTGAGGGTTTTATGATAATGGCTGAATAATAAAAAAAAAATTGTACATTTCATAAATTTGGAACGAGTTGATTGAAGTATTCCCCGATGAAATGATTGTTCGTGTGGGCCACCGTATATCGAAATAGGTAGTAGAGACAATTAAGCAATTTCAGCCAAGGTCGACTTTTCACAATGGGTGACACCAAGTCAACCGTACCTCCATCCCTCCACAAATAATTAAAATAAATTATTACCGGCACGTAATAGTATATTAACGACCACGCCAAGTAACTGCGTCATTACAGAGTTATTTTGCAAAAAAATGGAAAAATGCAAAAAGAATCTTTTTATAATTTTGGGTATATAATTAGTCATTTATGTACCTGAAAGCAATAAATTGAAAAAAAAACATGAGTCGAATGGCTAATCATATGCATAAACCAATTGATATAAACTATCGTATTGGTTCTGGGGTATTTATTTCTAAGCATTAGTACAAGGTCAGAATGGGTAACAAAATATAAGAACTAAAAATAAAGTTAAGAACTAAAAATAAAAGTAAAAATCACAGCACATAATAGACTTCCTTTAACTTGTCTGGGTCTTTTAAGGTACCCATTACCGCCGCAGCATTCTCCCTCTGGATAGCCATACTCAGCCTCTGCTTTAGGAATGACTTTGCCCGCGGTTCTTGGGTTTGCATCATTATCCTCTTGCTCAAGTCCTGGAAAAAGGCAATGGCGTCCAGACCCCACGCACCCATGGTCTCAACAGCAAAGAGTACAAAAAAATAGTTTTGATTAATGAGTGACGCGTATTTCCTAACCTTTCTGAGGGCCTTTTCTTCTGCGGCTTTACCAGGCGCTCTAATGCTAAGTGCTAAGTTACTTGGTGCAAGGGTGTCCGTGCATGTAGCATCTCATATCAGGATATTTCCTCTCGACCATGGTATCAACGACATGCCATCCACTCGTTTTCCATCTTCCCTAGCTAGACCCTCTGGCTCCAACTTAGCTGGTACGTCCGCTAGAACCAGAGCACGCTTAATTATTGTATTTAGTTCAGCGTGACGTGAGTGGCGACCTGTGCTTTTTTTACATTCAAGACCATGGTGAATGGTGACCAGTTTTTTCCACTAGTGATCCGCATGGGCAAACGTGGTTTGAACAAATTTCGGAGCCCAGTCTCAAACCCACTATTATTCTGAAAGAGTTGTTCTCTAACAGGGTCCCAAGTGATTTCGAAGGAAGAGCATGGAGCCAGGCACCGGATTCTGGTGTTTGGATTGAAAAAAATCGAGCTTTGTCTTCGTTCCGACTGAAATGTAGACTGTCTAGTAAACGTTGGACTGTAACAGCATTCCATTGGTTTCGTGCGGTTGGGTTAATAGGTTGCGTAGTGTTCGGGTGCAAGCGGTGCCGCTCATTTAAACCGATCTCGTACGAAGCAATATCCTCAATGTTCAGCGTTGGTCGGTTTAACATGATACTGATCAATGGGAAGACTGCGTTGACCGAAGAAAGGAATGCGGGCAGACCTATGTTTCGAACTTTACGTACCCCTATACCGCCAGCGTTGACCGGTAGTGAGGCCAATGTCCATGTGTCATCATCAAAATTGGAATTTGTATTGGTTAAATGGGTAAATGGATTCGTTACACCCTAGGTACGTGTATATTACTCAGGGCATGGCCACTCGGACATTTACTTCACCTCGAATGTAATCGCGCCATTTTATTATATTTATATACTATTATCTATCTAGAACGATAATATCCAACTTATCGCTACGAAAAAAACTTTCTCTGAAAAAAAAAAATTCTCAAAAAAAAGTTTCTGCGAAAAAATTTTTCTCCTGAAAAATTTATCTCCGCAAAAAAATTTCCTCAGAAAAAAAAATTTTGAAGTAAACAATTTTCCCGAAAAAATTTTCGAAGAAAAATATTTTGCTCCAAAAATTTTTTCTGAAAAATTTTTTTTTTCAGAGAAAATTTTTGGAGAGAAAAATTGTTTTCTTCGAATATTTTTTTCTTCGAAAAACTTTTTTGCGGAAATTTTTTCTTCGAAAAAATTTTTGTTTGGTTTTTTGAGAAATTTTTTTTTTCGGAGAAATTTTTTTTTTTCGAAGAAATTTTTTTTTCGGAGAAAAATGTTTTTGCGGAATTTTTTTTTTCAGAGAAATTTAAGTACTGAAAAAAATTTTCTCCAATAAAAATTTTTCTTTACAAAAAATTTTCTGTGAAAAAAATTTTTCGCACCAATCTCTATAACTTTCCCGAAGAAAATAACTGTCTAGCTATTCTAATTTAAAAGATAGCCAAAAATGTGTTGTCACTTTGAGAGCTGGCCGCCATTGTCTTAGCATCACAAAAGATTTCTACTCACCAATCTCTAAAACTTTCCCGAAGAAACCAACTGTCTAGATATTCTAATTCAGAAGATAGCAGAATAATTCACAGCTTTGACAGCTGACAGCCGCTTTCTTAAGATCCCAAAAAATTCTCCTCACCAAACTCTATAACCTTTCCGAAGAAACGAACTCTCTAGCTCTAGTTACTTCGGAGCTAAAATTCGAAAACTCTGAGCATTACTTGATAAACACACAAAATTGACCACTTTTCCACATGCCACGGCTTTGCCAGAATTTTCCCGAAAAAGCGGCCTATGAAAATGACGTTCTGTGAAAATTTCAGGAAGATCGGCTGACTAGTTCTCTAGATCGTGATCCGTGAATAGATGAATGATTCACATATCTGCAGAGTAAGTTGAAGGATTTTTAAAGTTTGGAAAAACTTGTTTTAGTGCAATTTGTACGGAAATTCGTGAACTTTGAAATGCCATATCTCAGCCAATTTCCAAACGATTTTGATGAGTCTGGGCTTGTTTTAAAGCTGCTGCGACGTACGTAATTTATGTGTGCAAAATAAGTGCGAAAGATAAGACACATAAGGTACATTCATCGAATAAGGATCAATAGGAAGTAATTAAGAATATTCAGCAAAAATGTAGGTTTGCCAGCAGAACAGATAGCAAGTTTTAGCGGTCTGCATTAGAGAAAGAATATTGAGATAAAATAAGGAAGCGACTTGTCATTGAAGGTCAAAGAATCAATATAATTTCCAGAAAATGTTTGCCTGGACGAACCAGATGAAATAATGTCTGTAGTTAAGGTCAAAGGAGGCATATGCGGCTTTCACATGGAATATTTATTGACCTGATAATGACCTGAAATCATTTTTCCGTTGATAAATATTTGATTATTTTGTTACAGATTATGACCTCGTTCTCTTTTGTGTCGCTTTAATGTCAAATGCACAAGTTTTTTCCATTTCATTAATGTACACGAAAAACAATTATCGGAAACGAAGGTGAGCAAGAGACAATATGGTTGAACACATGAAACAATCGATATCAGGACAATCGATAGCATACGGATGCGTGAGTTGGATTGAAAATAAATTCTGTGAAACGAAACATTTTGTTCTGCTCCATTCGGTGATTGACAGTTAAAACAAAATTTAGAATATTTCAGAGTAAATGGAATTTAATCAAATGTTCTTATAATAGTTCGCTGGTGGTGAACGATTGGCATTTGGTTATAAATATAAATTGGTTTTAGATCAGAGACAAATTATTTGAACGACTACTTAATGGTCGGAAAAATGAAAATCTTCCTGAAGTCTGTTATATACTGTCTGATTTGAGAATTCATTGAAATATCCTTTTTGAGGACAATAATTAACTAATTCTTGCGGTTGTGCGTACCGACGACGGTTACCGAAAATATCTTTCAAATAATTTAAAAAGAATTATTTGGGCTCCAACCCATTCTTCCTTTTCAAAAATTTTCGCCCTTATTTTCTTTACAACACAGCACAAAACACCTCATTATTAAAGAAATATTTATGAAAAAGCACCAACTACCGTCTCCGATTAACTCTAGGATCGATTATCCCCAGTCAAAATATCCCCAGATGTGATGTCTACTCAGCAATGGTGAATATAGGTAGGCATTATTAATTAGATATTATATTGTGTGTTGGGGGGCTCTGCCCCCTCACCCCCGCGCCTGCGGCGGTCTTTTGTAAGCCTTGCAGGCGGCCTTACGTAAATGGGGCTCTGCCCCAAACCCCGCTAAGTGGATGTTTTGTCTGAGGGGATATTTTGTTTGGGGATATTTAGTCCTTTTTTTTTAATAGAAAAATTGTGGTTATTATGTCCGGTTATATTGTCCGGGGATATTTTGTCCACTGGGATATTTTGGTCGGGGATATTTTGGTAGGGGATATTTTGGTCGGGGATATTTTTTTTTGACATTCGGTCCTAACCCCTGTCCGATACTGTGGACCCTACAGCTCGACCTTCGCGTCTAATGAAATACAAATCCACCACCTATCATCACATGATAAAAAAAAGTTGTTGAGAATTCAATTTAGAGAAGAAAAGAGACAGGGCCGAACCGGCTTGAAAAAGCCCTTCGGGCAAAACTAAAACAAAGCCCTCCATTCGAGCGACTCTTTGAATATCATGATATCTTTTCAGTAAAACTTGTGAGATAGTGGATCTTAAAGCAGCGCAGATGAGACAAATCTTCAGTGAGCTAAAGCACTTAATTGAGTAATGAGAAAACTTTTCAATTTGTTAAAGTTAATAAAAAATTGTTTTCATCTCTGATACGAAAAATGTGAGTTCCAGATCAATGTAACTTCCGGGCTGATAGGAATTTCGCGCTATTTGGGCGCCACGCGGATTTCCGACTATATGGAAGAATTTTCGCGACCATATAAATAATTGAAGCAAATAGTGCGAAAAATTGGTAAACGGGTACGAACTCGATGCGGAGGGTTTTTCGTTTAGAGAAAAATATGAAATGGGTGCGAATTCGATGCAGAGTGTTTTCAGAGTAGGTAAAAGTTGGAAAATGGGTGAGAACTCGATGCGGAGCGTTTTTCGTTTAGAGAAAAGTCGGCGCGCGAAATTCCTCTTTACCAACTTCCGTTTCTTGCGTTTGAAAGCTAAAACAAATCATAAATCGAAAGCGTTTTTTAGCGGAATACGAGGGCAGACTAAGCAGGCCATGGTATGACTAAAAACTTAAGGTCAAAACGTTACGGGGAATATTGAACTCATATTACCAGAAGATATTTCCTCTTCCTCGACGAAGCCAACCGGCTTGGTCTTTCCAATGAAAACTAAGCTGTCGGGATGGGAAATATTTCGATGAAGAAAGAAAAAAAAAACGGAGAAAACATTGCTCGATCTCTGTTTTCAATTGATGAGAACTTTATGTCACGTTTACCTCGTATCTTCCTTCTCATGCGAAAATTTACCTGCCGTGAGCTAGAGCAGCTAGACCGGTGAGAAAACATCGCACAACATCTCACAAGTTGAAAATCTTGTGAATTTTTTGACGTGCAAGACTTGCGACACGGTCCCTTACTACCGTGGGGCCATGATATTGACTCTGATGTCCTATTGATGTGTTATTACATGTCGTTTGCTTTCCTGTGCATCTCAACTTTCATAAACGTCTGTTCGGATCAATTAAATTTCACATAATGGCCTTCAATACTCTGAACCTTTACTCTTAACTTTTATACAGTATACAGCGTGTTATACCGGGTGTAAAACAGTCAATTCACAATTCAGAAAAGTCGCTACAAGCATATCAAATTGTTTCCATTTGTGAACGTTTTGGAAATAACGTCAAAAAATCTCAAAGTCTTCTCAGAGACAGTTCATCTTTGGACGTCCAGATCCGCATCACCCCCCCCCCCTCCCCCACTCTCCTTTCCAAAAGTGTCCGAAAAGAGTAAACCCCCCTTGCCTGGAAGTCAATTATGGACAGCACTTCAATCACTTTAAATGAAAAGGAAACTTCATCAAAGCTTGAATTGGGCGGATTAGCAATTACTGCTTTAACATTATTCTAAACAAATTGTCAAAAATTCGATAAATTGATCCGATGTTTTTAGTTTTATCGTAAATACAGAACAGAATATTGAAAGGTCTATACGGTGTGTCGCCCGACCAAGGCAAAAAGTTCTTTGGGCATCGACCATAGGGCCTACCCGGGCCTGAACAGAGAACTAATTACACATTCGTTCACAGTGGAACACACTAAATGGCCAAATTTGTCAAAAATGTTATTTCAAATGTTTCAATGAGTTTTTGAAATTGTGTGTGTGTGTGTGTTAGTTGGCTTCTTCGACAAAATAATGTTTCATCCATCTTGAATCTTGAATCGGCAAAGCAAGAAAAATGTCAGAACAACTCGGATTTTTTTTGACAAAAAAAATTATATTTAGGATTAGAAACGTGAAATTGTTTTTTGTGTCAGCTTAGCTAACTGTGATATGTTGAAAACATCGAATTTTGTGTTCGTTTATAACTTTCGAAATGCAAATATTGGTAACACTGATGCAAATTGATGAAAAGTTGAAACGATACAATACCACGTGACCTGATTGACAATACGTGATTGGTCAGCTGTCACATTTTCTCATTTCGTGTGTACGGTGGCAATTTGGTGTGTATAAGACTTAGAGATATCACTGCAACTAGAACAACATTATGAGCTGCCACATTCTTTCGACACCTACCACGTGTTTATATGTTATATTGGGTGATTAGCGGCTCACGTCACTATTAACCCACATACAAACTGAAGTTAACACAATTTGTTCAAAAGTTAAAGCTTGCTTGCTTTTGAATGCTTTTAACAAAATCAATTGTGAAAAAAGAAAATTAAAACAAATGACTTTTCCTTCCCTTACAATAAATAATTCAGTTTTACATTTACCATCTTTCGGTGTGCCACTATCCAGAGTCTTTTGTTGTCTAAGTTGATTCATTGTAAGCACTGAAAGTTGAAAAAAAACGATTTTATTATTTCAGCTAACCTTTCGACCTTATAGCGAATAGAGTGCTGGATTCATTGAAAAATGTGACCCAGTTAAATTCGACACCCACAATAAAACCGAACAAAGTATGGAGTGAAAATATAGGCACATTAAATGCATTGGCAATATTCATCAATAAAAAGTGAGTCACGGTTTAATTCATTTTCAATCGAATTCATCGAAAATTCAAAAGATACTTTCGGTTTAGCGTTCTATTTCGTTTCATGTGCTTTAGAAATTAGCTGGGTATTTAGGACACTTAAAGAAGCGTGTTATTTTATTTATTTAGGCGCAATATTCGTCTGCTATATTTCTTTCTTAGTTAATGATACCTTTTTTATAGTCAATGAATGTCGTTCTTGAAAAATGACGTTATTGAAATTTAATTTAAGTTGGGGTTTTTTTTCTTGGAATGGAAAATTACGGTCAATATTAAGGTGTTACCTGTTGTATTCTCTTACTTTACAGTAACAGTGTAACTCTGTGTAACTCAGTGTAAACTACGTTGTAACAGAAAACAGTTATTTTAGAACATTGACCGGCTGTCCTGACTTTGACCCATTTTTTATCGTTTTTTCAGACATTTTTGCAATTTTAATTTACTGAAAAACCGAGAAAAGCCAAGACTTTCGGAAAGCATGATAAAAATGTTGCTTTTTTTTAAGAAAATACTTCCCTAGGGCATAACTCTAGCCAAGTCAATCACCACTAAAATGACAGCTAGATAAAAGAAACTGTCGCTTTATGTATGTGCGTATGATGTGGCTAGAATTGTCTAGTAGGCCATGTGATTACGAAAATTGTACAAAGGCCATAGCTGAAAGATGTGGCCCTTGGGATAAAAGCTGATATTCCCAATGTTACTTTTCTGGGGCAACCCAGGGCAATCCCAGAAAGATCATTGGGGAGTGACGAACCCACAGCCTCGAGCAGGTCTAGCAGTGCCAGGAATGCGAGTTCCCAACTGTAGTAGTCACTTGTGGCTATGAGCCCTACCCGAGGGTCTAATATCGGTACCACGGAGTTGGGGGGCCCTCAAGTGTCAGCAACATCAATGCTTGACCCCAACATGGTTGAGGTGCCTAACGGTGCTGTAACGTGGTGGCTGTGGTTTTAAAATCGGCGACTGCGCCATTCCATCAAAGCAGTAGAGATTATGATAGGTCTCGGCTCCGACCCAGAGTGAAGGAATGCACTTGCATGCAGGATCTCGATTCTCTACTCGCGCTAATTGGGCGTATCCCAATTCCACGCCTATGGGGGCCGTGCGGTTAAGGCTATGCCAGGTAAGCACGTTAATCTGCAATTCCTTCGATTTCTGCGATTCCCAATGGTACTACCACAGGGGTGGTCGCCAACGGTCTTAGCTTGCTTCGACACGTTGGTCCACTGGTGGGTGGCGACACCATGGTTTTCTGAGCTGGTCCTGAGCTGGATTGTGTACATTCCTACCGAAGTGGTTTGGTTAAGAGCCCTCACCGAGGGTAAATTGGTACAGCGGGGCTGGGGGCCCCCGGGTGTAGTGTGTCATGTGAGATGACCGCATCCAGCACTTGGTTGAGGTGCCTAGTGGCGCTGCAACGCGGGGGCTGTGGCAGATAGTGAACTGCGTCAGAACAGTTTGCGCTTGGAAATGAGTGACTGCACTCCTAGTCCTTCCTGAGCAACCAGGTTGGCGAAAATACAGTAGAAAGATGATAGTATTTTGGGCCCTACCCAGGTCGCCGAGGGTTACGCAAACCAGCCGCATATAGATAGAGTCACTTCGGCGACTCGCGTTAACTAAACGTATCTCAATTCCATGCCCATGGGGGACATGCGGTTAAAGCAATGCTAACTACGGACGATAATCTGCAAATTCTTCGATTCCCAATGGTATATTAATTCCAAAAATAGGGTGAGCGCTTGGAAGTTAAAGAAATTCTGTTGCTATAAACTGTTCCTAGAGTCAAAACACAAATTTTTCGCAAATTTTACAACAGTTGAGAGTGTGTTCACATCGTAACTTCCTTTACATGCGACGGGGCCTAAGGTGGATGAGGGCATTTTTTTGGGATTGAGCTCCTTTTCATATAGAGTTTTATATGCGCCTATTTTGGACAATCGTTTTTAGGCTCTCTCGTGCCTAAAATCAATCGTCCAATACAGATACAAATAACTACAACACCAAAGTTCCTCCACTTTTTTTAATGTCTCGATGATAAAGCGGACGGGAAAGAAGTTATTTTGTCCATTAATTACTTTCGAATCTTTACGATCAGCTCTATTCGATTATCGATCGAAGTTTTTACGTATTTCGGAAGACATTAGGTAACTTTTTTTTCGTTCTGAGGTCACAAACTTCATTATCCTGTTGTAAATACAAATATTAAAAAAAAGTTATGCAACTTTTATTTGCTTTTAATAGCTTTTAATTACTTTAATCAATTCTTAATGGTCAATTAGAATGCAAGTGTAAAAGACGATTCGAAAAAAAACTGGGACAGAATAAATCAGGGCAAATAAATTACCAATAACTATATAACTTTTTAGAATTTAGTTAATTATTCAAAAATTACTTTCGCTCCCTTTTTCGATCATGAATATTCCATCGAACGTAATTTCCCATTCCCATCAACAATTACAAGAAAAATGAATTTTTTACCTTCACTTTCTTCTGTATGCATTGCATTCAATTGAAAACTACTTTCGACTTGTTTCACTTCGTACAGGAATTTAATTTCATGTTTTTAATTCCTATCTCCTGAATGTACAAATTTATTAGTTGTGATAATCGTCAATTTCCAACGATGGCCAAACACGAACTAGAACTGATACACTTCTAATATAAGCATTCAATTTGTTCGTCGCTTTAACTTTGAATTTTTCCAATAGTTTCCTTTAATGTGAAAATGTATATGTGTATTTGATTGAATGTATAGATAAATTTTTCCGATGGCGATGTACATACACAAAAATTTATGGACTGATATGATCACAATGTCCTTTTTTCTACCATTTGATAAAAGGAAATAACTCGATTGTGGTTGTGTTATAGCAAAGTTAATGCGTGGTGTACAAGTAACGTTTCCACGTATTGATATGAATAAAGTAACGGAAAGGGTGTTCATTAAACATTTGTTTTAAGAAGAAGCTTGAAAATACGTTGTTATGACAAGGGCAAAGTTTGGAGTAAAATAATGATCTAGCCTCTAACCCTTCATGGGTTTTTCAGACTATTATTATTAAAGTTTGGACCGGTGTGGAAGCTTTTACACACAGTCAGTTGGTAAGGGGTCATACACAAATTACGTACGCACTTTGTGGTGGGAGGGGGTTTCAAAATTCGTACGGAAGCGTACGGGGGGGGGGGGGTGTGGAGCACGATTGTACGTACGCAAAAAAAAAATTAATTTTGATTAGTTTTATCGAATTCGAATACACAAATCGTTCCGAAAGTGCGACCAAAACGTATCGCCGCTCTTCGTGCCAACGAACTGTTGGCAATCATAGCACAAAATGAAATTTCACCTCCATAGAGTACAAAAATTAGAGGCTCCAGAGCCAAACTGAAAATGGAAATGACTTTTTTTCTTCAAAAAAATTGAATTTTTTTGTCTGTAGAGCAGCTACAACAACTTTGTTGGCTAGTGTTACTGGTGGGATAGGCAAAAATACAATACAAACGACTAAAAATTACTTAAAATTGACTAAAGTATTACCCCCTTTCAGTGTGCAGCACAACGAGCCCAATAAGGACGGCCTTATTGTTTGAATTGGAGCAATCTGATATAACTTATTTGATTTTATTGTAGTACCTTATTTATTGTCCATCAATTCATCCTCTCAATAAATCCAATCCACCCCTTTTCAGCACCTTATCCTTCTATTGAAATTTATAGAAGTGAATTTAATATGAAAGTAGGTCGAGTTTGAAGTTTTAAAGTTAGTTAACTATCAGTAAACTAATTTTCACATCATATGACGTCATATTATATCAATATTTTCTGTCTAAGTACGTATGACGTGACGCAAGTCCACATAAGAACAAAAATTAAAAAAAAGGTTTTTCGTAGGCTGCGGAACCATAATATACATCTAAGTTTTGACTTCCCTCCTTGCGACGTACCCCCCGGAAAATATTTTTCCCGGATGATACGGAAAATTCTAAGGCGAATTATCTTTTCATCCATTAAAATCGGTTCAGTGGATCCGTAGATATGACCTTTAGACCTTCACACCCCAAAAATTTGGCTACCCGTACTCCACACATCGCGCAAAGCTAAATTTTGGTGTGTGAAATCTGAAAGCGCAGAAAAATTATTACGTTGGGAGGGGCCTTTGTGACGCATTTTCTTAATCAAATATAAAAATATTTCAAAAGAATTTTTTGCGTTCCGAAGCTGTAAGCGTCACCCAAATTGATATCCCTTTTAAAAAGGGGTTTTGTTGTGATTAATATGACTTTAAAGCTGAAACAATAAAGATTTTTTTTCTATATAATGAAACCTTGTTATGAATCGAAAAGCTTTACGTTAATTACAAACATTATTCGTAATCAAGATTTCGACAGAAACTATTAGTTGGTAGTGTTCGGCTAGACGGAAATATGTATCGAGGAAAACCTGCCCCAGGTGTATGCTAAATTGTACAAAATAGTACATTACGTTTGCATTTTTGAATTTTTGTTTGTACTCGAAGAAAGCTTGCTGGCATGAGTCTAATAATTCTACTAGTAAAAACAAACACTTTCATTACTCTACCCACAAAAATTGTTACCTTCGCTTCCCAAATGGGATCATCATCATCATCAAACTTTATAGACCGTTTATACCTTCCGGTGTGGGGTCTTTAAGCCGCAACCCGGTGGTCATTGACCACCCCCCTCCATACCCTTCTATCCTCTGCCAAGGAGATAGTTTGCTCGCCCAGTGCAAGCCCCCTAACTTCTAAATCTGATTTAATTGAGTCTATGAACCTTCTCCTTGGCCTACCCCTAGGACGTACACCCGGGACCTGTGCATTCAATATCCTCTTTGGGAGCCTACTATTACCCATCCTTTGAACGTGCCCGTACCATCTCAGACGATTAACCCTTGCCGCATCCTCCACTGACCTAACCCCTAAATTTTCTCTGATGTCGTCGTTCCTGATATGATTGTCCCACTGTTCCCTCCGATTCACTTTTGCTATGCTCCTAAGAACCCTCATATCTGAAACCTCCAAGTCATGCACAAGGTATCCGCAGTTCACCCAACTTTCACTACCATATAAAATTGTTGGCCTGAAGATTGATCTGTGAATAGCTAACTTTGTGCCACTACTTAATTCCTTCCTGTTAAACACATGAGACCTCAACTGACTGGCCACCGCATTTCCCATTCTCCTCCTTTCCTCAACTTCCCTAACTAACTTGCCATCCTCTGAAAACATGGCTCCTAAATATTTAAACTCAAAAACCTGTTCCAACTGCTCCCCATTTAAACTGCACACTACGCCTTTCCTAAATTTGCCAACATGCATAACCTTTGTTTTGCCGACGCTTATCTTCATCCCGTACTCCTCACATGCTACATTCAGGCAGTCAATCCCCCTCTGCAAATCACCGGCATTATCTGCTAATAGGGTTAAATCATCCGCATAGGCCAGGATTTTCATAATTACATCCCCAATTTCCACATTCCCCTGCAAATTGGCCTGCATGATGATGCATGAAAATTATGAACAGAAGAGGAGAGAGACAACAACCCTGACGAACGCCCTCATTAACCTCGAAAGCCTCACTAATTTCACCATCTATCCTTACCGCAGCCTTGCTCCCTGAGTAGATGCTTTTAATGGCGCCCAATAAACCTCCGTTAATCCCGTATTCGCTAAGCACCTCGAACAGCTTTTGCCTCGGTACCCGATCAAATGCCTTTTCCAAGTCGATGATGCATAAGTACAGATCAATATTCCTCTCAAAGAGCCTTTCTATAGCCTGCCTAAGACAAAAGATCTGATCCTGACACCCTCTCAGAGGTCTGAAACCACTCTGAGCCTCGTCCAGAACCTCTTCCACTATAACCCTAACCCGATCTACTAGCACACTAGCATAAACCTTTCCGACCACGCTCAAAAGTGAAATCCCTCTGTAGTTGCTACAAATGGGATGCGAAAATAAAATATTTTTGCTTTTAGTTGAGTGGGGTCCGAAAGTACTTTCGCCCCTCTAACAAGAACCGAAAGTAATTCGAATCTACTTTTGTCAAAAAAGAACGCTGACATAATGTCGAAATCGAAATAGGTGTTAGCTTCTCTCACAAAAGTTGTGTTCTGCCATATTGAATCGGAAAAATAAAAACAAATTCATTATTGTTTGAAATTTTTATTTTGAAAAATCTCTTTTTTTTGCGATCGAGAAAGTGTTTAAATATTATTGAGAATCGTTTAAGGAAAGACAATATAACGAAACAAAACAAAACATGTTGATTTCGGCGTATCGAGCCCTCACATACCAAACAAAGTATGTGATTTCATCAGTACACCTCTACACCTATGTCTTGCAGGACTATCAGCGCAGAAACAGAACAAATACAATTTTTGAACTTTCAACGCTAGCTTTTATACATTGAAAAACTTTCGTAATCTATTAACAAAAACTCTTCATTTTTCTGGTTGAAAAAAATTACATAGCACTTATTTTCAGCTACTGATTACTTTCAAAAAACTAAAATCTTTCATGATTTCGGTTTGTTTACATAATTGTAGTGTCACGGTGGAGGTATGAAAATTTAAATTTGTTGCATTAAAAATTCGTAGGTGTTGTAATGAAAAGTTCTATGGATCACACGGGATGAAGTAAAAAATTCAACCTGTGCGATTGCCGCGCTTGCCTTCGCAAACGGTTGAATCTTTTAATTTTCATCCCTTGTGATCCAAATAACTATTAGAAGCACTAACGTACAATTTTTTACATGTTGACGCTTGGTAAATGTGTTTTCCGAGACGCTTGGACTAGATAATGACGGTAATGACGCATTTACCGAGCAGAAACATGTAACACTTAGAATATTTATAATAATATTTTATTGACATTTGAGGAGAAATTTTCGAAAATCTCGATGTTCCCCTCAAATGTCGATACGATGCTTTATTCTATAAGCGAAAACGAGGAAACAGATGTGGAGAAATGACAATCTCTCCTGTGAGATTCATTGATTTCAACGGGAAATCATGGTGCATATGCAATAAAGTAACTTTTCCAAAACGTTGCATAATGTGTCCTTACAACTTCGTTTTAAAACTTGTCACAGAAAGTATTATAGCTGTGTGTCCTTACAACTTCGTTTTAAAACTTGTCACAGAAAGTATTATAGCTGTCTTGTTCTCTCTTTAACGTATTAGCAACAGGTGACAAGCACATTGAAAAGAATTTTTTGTTGTTAAGTTGTCAGCTGTTGCTAATATATTAAAGAAAGAATGAGACAGCTGTAACTACTTCTGTCAAGAATTTTATAAAGAACGTGCTACCCCCTTAAACGATTGCTTATGAACACCATTTAGTGACCATTTTAATTCGAAGCCACCCTATTTTTGACTAAATTATTCACTATTATTTAAGGAGAATATCTGACGCAATATGTGGATTGTACAAATACTAACTTACACCTATTTAAACGTTACATATGCAAGCAATAACTGCCACTACCAAAATAACATAATGGGACTGAAGTAATGATTGGAATTTTTCGTCACATTCATTTTTCATTAATTATCCTTTTGTGATTCAGTGCATACATGCTTTCTTATCATTACAATGGGTAACAATGATGTATTGTAGTCAAGACCGACGTTGCCACTTGAAGTGAAAAATAGAATTTATCAACCTCGCTGCATCATGCACTTAGTGCATGTACTTAATTTAACTTTTCCGTGTTCCTCGTAGGTACTGAATTTGATTTGCATGTTACGAACAAATCTCTAATAAAGACAACATGATATTTTGTTACCCTCCCGCTAATTAAAATCATATTAGGTGTGAGCAAAACTCATAATCAGCGACTGCAAACCAGTTACAACTCGAGGAACCTTTACTACTGTTAATTTGAAGCGGAAAAACGAGTTAACCGGTTAACTGACCTCTTGCAAAATATGAAAAAAAGTTGTAATTCGACACGACAGTAATCGTAAATACAGTCCTTCCGATTTTCTAATGAGAGTTAGACAGACAGACGGAACGAACGGACGGACATTTTTAGAAAAGCGGTCTATTGCGTTAACCACCACATTTGTAACCAGTCGAATTTCGAACCGAGAGTAGGGGGATCACCAATCATGGTCCTTAGATGACGAATCAGCAATAAAAAAAATGTCCATTATGGGGTTGAATCTGGGCACTGTCTGCCCAAGGGCCGATGAGCTAGGGTCGTTTAAGTGGTTTTTGATCTTTTGTATATAACTCGAGTAAATCATTTCCGATTTTCATAATTTTTTTTTTGTTTGAAAGATTTGGGCATGGCCGACGACTTATGGAAGAAATTTTTTTGGTTTTGAGTCGTAGGGCAATAAAAACGATTCTAGGGCCTTACGTGTTTTTTGTACATAGCTCGAGCAACTCTTTTCCGATTTTCATAATTTTTTTGTTTGAAAGATCTGGGCATGGCTGACGATTTATGGAAGGAAAGTTTTTGGATTTGTGTCGTTAAACTTAGCTAGGGCACTAAAAACTAGTCTCTGCTAGGGCCCTACGTGTTTTTCGAACATTACTCGAGTAAATCTCTTTCGATTTTCAAATTTTTTTAATTGAGAGGTCTGGGAATGTTTTACATTTTATGGAATAAAATTTGTTGATTAGAAGCCTTTGGACTCAGCCAGGGCCCTAAAACTGAGCTTCTACTGTGTTTGTTTACATAAATGGGGTAAATCCTAACCGATTTTGTTTATTCTTTCCCTATTTGAGAGGCAACCGAGTTCCGAACTATATTCAAAAACAAATTTGGGCGCGGTGTCCTAAGGTCGGCCCTAGCCAAAAAATTTTTTTTTTTGCTACGTTGCAGAGTAAATTGAGGGAAACATTTTTGTCTATGGAAATGGAAGTATGTGTTCGAGGCCTCTACTTAGAGCCCTAGTTCGGTCCTAAGGTCTGCTCATAACAAAAATTTTGTTTTACTGTGTTGCAGAGAAAATTGAGGGAAACGTATTTGTTTATGGAAGTATGTGTCCAAGGCCTCTACTTAGGGCCCTAGTTGGCTGAGGTCTTCCCTTAACAAACAATTTTTTACGGTTACGGCCAGCGTTACGGTGCAGGCTGTACAACAGTGGGAGGATAACATTTTATCGTACTAGTGCGTAAAAGGTGTTCTTGCGCACTAGTGCGAAAAAATAATTGAAATTTCGAAAAATGTTCGCAAGCGGAAACATGCAAGGAAAAGCTCGTTTTTTCTCGTTGAATAGACACTTTTATAGCGGTTCAATTTTGAATTTTTAACAATAGATTTTTATGGTGCCACCTAGTGTCAAATTAGTCAAATTTCAAATAAAATTCAAATGTTGGGCGGACTAAAAGCGTCTATTGCAACGTTACGTATGCTTTTTTTATTTAGCGTATAGTTTCTTACATCTATTACAATTATATATTTTTATTCTATTACAATTGTGAGTGACCGAGAGGTCATTACGACAGGTTCGGTTATTATATCTCAATTGCACATTAGATTTTAATACATTTCTATTTTTCACACTTATTCATTCGTAGTTGATTTGTTTTTCGATGCTATTGCC
>CM055404.1:10937131-11020961 GCA_029228625.1 Pseudolycoriella hygida
AATTCCTTCGAATTTTATGACTTTTGATAAAGTGTCTGATTTTTGGAAAATTATACTTTAACAACATAACACGGGTTACATTCACAATTTACTCGCAGATTGATAATATTAACAAAAAATGAAAATTATTAACGATTCCCTCATCTCCCAGAAAAAATTTCTTCAAAAAAAATTTCACTACTGAGGAAAATTTTCCCCTTCGGAACACTTCGCGTCACCTTCGGCTAACTTCGGAACACTTTGAGTCACCAATTGTCCTCACTGACCTCTATAACTTCGCCGAAGAAACCAACTGTCTAGGTATTCTATTTCAGAAGATAGCAAAAAATCCAAGATGGCGCCGCTTTGACAGCTGCCAGCGATTTTCTCAGGATTCCAAAAAATTCTCCTTACTGATCTCTATGATTTTGCCAAAAAAACTAACTCTCTAGGCATTGCCATTCGAAAACCCAAAGAAACATAATTTATTGCTTAGGAAAATCCAAGATGGCGTTACTTTGACAGATTTCTGAAGACTCCATAAAATTTTCATGATCAAACTCTATAACTTTTCCGAAGAAATCAACTTTCTAGCAATTGTAACTCCGGAGCTTAAATTCGAAAGCTCCGAGCATTACCTGAAAAACCCACAAAATTGGCCACTTTTCCACATGTTACGACTTTTCAAGGGTTTTCCCGGAAATTTCGAGATCGAAAATTACTAATAGAACATACATAGGTAGGTAGATACATAGAAACCGACGCAACAGTTTTTTTTAATAATTTGGAAAAGAAGGGGGCAGGGGTTATTTTATTTATTTAGCGTATGGTTTCTTACATCTATTACAATTATATATTTTTATTCTATTCTATTACAATTGTGAGTGACCGAGAGGTCATTACGACAGGTTCGGTTATTATATCTCAATTGCACATTAGATTTTTTTAATACATTTCTATTTTTCACACTTATTCATTCGTAGTTGATTTGTTTTTCGATGCTATTGCCGGGGAGATTGGCTAGCCAACAGTTCCGACGACCGAGTGATGACTCTTTTGTCTGCTGGGACCTCACGAACCCATTGTGTGATCTGGGCGCCATCTTTCGTGTCTATTTTCGTTGAATGTGCCTTGATGACCAATTCA
This sequence comes from Pseudolycoriella hygida, assembly GCA_029228625.1. NCBI lineage: Eukaryota > Metazoa > Arthropoda > Insecta > Diptera > Sciaridae > Pseudolycoriella > Pseudolycoriella hygida. Next base: position 10,938,257 of record CM055404.1, read on the forward strand.
TTGTGCATTGCTAGTGTGAGTGACGTCACTGAATGCACGCGTTTCGTTACAGGCAATCGAATCCTGTAACTACCCAATTTAAACGAAGCATCGAAGCTTGGGTGAACTTGTGGACGTTCCTGAATTAAAATTTTTTGATGGAAAAAACCCATTCGTTACCGGGGATCGAACCCGGATATTCTTGGTGGAATGCCAGCGCGTCACCACTGAGCCACCACGTTCACGTTACGTATGCTGGTATAGTTTAACGCACACGATGTGTTGCCGAGCTCGTCTTCTGCTCGTGTCGGCAATCTCACATCTGGTGCGTTACTTGTATCGAATACTACTATTAAAGATTTAATGCCTTAAAATTGGAATGTCGGAAGTGGATGCAGGAAAAGGAATATTTGATAAAAAATAAGGCGATAAGGATCATGGCGGAATTTCGGCTGTACAGTTTCACTTTGTATAAAGGGTAAGGGGTCGTTAACAAATCCGTTCTCTCTTTTTCCTTCGAAAAAGCCCCTACTTTGCTTTACCTTCGACTATTTTGGGAATAATGTTAATGATGAACAGACTTACGTGATAAGGTTGTAAGACAAGAAATTCAATAGCTAAAAAATCAGTTACAAACTAACAGATATGACCAGTTTGTTTTGGTGCAATATTCCTACATTCAAACAAAAATAATTCTTACCTTTTGGTGGTGATGAATGATAATACAATCCATGAACTTTTCTTCTTCGTTTCGGCGGCATATCTCTTTCTATATCATCGCTGACTGATAGTGTCTCCGGAAAAACATTCAATAATCATTTGGAAGTTCAAAATATCTCCACTTTTTGCATTCAATTACACGAGTAGTTAACATTTTCCAACCTTTCACTTCTGCTCGAAAAAACTCACTTTTGGTACACAAATAAATTAATTACATGAAATCGATTTTCGAATGGACAAATTGTCTATAGTTAATTTGTCTAGATATGAACATTGGTTTTGTGTGTCGCCTTCAACTTAAATTACATACCAATAAGTGTATTTTAATATCCTTTACATGCAGACCAAATGACTTCGGTTTTGTATTCGTTGTACTTTGCGTATGCTTTGAAATTATGAAATAAATCCAAGTTCTCTGTTAACATAAGATGTTTACGTTCATGAAAGGTTTTATGTCAATAAAAAATGCATTAAATGTGCATTCAAATTCGAGGAAAACCGGCAAACAATAGATAGGAAAATATGGAAAAAGCTAACAAAAAACAGTTGAGTACACAATCCGATATTCTTTGCACGAAATTTAAAATAAATTAACTGACCGGAGCATTGTAGTGTGCTGGAAACGACCACAGAGAAATTTACATAAATTTCATTCATTGTTTACAATTTTAAAAACTTTGCGTTTTATAATCTAAGGGAAAAAATATGAACTTAAAATCGATATAGTTGGATTGCACTGAATAATGCATTCGTTTGCAACAACCACTACCACTGTCCAGTTATGTTATAGTCACGTAAACTCGATGCTAAGGTTTTTGCACTTGCCCTAGCAATTTGATGTAAACATAGTCAAGAGTTTGTAATTTTGAGGGTTAAGTAAGGTTAAGGATTCATTGTTCATCTGAAAAGATTCCTAACGGAAATTATATGAATTGAAAATCTCGTACCATAAAACTTGACACACCGAATCTTATCCAAATAATTGAAACGTCTGATTTACACCTAATTAATAAGGAAGCAACATCACAATTCACTGACTAATAGCGACCGTGTTAAATCGAGGTATAATAATGTGATATACTGACCACTACGGTCGAAATCCAGTTGCTATGACAAACATTACGCTCATGTTGCAAGCGCTGAAGCTTTTAACATTTAATTTGCCTGACACACATGAGGGCATCAAGTGTAATATTGCGATAAGCAATGCTTCGTAAGCATGCAAGTGTATCGTAATGTTTATCTGCTCTAATCAAAATACATGTAGCTTATTATCAGTAACTATACAAGTGTGTATATGGCAGCCAATTTTAATTATTCATGTTTCAAATAACCTGGGGAAAAGAAATTACGGAAAACTAACTATATTTGATAAAAATCTGCCGATGAACTGTATCAAAGATTCATGATTTTCACTGACTTTCATTATCATTTCAATTCAAAAAAAACATACAATGAATGAAGAAAATAATTTGCCAAATAACTAGCTAAATTCTTGTCAGACCAACTTGGTTTCTTATCTTGGTGAGTAGTTTTTCTGGCAGATAATGTGACGTAGTTCAAAGTTTGTGAAGAACGTTTTCCGAAAAAATTTGCTCTTGATGACTGGCACGCGCCTTTTATTCTTCTATTCTAAAGCGTTGGTTAGAAAGAGACCAACTAGATCTGTCTCTTTGTAACCAATACGTTAGCATTTTTTTTTTTGAAAAACATTCTTCACAAACGTTGCTCTACATCAAATTATCTACCAGAAAAACAACTCCGAAAGTCGAAAAAAAAGTTGGTCTCCAATGAAAACTGCTAAGATAGGTAGAGAGTGTGTGCTGTGATGATTAAGAACTACCTTACAGCATTCTGTTATGCCGTAAATTTCAGAAATGAATACTGTAATGTACTCTGCTAGTGGCTTAGACAGTTCTATTTTCGCGGTTGAGGAAAAGGTTCCTAAGCCAGCGGAGCATGTGTTAGGAGTGAAAGATATAAAAACAACGTCAGTCACATTACACGCCTATGCATATAACTAATGTTTAGAGAAATCATAGTGTAACATACAATAGTTACCATATACAACAAGGATGGGTATGAGTAATCAATCAGATTTACAAAAAAAAAATCGGGACTCCTCTACTCATTTTACTACCGTGACTTCGAAATTCGTCAACTACCAAGACAGAGATATGGACTTTTTCGAAATTGCCAGATGGAAAAATATTCGTCGGAGGTAGTACGTAAACCATCATTTTGTAAGTTACAAAATTGATTCTAAAAGCTCTTAACTGTTACAGGTTCAGATATCAAATCTACTAGAGATGAGCGGGTTGCCCGAAACTTCGAAAGACCCGACCCGAACCCGAATTTTTTTTTCGGGTTCATGGCTTTCGGGTTTCGAAAATTTTAATCGGGTCAGGCTCGGTCCGGGCCGGGTTTGGAAACAGTTCGGGTGACGAAAAATTTTATCGGTTCGAGTTCGGTTCGGGTCGTTGTATCATTTTATTCGGGTCCCGATCCTTTATTGACTTTTTATATTTTACAAAACTCGTCTAAATTTTATCATCTTACATCACACGAATTTTGTTTTAGTCTAAGGTCCGTGAAGAATGCAGACGTCGGGCCTTGAAATAATTTTTATTTCGAAGTAATTTGGGTTGTGAGTTTCGAAAAACTTGAGTGTCTGGTTTGGTCCGGGTCGGGTTTTGAAACAGTTCGGGTTTCGAGTTTCGAAAAATTTTATCGGGTCGGGTTCGGTCCGGGTCGGGTTTCGAAAAATGGTCGACCCGCTCATCTCTAAAATCTACCACATATTGATGACAAATCTGCACTATTCGGTTTGTATCAAACATCTGGTGATTGAAGCTTGCGCTCCTTTTATTAAAATTGCTATTTCTGCTTGTCGTTTTGTGTATTTTATTTATTAGGTCTTCATCGTCTTCATTCCTCGCCTACGGAGGCTAGAATTTTGTTCAATTTCACACATGGATAAACAAATTTGTTTTGAAGATGACACGGTTAAGGTATGAGTTCATTTAAAGTTTAATTCTCCGTTTTGTGAGTCTTTCCATTCACAACTTTTAGTTGGAGATTAAGAACCTCCAAAAGAACAAATCATTTTCGAAGCATTGGAACAAGGCTTACTTTGAAAGGTACCCACAATTCTTATTTTGGGTTTCTTCAAAGAAAGTTATAGACTTCGGTCAGGAGAATTTTTGGGATCTTAAAAATTGGCTGCCAGCAGTGAAACCGGTGTCATCTTGAATTTTCCAGAGCAATAAATTAGGTTTTTTTTGATTTTCGAATTTTAGCTTCGTAATGACAATACTTAGAGAGTTGGTGTCTTCTACAAAGTTATAGAGTTTGATCAGGAGAATTTTTTGGGATTTTCAGAAATCTGCCAAAATGACGCCTTCTTGGATTTCTGTCAGGAATAAATTATGCTTTTTTGTGATCCTAAGAAAATGGCTGCCAGCTGTCAAAGTGACGCCATCTTGGATTTTTTGCTATCTTCTGAATTAGAATAGTTACACGGTTGGTTTATTCGGGAAAGTTATAGAGATTGGTGTGGGGAGTTTTTAGCCTGAAGCCTGAAAATTTTTTACGCCGAAAACTTTTTTTGCCGGAAATTTCTTTTCGCCAAATATTTTATTTCGTGGGAAAATTTTTTTCGCGGGAATATTTTTTCTGAGGAAATTTTTTTTTCCTAAAAATTTGTTTCCTTTTTCTTCCAAAATGGATTGACAATAATTGGTTTTATCGGTTTTATCTTATCACGAAAGTTGGGGTCGCCGCCGCTAGCTATGGCAGTGTGTGAAGTGAAGCGCCAATTTTCGTCCCTACTTTCAAAACTACTGATATCACAACAAAAACATCTTGAAAGGTAAAGTGTGACGCAGTTCCTAATGTCCACTTCCAAAATTACTGACACCGCTTCCAAAATAACTCTGCGTATTATCACAGCGATAGCGTCACCTCAAACGATATCACTAATTTTGAAAGTAGACGCAGTTCACTTTACCTTTTAAGAGATTTTTGTTGTGATCTATCTATTAATAATTTTCGATCTCGAGAACCAGACAGCCAATTTTGATGAAATTTTCAGTGAACGTCAGTCTCAGCCCCAAATGAAAAATTTCATACGTGGCTTTTCCAGGAAAACTCTTGGAAAGCCGTGGCATGTGGAAAAGTGGTCAATTTTGAGGGTTTTTCACGTAGTGCTCGAAGTTTTCGAAGCTGTAAAAGCGGTGCCATCTTGGATTTTGTGAATACTCAAAAATCTGTCTTCTGAAATAGAATACCTAGTCAGTTGGTTTCTTCGGGAAAGTTATTGAGATTGGTGAGTAGAATTTTTTTGTGATCGTAAGAAAATGGCGGCCAGCTGTCAAAGTGACGCCATCTTGGATTTTTTGCTATCTTCTGAATTGGAATAGCTAGAAAGTTTGTTTCTTCGGGAAAGTTATAGAAATTGGTGAGTAGAATTTTTTTGTGATCGTAAGAAAATGGCGGCCAACTGTCGAAGTCACGCCATATTGGATTTTTTGCTATCTTTTGAATTAGAATAGCTACACAGCTGTTTTCTTCTTTTCTTCGGGAAAGTTATAGAGATTGGTGCGAAAAAAAAATTCGAAGAAAAATTTTTTTTGAAGAAACATTTTTTTTCGGAGAAAATTTTTTTTTGAAGAAACATTTTTTTTTCGGAGAAATTTTTTCGGAGAAAATTTAAATTTTATTCGGAGAAAACTTTTTTCTGAGAAAATTTGTTTCAGAGAACATTTTTTCGGAGAAAATTTTTTTTCGGAAAAATTTTTTTTGGAGAAATATTTTCTCGAAAAACAGAAAATTTTTTACGTGAAATTTAGTTTTAACAACTGTAAGCTTCCAAAATGGCTGATATCGCATACAAAAACCTCTTAATAGATAAAGTGTGACGCAGTCCGTAAGTTTGCTTCCAAAATTATATCGTTTGAGATGACGCTATCGCTGATAATACGCAAAACATTGTTTGAATGAAATCTTGTGTGCAAAGTTTTATTTTCTGAAAAAATTGCAGGGCTTTATTTAAAACAAAATTGCGTTATGTTAAAAAATTGCGTCGAAAATGCCGGACCCAACGGCGAAATAATTTTTCTGTACTTTCAGTTTTTGCGATGCAAAAATTTGACTTTTATTTCTTATTGCGGAGATTGTTTTAGGGTAAAAAAATTTTGAGTTTAAGCCGAGTTAAAGCCGCCGCCAACATATTGAAGACGACTTTTATACAGGAAGTCGAAAAACACCTCGGATGTCAGAGTTTTAGAGCTCAAAGATAAAAGCACTTACTTGTCTTCCAAATCAATTTTTTATGAAATTTTGAAATTTTTCAATTTTTACGCATAATACTCGTATCACTTACACCGTAAATTTTTCATTGAGCAGTAACAATATTAATGAGTTCTCATATCTAAAACGCTTCCTTTCATTATTCAGTAGCAATAAGGTCTCAGTTTTTTCTATTATTTTAGAGGAAAATGAAATTACAATTTTTTTCTTTTACTTTAAACCCGCTTTTCGTAACCGCGTAACATGTAATTTTGCCGTAAATATGTCAGCAGCAAGCATCTGAAGTAATTAAACAAAAGTTGAATATTTAACACTCACACTCACACTCACATTTTGTTTTTCATTTTAATATTAAAATTGTTTAGATTATGAAAAATACATTAAACTGGCGTCATTAGTTTCTTCGATTTGATTGTTCCAAACATGTCAATTTGCATGATTACAAAATCCGTTATTTGAATCGACCGTTTTCCACAATAGTTTTCCCGTAACTGAACACACATTCTGTGAATTTCAAAGTACCTAGACCATCATTTGATTGAAAGTACTCGTGGCATATTAGATATCCGTCCAAGGATTGACTGTATGAAAATACTATAATAGGTAAACGTAAAGGGTACCATCTAAAACAGCGCAATCAACAAATAAGCCAATCGAAAGCTAGATGTTGTTTGGTAGTTAACAATTGATGATGAGTGTTTTACTATAGCTTATGTGTTTGAGTTTTTCGTGTTAGGCAATTTTTGTAACGAACTTAAATGTCCTTAAATAGGCAAATTCTTTTATTTTCAATTATGCGATAGCTACATAGCAGAGGTGTAGACACGATATTTAAATATAGAACTATCGTTTTCACCGATTGATTGTTGATTATAACAATGTACTTCATTACAAGGCTGTTGCTACATACAAATACCACTGACAAATTCACCAAAACTAATTTTTTGGCTCGAACGAAATTGATTTTTGTCGGGTCTAAGTATTTTAGGTCATAAGACATTGGACGAGGATGCTGGAATCAAATAGCACGTCACGATGAGCTGAATAATATACGCTCATTGGCAGCAGCTGATCTTGTCTTCCGACTTTAATTCCTCATTTTTCATTCCAAAATCAAAAAATATTTAGAATGACAAAATTAATTTTCTTGCTGACGCGCCGATCGTCGTTGTTGTAAAAAACGTTTTTCTCTTCAAACGAAGCCGAAAAATATCTTGACTTCAGCTGAGATCGTCTTCTATCAGTTGTAAGATTGTGCCAATAAAGTTCGGAATTATTGCAATATTTTAGTACATACATTGTACATTACTTTTTGTAAGTTACACAAATTCGTTGTGTTTTAAGTTAAAATACTAAATAATAAAATAACGTAAAACTTACGCGACATTGTACATTTAGTGCCAGGGAAAATGTGAAATTTTTGTTAGTATTGGTGACATTTTTGTTGATATTGATGAAATTGGTAAAATTTTTGTTGGAATCGGTAAATTTTTGATGGAATTGGTGACAATTTTCTTGGAATTGATGAAATCGGTGAAATTGTTGTTGAAATTGGTGAAATTTTTGTTGGAATCGGTAAATTTTTGATGGAATTGGTGACAATTTTCTTGGAATTGATGAAATCGGTGAAATTTTTGTTGAAATTGGTGAAATTTTTGTTAAAATTGGTGACATTTTTGATGAAATTGGTCAAATTTTTATTGGAATTGGTGAAATTGTTGTTAAAATTTTTATTAGAATTGAGTTGAAATTAGCGAAACTTTTGTTGGAATTGGTGAAATTTTTGTTGGAATCGGTGACATTTTTGTTGAAATTGATGAAATCAGTGAAATTTTTGTAGAAACTGTTGAAAATCTTGTTGAAATCGATGAAATTTTTGTTAAAATTGGTGAAATTTTTTTTGAAATTGGTGAAACTTTGAAACTTTTGATGAAATTGGTGAAATTTTTGTTTAAATTGGTGACGTTTTTGTTGAAATTGGTCAATTTTTTTTAGTAAAATTTTTGGCATTGATGAAATTGCTGTTAAAATTTTTATTGAAATTGGGAAATTGTTGTTGAAATTAGTGAAACTTTTGTTGAAATTAGTGAAACTTTTGTTGGAATTGGTGAAATGTTTGATGGAATTGGTGACATTTTTGTTGAAATTAATGAAATCGGTAAAATTTTTGTTGAAATTGGCGAAATTTTGTTGAAATTGGTGAAATTTTTGTTAAAACTGGGGAAATTTTTGTTAAATTTGGTGAAGTTTTTGTTAAAATTGCTGAAATATTTGTTGAAACCAGTAAAATTTTTGTTGAAATTGGTGTAATTTTTGTTGAAATTGTTGAAATTTTTGTTTAAATTTTTAATGGATTTGGTGAAATTTTTGTTGAAATTGGTGACATTTTTGTTGACATTAGTGAAATTTTTGTTGAAAATGGTGAAATTATTGTGAAAATTGGTAAAATTTTTGTTAAAATTACAATGAAGAAATTTATAATTTAATTTTTCTCTTTTTTAGGGTTTTGCTATTGTTACAACAATGACAAAACAGCTGAAAGTGATGAAAAGTGTCAATAAGTAGAATGTGCAAATTATAAATTTCTTCATTGTAGTAAAATTTTTGTTGAAATTGGTGAATTTTTGTTATAATTGGTGAAATTGTTGCTGAAATGAGTGAAACGTTTGTTCAAATTGGTGAAATTTTTCTTCGAATTGGTGAAATTTTTGTTGAAATTGACGTTAACTTAGGCATTATGTACGAATGTTAACATCCAGTACCGAGAGCGTAAGTATGTAAAGCAATTTTGCGTATGAAACGAACAAAGTTATATTTTGTAGACTGTGAAATTCATGTTGCAACGAACTGAACGGGTCTCTCAAATGAAATGACTCCCAAGAGAAATTTATATCCGGCTTTTTTTTCTCTTGTCTTTAATAATGCTTCTATAAGTTCGCTCAAGTAAAAAACGATTATAACTTTGTATCGATAACATCGCATTGTCGAGTTTCAATATGAAAATTATGAACGTATTTGCGTAGTGACGATTTTTTTTTTGATGAATTTCCAATTAATGGTTGTGAACTATATTTGGTTATTTTGTTTGTTGTAAATAAAAGTAATTAAACCAATGAAAATAAAATTTGGTTCAAGATCACGCGGTGCCGTTGAACAAAGTAAATATGGCATAGGAGAAGTGAATTATTTAACTTGTCTTTGTGATAAATGGTCATAAATTCCAATACATACTTTTATACACGAGGACTTGCAACAAAAAAAAATGTTCTGTTAATAAATAATAGGCAATGAGCCTTGTAACATAAAAATATGCCTCCCTCACTCACAGTTATCTTCAATGAAACACCGAGAACTCCACTCCACTTACAAAGGATATATGATTTATATCAGAAATTTAATTTCATTTTTATTTATCGATAATCAAAGGAGGTCAAAAGGTTTTCTATTACCATTACCTTTGAATGCATGAAAATGGCGGCACTATGTTGACTTATTGCCCAACTATTTAACTTTTTGGAATGAGAAGCTGTGTTTGTCACCAACGAAAAACGTGCATAGCATTTTGGTATGAAGAAGCTTATTAAGGGTCGTAACGTTGTCGTAAAGTTGTGAAAACGGTTGAGTTTCGCACCTTAGACGATAATGGTAAAAATTTCAATTGTTTGAAAAAAACTGACAGGCCAACAGATTAACATTTAATTTTCTTTTTATGAATCCTTTTATAAAAAATTCGGACTATCACAATTCACCCTTTTACAGAAACTAACAGACCAACAGAAGTCGTGTTTTACAAAAACTTACGAAAAATAATTCATACATCTATCTCCTTGGGCGCTGTTGCCATAGTAAATGACTAAATTGCTCTGGGCGTTACTATCGCCCTCAGGGTTAACGAAAATAGATTATCTATCTTCAGTTCATGATGTCGACGTTACGACTATAATAGATGTCGTACTTTTTCATTTGGAATAGTCTATTACGCAGCGAACTGACAACATCGTCCGACGTGTATCGTTAATATTTACAACAAAAGAAAACCTAATGTCAATAAAACACACACACCTTTGTGTTGTTATGTTTATGATCTGTCATTATCCGTTTCCGAGACGTTGCCGAAGGCCTCCTAGCTCCAACTCCCTATTCATCGGAAGATCAATTTTGTCTTTGCTTTTTGATGGTAGCCCAACTGACTAGGGCTGTGTATGCTGCCGATGTCTCTTGCCGATGAGATCATTCGTCACCCCATCTTGATATCGTCTAGCTGCCTTCGGCCCTTTTTATATGTGACGTTAAGGTACTACCTGAGCCCTTCTCATAATTGTACTAAATGAACCACACTACTACACCAGGGTTGGTTACCTGATCGTTCATGCGGGTTTCTCACTATAACAGTTGTCACCAAGGGTAGGATAGGATGTAGGTGAACAGAGGCTAGGGTACATAAGGAGTAATATTTTACGCATATCACTCCATTTTTTGATTTTGAGATCTATAAAAATATTATTGACATTCACATGTGCACAAATTGGTCGATTTTTTGAACTACTCTCCCCCTGTCACGCCAGTCGCCCTCTCCCAAAGTAACGTAACGCAAAAGGAAAATAAAATTTCGGAAACAAAGATTTTTATTTGTCTACTTCACATAAACGTTTCATCTTTGTATCTTCGTCTCTCACTGAATTTAGACCAGGTCTAAGCTGCGTCAAGTCCATTTCGCCGAATCAGTCAACATGACAGTTCAAGGGGGACAATCAGACTACCATTTTTTCGCCTTGGCTCACAGCTGTTAGTCGGTTAGGTCTACCCGTTGATTGTGTGATATGATGATTTGGTGATGATTTCCATCGGGCTTTAATTAAATTTTGCAGTTAGAAATTTTGGGTGTTTTATGTTACAGTAAAACCTCGATGTACCGTCATCTTCTGTTATCCGACTCATCCCAAATAAAATAAAATCACTTTTTTTCCTATAGAAATTCAATCATTGCACAAGTAACTTGCAAATTTCTTTATAAAAATAACAAATCTAAAGCTTTAAAACTCTAAAATTCGTACGCTCACAATTTCTGTTATCCGTCCATTCGATTGACCGTCACGGACTCGGTCCTTCTGGTGACAATTAATCGAGGTTTTACTGTATTTTTGAAATATCTTATTTAGGTTGTGCGACGTAACGCTTCGCCAAACCACTCTTCTTCCCTGTCACAATCTGTCACGCAAGACCAACACCCCCTCCACTCCTTGCGTGACATAATTTATGAATGACCCCTTAGTGCTTTCTGGGTTTCACTAACGAACTCTGTGTGTTACTAGTGCCCTCTGTGTGTAACTAGTGCCCTCTGTGTGTTACTAGTGCCCTCTGTGTGTTACTAGTGCCTAAATTCCGTCCCGTGTATTATTAACGCCTTCTGGATCTTATTACAACTCTCAGTGTGTTTTATTATCGCTCTTCGCACGAAATTTCATGACGATTTCTTAAAGCTGAGCGGCGTTTCCAACTGACGTAAGGTCACCTTCGTAACTTTATGTGTTTGTGAAAAAAAAATTGCTACCTCAAAGTTTAAATACCTAAATAAATCAATTATCACCTTCTAACTTATTTCAACATTCTATAAGACGACATAATATTTACTATTCGTCATGCATTGTCGTCTCTTGAATAAAAAGGTAAATTTTTCGACTTTCCAACTCTTTATTTAATTCAATTAAAAGGCTGTGTTGGTTCTACGAGACTATGAAATAAGAAGTTCACGCAGTAGACTGGTCCTTTGTCTAGTGCATGAACCTTTTATGTCACCGTGTCGTGTAGAACATTTTCATGGAGAAAAATTGCAACAATTAGTGGTCTGCATATCAATCTGGGCGGCCTGGTGCCAAAAACTTTTCTATTGCAATGTTGGAGTGGGGAACAAGTACATTACTACGCACAATGTTCCAACTCGGCACCTACTTGTTCCAACTTGCCTACTTGGAAAGTTTAGGTAGCCATAAAGAACGCAGCCTCGTGCCGAAAATCTGTTAATGTCATCGTAACGGTAATAACAAAACTATACGTCATATAAATTTTAACACGGCACCAGGCTGCCTACTTAAGATATTCTAGTGTGAATGTGGACATGTGGAGGGCAGCAGCAGTCTGTTGCCGAGTTGAAATTTATGTGACGCATAGTATTCGTTACTGTCGTTACAATGAGTTTAACTGATTTTCGGCACCAGGCTGCCTTCTTAAAGGCTACTCATACTTTTCAAGTGCGCAGCCTGGTGCCGAGTAGGAACCTAGTGCACATTAATGCACTCGTTTCGCCATCCAACAATGCCATAGGAACTTCTAAAATCGACCAGTGCAACCCCAACTTTTCAAACTGTGGAGTTCTTAAAAAGCATGTGACTGTCAGAAAAGCTTTTCTTTATTCTGCGCCTCACATACACAAATTTGCACCGTAATAAGTAATGAGTTGTTTGTTCCTTTTTATATGAACACACTGATGCTTTTGAAGCTGTAATTCTCGAGAGAAGTTATAGCAATGGGATTCTGTTAGAAGACTATTTTTTATCGCTATAAGATTGGAAAAATCTGTGCGTCAACCTAGAAAATTTGAACCGTAAAGCAATAATACGCAAACTCCATCTTAAATTTTATCAAACTTTTTACTCAGTCACTCATACAATAAATTATTTTTTATGGCACCAGGGTCAAGGTTTCATAGTTGACTTGATCCAATCTTCAAAGCTCGACACTCTGGTATAAACACCTGGCCAGCCTTCCAATCCACATGATCTGCCAAACGATACAATGCCTTCGACTACCCAATAATTTTCTGTAAATTTCATCAACGGCCCTAGATAGGGAAGGCCGAATAAGTGATTCCATTAGTTAATTAACTTCATCAACAAAACTTGCCTCCTGAATCGCCATCGCATGTGTCTTCAATATAATTACCACCGGCGCAGAGCTGTGAGTCGTCGATGAAAGTATTGGCAGTTGCAAATTTTTGTCGACATGCCGTTTGGTCGAAAAGTGGCACAGCAAGTTTCTGTTTTGTATTGCTTTGTCGACCTGTAGGGAAACACACATTACCGACTTGCTTCAAAATTATAAATGAGGCTGTAGCCTACTGCTTAAAGTCCGTCCCCAACCAGCTACTTGCAGCGGAGCCATTACATCAGATCGGCTAGTTCCTATGGTTGATGGAAGACAAATGGGCTTCACGAAGTCAGTGTAAGTAACATCTTCAGCAAGTCTCACTAGACCAATGTCGTTCGTTCTATTAGGATTTTTGTCATTGTATCCAGGATGAGGGATAACTTCTTCGACACCTACGTTCATCACCGGATCGGCACAATCACCTAGGATACAGTCAGTGGTTGTCGACAGGTCATATTCTCCTAATCTTACGTTAACACTGAAAGTCATCAGAAAATTAGCTAAAATATTCCAAACGCTACTAATTAGTTGACTAACAGTTGCCCAATTTTACGTTCTATTTCGCCAACTAAACAATGCGCTGCAGTGAGTACATATCTCTGGTTGATGAGGACACCCCCGCAACTAAGACTACGAACCAATCCATTGGCTAATAAGAAAATGCAAACATTTCATTGTGACAAACAAGTAAATTGAATTCATACGTTTGGAGTATTCCAACAATGCCATCCAAGGAAACTCATCCAAAGCTGTGGACCGGCCTCCATACACTTTTTCACCGAATGACTCGACGCCACATGATCCTTTTTTGGGTAATACGTTGCCCAGACCGTTTGACGGGCGCGGTCTGGAACGATTCGGTGCTGGTGCATTGGTTACCGTTTCTTGATTAGCTAAAGGACAACAGACGTAGGGGTACCTTTTTGGAACGAAATGATTTGTAAATCGATTTGGTGTTTTGGAAGTTTTTACCTTCCGGGTCCCGACGTGCACGCCAAGCGCCGTAGTTCCTCAGCTTGACTTGGTGATATTGTCTGTTGTTGTTTGATTGTGTCGAAAATTGGTGGACATTCGTAGATTGACATGCAAATTGTTGACGAGGAGCAGGCTAAAAATATATTTGTGACTTAGACAATGAGAAAATAATAGAAAAACATATGCAAGGGACCCGTACGCATCAGAATAGATGTGGCAAACGGAATAGATGTTGCAAAAAGACTCGAACTTATCTAAATAAAAATGAGCAAACAATTCAATATTTTATGTTCTTGTAGAACTATAAGAATTTAAAAGATCCACAGAAATTACCCAAGGAAGTACGTCTTATGAAATCTGAGACCATTCATTTCGTTGGCCGAAATGTTTTCCACTGCACCATAAATCCTGAGACTACTTTCTCTAAAATTTAATTCTCACAAACTTTGCTGTTGGAAGCAACTTCCTAACTGTCACAGTTCTAGAGATATGAGTCGTCCCTCCCAATTTTAGAAGTAGTCATATCTCATGATCGGCCGATTTTTCGCAAAAAACCTGAAAGACGTGTTCTCTAAAATGTTATTCTCTTCAACTTTGCCTTTGGAAGCAACTTTGTAACTGCCATTGTTCTAGAGATAGGCGTCCGTCATACTTCTCAATTCAAGAAGTGACCATTTCTCTTGATTGGCCCATTTTTCGCCAAAACCCTAAAACACGTGTTCTCTTAAATTTTATTCTTTTCAACTTTGCTTTCGGAACCAACATTCTAACTGCCATAGTTCTAGAGATAGGTGTCTTCCCTTCAGATTTTAGAAATGGTCATATCTCAGGAATGGGCCATTTTTCCCTCGAACCCTGAAACATGTGTTCTCTAAAATTTTATGCTCTACAAATTTGCCTTTGACATATTGCAAATACGGACCACCATATTGCAAATACGGAAAAACCACCTAATTTAACATAGTCGAGAAAGTCAATTTCGTCCATTCCACTATTCTCAGTGCCCAGAACACTGACCCAATTTCCACACGTTTTTGGAGACTTCTTCGACCATATCTCCGGAACTAGTTGATCGATTTTGCTCATCTTTAAACTTGAATCACAATCACGGAACGTACCTTTCATAGAAAAAAAATTTAGGGTGATCGATTGTGCCGTTTGGAAAAAAATTGAAGACGGACGGCCGAAGACTTTTTATTGCTGATTCGCCATCTCTAGACAACAATAAATGTATCCTCCCAGCTCCCGTCTCGATCTACCCCATGTCAGAATAAAATTGTTTGTAGTAAATGTATAGGACCTTTGTATTCGTACGGGTCCAAACATAGAAATTGTAGAAAAGAAAAATGAAATTCACTCGTCCTGAGTAACGTTTTTTGGGTGAGATAGTCTCTAAAAAATGACCGGCCGTTCAGGAAATGATTTACAGACCCTATGGAGATTGTTTCACAGTGAGGTCTTTAAAGCTATTCGTACACGCATTTTGCGAATTGGAATTGGCCCCATCCAAATTAATGTTCTTAGTTGCCGAAACAGGATCTGTCGATGAGACATAGCCTCGAAAACATGGAGAGCCAAAACTAATAAGGGGCAATGATCACAATCTGGTTTTAAAGGTCTATTAAGAATGTTAAAAATTATAAGGTGTGTGCAGCAGAGTCTGTCTTTACGTATGTAAATCTATCTCTTCTGTGAAATAAAAGCAACACATTCGACCACAACTCTATAATGCATTCATGGTCATTGGTCACACATAGTAATGATAGCATCAGAACTGGAAAACTGAAATCATTATTTTGCATTTAAAAAAGAATTCACCGACTTGTTTCTTTCGTTTGGAGTTTGATGACGCCGATTCGCTACAGATAAATTGTATCTTAGATTAGTTTCTTTTTCCGTACAAACAACACGCGCAACGTTAAAAAAAAACTTGAAGACAATCCCCGCGAAGTGTTGTTGTTTGTGTAAAGGTTATTTGGATAACCCCAAAAACCTTCATAAAGAAATTAAAATATGTTCATCAAAACATAAGATGATGTGACTTATTCATACGCTTCTCCGGATGCCTTCTTCTTAATGCATTCTTTAAAAAGTTGTCGTACATTCACTGAACAATTTATACGACACTTGCGGTGGAATGTAAATCATGTGATGACTTATTGATTCCCCTGGTGTGGAATGTACCGAGACGTCACATCAGGAGTGAAATAACGAAGTTTCTTTGTGATAATTTAATGATTGTTTCCGGAAGGTACGGAAAGATACTTTTATGCAAATTATTTGTAATTTATACAGCTAGTAGCGAAAAGTGGTACTTTTTGTCACCACATTTGAAATTTCAAAACGAGCCACATTTCGCAACGTGTAAAATAGTTATTTGAATCACTAGGACGGAAAGTGAGGATTTTCCATGTGCCTGTATTGTAACCGAGAAGCTGATTGTAACATGAGTGTGAATGTGTGCCGAGTCGAAGACGATATATAAATACATAGACATACATAGACACATGGGAATTCCCAAGTGTACAACTAGAACACTTCGAAAAAAGTTTCATGCAATATGCACCGAAATGCAAGAACACATCAATCAACATTTAACACATAATTCCTTTGCACATATTTCTCCAATAAATTATATACGCAATTTACCACACATAGCACAACGTCAGGTACATAATTCTATGTGTGAGGCAAAGAACGTATCAAACTTCCCACCACATACACTTTATTATTACACTTTTTATTTATTTATTTATTTGTAGTGTTACAATTTGTTACATTAAACTACTATTTCACACCCATCACGACACCCACCACGGCATCTAATTTTTTGTTTTGTATCATTCCGAATATCAGGATCGGAATTGGAGGTTTTAAAATTTTGGGTCTAAATAAGCAAACCAAATATGTCCCTCCGTCTGTCTGTACCACTTGATTAAATTATAATAAATTCCAATGTATTTTCCCTGAAAGATAATCAGAATCGAGTATGGTTCCGGAGATATGCTCGAGAAAGATGATAAATGGTCTTAGGGGTTTTGCGCATACGACGTCACACTTGCTATAAAATCCAAAAAGTCCATAGCTAGACATGTACGCTGATCGCTTCACACCGACGCGCCGCCGAAAAAAGGCCACACCGAAAGCACGCCGCCGCCGATTGAAATTAGCCATCGGCGCGCCCAAACGCTGCCGATAGCTTTTTAATTACTATATGGAAAATATCTGTAACCTCGTAGACAGCATTCGTCATACTTTTTTTGATTGTAATGAAATCTATTCCAATGCATTTGCGCCTAACAAAATTAAACTGGAAAATTTGTCTGCAATTTTCTGAGAATCTCATTATACAATTAATAGAATGCTTCGAAATTTTGACAAAGTTTCCAAGTTAATTTCTTCAGTAAACAAAGGAAATACGTTAATCGTTTTTACAAAAAAATCAATTATATAATAAATACAGACTGGGTTTACGTAACCATAAACTGAAGCAAAAACGAAAATATGAAATTTATGATAGTATGCACATCGCACACTAATACAATCTACGGTGATTTGTTCAGCTGAAAATGCGTAATCCACTTAAATTACCAACACCACCAGCGCGTTTCATGTTTGCTTAAATTTGTGATAATTTTTGTCAGTCATTGGTCCTAGCAAAATGTATGTCCCTGAAGTTAGCACAAGAAAATTACCACCAGAAAATGTTTCAGGTTAGAGATGAGAGGGTTGCCCGAAACTTCGAAAAACGGTGACGGGAATTAAAGCCCGAAGAATTAACGCCCGGAGAGGAATTGACATCCGGAGAATTATCGCCCGAAAAAATTGGAATTATCACCCGGGGAATTATAGCGCGGGAATTATCGCCCGGAATGACATTCTCCTTATACAAATTGTGTATTTTCTTTGTACGAATTTACCCGCTTTGAAATTTTCATTGTACAAATTTACCCGCTTTAAATTACTGTCACATTTGTCCGAGTGATAATTCTCGTGCGATAATTCAACGGGTGTTAATTCCAATTTTTTCGGGCGATAATTCCCCGGGGGTTAATTCCCTAAAATTCTGCTCCGGGCGTTAATTCATGTCGCCATGTATGTCCCTGAAGTTAGCACAAGAAAATTACCACCGGAAAATGTTTCAGGTTAGAGATGAGCGGGTTGCCCGAAACTTCGAAAAACCCGACCCGAACCCGAACCCGAATTGTTTTTTTCGGGTTCATGGATTTCGGGTTTCGAAAATTTTAATCAGGTCGGGTTCGGTCCGGGCCGGGTTTGGGAACAGTTCGGGTTTCGGGTTTCGAAAGATTTTATCGGGTCGGGTTCGGTCCGGGTCGGGTTGTTGTATCATTGTATTCGGGTCCCGATCCTTTATTGACTTTTTATATTTAACAAAACTCGTTTAAATTTCATCATCTTACATTACACGAATTTTGTTTTAGTCCAAGGTCCGTGAAGAATGCAGACGTCGGGCCTTGAAATAATTTTTGTTTCGAAGTAATTTGGGTTGTGATTTTCGAAAAACTTGAGCGTCTGGTTCGGTCCGGGTCGGGTTTTGAAACAGTTCGGGTTTCGGGTTTCGAAAAATTTTATCGGGTCGGGTTCGGTCCGGGTCGGGTTTTGAAACAATTCGGGTTCCGGGTTTCGAAAAATTTTATCGGGTCGGGTTCGGTCCGGGTCGGGTTTCGAAAAATGGTCGACCCGCTCATCTCTATTTCAAGTGGTCTTTCATGTCATATCCATTCTTGACTGTGATTCGAAATATTTTTCATGTTCTATGAGCTGATATCTCAAGATCATTCTACTGGATACACAATTCGACTATGGGCATATTGATATCTATTCCACAGTTAACCAAATTAAGGCTTTCAGTTTTTATATACATATTTCAAACGGGTCAGTTCAGAAGAATCTTGTTTCACGGATATTTGAATTCCCGAATAATCAGAATTCCCAGTAAAATCGTAATTCTCGGACAATTTCAAAACATTATCACGCAATATAATTGAGAAGCCTAAAATTTGAAAATTACGAACTTGTCGCCAAAACTTTTCAGGATATCGTCTGCAACATTCAAATTTTGAGTTAATTCATTCAAAATTTCAACTAAATTCAAGTAAGGGGAGTGCCATGAAGTGATCTTTCTTCTTTTCTACATCTATTTATTTTGGGGATTATTTTCAAATGTAATCGGCTTCCGCCGATTGAGGATCCCAAATACGCCGTCGCCGATTGATTTCACGCCGGCGCACATGTCTGTCCGTAGCTGCAAACTGGTTAGAGATTTTGCTTATAGTACTCGGGCTACCATTCGAGGGTAGTCAGATTTCTACAATCGTCCTGACTGAGTTATGACCTTTTGATAGATACTAATTTTTTATAGTAAATGTGTCGATTCTTTAGAATTAAGAATTACGAAGACTCGCCAGATTTTAAATTCTCCTTTGAACATCGTATGGAGAATTGAGATGCGACAACTGTTTTAAATTTCCACAGACGATAAAAAGTTCCTCTTGGCGGGGCTTTGAAGCTCATCGAACTTTACAATTTATTGTGAGAAATCCGCAGTTGCAGAAACATTTTTTGAGAGAAAAAAGAAGAAATTTCGCACAAATGTCTTCTTAAACGAATTCAGATAACAAATATCAAAAATATTAAATAAACGTCTACTTACACTGACTGCATACGCAATTAATAAAAGTGACAATAAATATTACACCAATAGACAATCTATCCATTTTGTGCATTCAAAAAAACCAGTTCCTTGGGTAAACAATTAGTCGTAACGGACAACTTTACTAAAAACCTTATTTGCAATTGCTAATTAAATAACAAAACGTATGAAAATTGCTATCACAGAAGTTGATTGTAAAACTAAATGGCGACACTTAAAACTCTCTGCTCAGATCAATGCAGTTAAATCTACTGGTCGGTCATTCTTAACTAAAAGTCAATCAGAGACTGAATTCGAAGATTATATTTCATTATTTACTTCAAGTTCAAGTTAACAAATAAAATGTTATACCAGTTGTGTAAAAAGTTGCAAAAATACGACAAGGGTAAAGCATTGGTTTTAGTGCAACACAGTGAGTGTTCAGAATTTTGACCAAACTGAATTTATATTTTCTATAATTTTGTCCATTAAATATTTTTTATCAAAAAAACGTCTACAAACCCAAAAAACTCCATACAAAAACCTTTGTGACAAGGAGCCATATATAGGCGAACTTTTGAGTTTTTTCCCCACGCCACCCTCCCCCTCCAAATTATTTAAAAAAAAACTACGTCGCAGCAGCTTTCAAACGAGCCCTCACTCATCAAAATCATTTTTGTATAGAGAATAAATTTTTCTATTGTTCTCATCATTATGGAAACTTTTTTTCTGATCTGTCGGTTTCTATCTATCTATCTATCTATCTATCTATTAATAATTTTCGATCTCGAGAACGAGACAGCCAATCTTTCTGAAATTTTTACTGAACGTCAGTCTCGGCCCCAAATGAAAAATTTCAAAGAACGCTTTTCCGGGAAAATTCGTGGCATGTGGAAAAGGCGTCAGTTTTGTGGGTTTTTTAGGTAATGCTCGGAGTTTTAGAATTTAAGCTCCGGAGTGACAATTGATGGAGAGTTGGTTTCTTCGGGAAATTTATAGAGTTTACTCACGAGAATCTTTTGGATCTTAGGAAAATGACTGCTAGCAGTCAAATAGGCGCCATCTTGAATTTTCCTAAGCAATAAATTAAGCTTCTTTCAGTTTTCGAATTTTAGCTCCGGAATGGATGGGAATAGGTTGGTTACTTCTAGAAAGTTATGAAGTTTTGTCAAGAGAATTTTTTGGGATCTTAAGAAAATGGCGGCCAACTGTCAACTTCGAATTTTTTGCAATCTTCAGAATTAGATTACAGTAGAGACAGTTGGTTTCTTCGGGAAATTTATAGAGATTGTTGAGGAGAATTTCATGAGATACTGAGAAAATGGCTAGCCGAAGGTAGCCGAAGGTGACATGAAGTGTTCCGAAGGTAGCCGAAGGTGACACGAAGTGGTCCGAGCGTAGCCGAAGGGGACACAAAGTATTCCGAAGGTAACCGAAGGTGATACGATACGGACAAAATTTTTTTCGGAGAATTTTTTTTTTTGGAGAAAAATTTTTTTCGGAGAAAATTTTTTTTGGAGAAAAATTTTTTTCGGAGAACAATAAGGGTGGGTCGGGACTGAAAGAAGAGAGAAAACGGGGGGGGAAAAATAATTGGTCGGAGAGAAAGTGTTGTGTGGTGAAAAAAAAGGGGTGGTGCGGTGGACCAAGGGGTGGTGAGTGATGAATGGAGAGCGGTTTGTTATGGAAAAAATGTGGTTGGGAGAACAGGAACTTTGTGTCGCAAGACTATTGTTTTTGTCGAAGACACGTTGGGCAGGAGGAAGAGGAAAGTTTTGTTATGATGAAGAGTTTGCGGAGAAAATTTTTTTCTAAGAAAATTTTCTTTTCTGAAAAAATTTTTATCAAAAAATAGAATTTTTTCAACAACTGAAAACTTCCAAAACGACTGATATCACAACAAAAACCTCTTTAAAGGTAGAGTGCGACGCAGTCCGTAAGTCTACTTCCAAAATTAATGATATCGCTTGAGGTGACGCTATCGCTGATAATAATTTCCTGAAAAATTACAGCGCTTTTTTTAAAACAAAATTACGTTGTGTTAAAAAAATTGCGTCACAAATGCCGGACCCACCAGCGGAATAATTTTCCAACACTTTCAATTTTTAAGCGCAAAAATTTACCTTAAACAATTTACGCTATAAGAAACAAAAGTCAAATTTTTGCAGCGCAAGATTTACCTGACTAATGTAGAAAAAACACCTACTTTTCTATAAGTTTTTTTTCCTTATGGTAGCACTTCCCAACCAAAACTGTTAATCGAATAGAGTAATTTCAATACTTGATTTTGTACTTATCGCGCTTTCGATGATGGCTATTTCAGCTGGGTAGACGAAGACGACAGTAGAAACGAAAATACACCAACGAAAATTTATACGGGGAACTCCGGAAAAATATTCTGTTGTTTTGTTTGGTATCATAAATTGCTTAAAATGTTTCATCATTCGTTTTCATAACATTTTTGTAATCGTCATCATAATCACGTTTCTTGTTTTATTTTTATTTATTTATTGAATTGATTGTCTGAATCGAACAATACTACTTGCTGTGTCAGAGCCTCTGATTGAGTGCACTTAAATTACTACAAAATACATGCAAAATGGGTTTGACACCATCCCGTGAATCTAGACCACCGACTCGGCTGGAGAGAGTAAGTTCTATCAGTTTGCCGGAGAGAGTCAATGAACAGAACATTAAATTCTCAGTCAACACTTCGAGTTAACTCATCTCGTCAAGATAACCACAGGAATTCAGCCCCTAAGCCAGAACCCTCAATAAATCGAGTGGCTATCGTCAACGAGCGGACAATACCTTCCCTACCAACAGCTCCACCTCCACCTAAGCGAATAAGTGAAGATAGAGGAGAAAACGAAGAAGAGCGAAACATAACATCTCTGCCAATAGCTTCTTTGGATAAGATTACTAAAGTGTGCGCAACGAATGCCTCTAGTTTTTATGACGAATTTGTTATAAATGCGTTAAACGAATGCGACTGCAATGGCGTTTTACAGATATTTGTCGGTAAGTCAATGAACTTCATTTGTGTTTGTACTTCTTGGACAATTCTCTCATTCCAACTCTACAGATAATGAAATTGACAAAGCGGCATTTCTTCTGTTGAATGAAGATGATATTAGAGAATTAATACCAG
The DNA here is from genome assembly GCA_029228625.1 of Pseudolycoriella hygida. Lineage (NCBI taxonomy): Eukaryota > Metazoa > Arthropoda > Insecta > Diptera > Sciaridae > Pseudolycoriella > Pseudolycoriella hygida. The sequence goes on from CM055404.1 coordinate 10,960,969, forward strand.
GGAAATTGGGACCGAGGAAGAAACTCTGGGAATTTATTCAGAACCATCGAAAGGTAGCGAATAATAACATTGATACCACGGAACTTGCACATGAAATGCGAGAAGTAAATCACGACAGCGTGAATTCTACTATTTCGAAAGCCCAACATTGTGACGAATATGAAGAAGACTCTTTCGAACATTTGGATGGCGATAATGGGACCCGTTCTAGACCATCAACTTATAATAATTTTACGTTAAATATGCAATTCGTTAATCAAACTTTGGATACGTTTAAGCAAACGTTTGTGCAAAACTACGATTCTGAGAGAAAATCAAATGAAATCGACTTTGAAAAAAGAGCAAAAGATGAGGTAGATGAAATGTCTAAGTCTAATAAAACCACGACAGTAGTACAGCAGTCGGTGGAACAAAAATCTGTGGAAAGTAAACCATTGGAACTTAAGTCGATCGAGCCTCCTAAGTTAGAGGATTCAAATAACGCATCTGTAAAACCAAGAAAAACGCTTCACAAACCTAGACAAAGTAAACCGATTTCCTATATAGAAAATAAGCGTCTTCCTATTCATAAGTACAAGAACGAATTTTTGAAGGTGAGAAAACCACACTCGTTTGCCAATTCACTTTTTTTCTGTTGTTTAAGATGGTGCAGACTCACAAAGTGGTTATTGTAGTTGCTGAAACTGGTTCCGGAAAATCAACACAGATGCCTCAGTATTTGGCCAGAGACAATTATGCCGGAAAAATTGTATGCACTCAGCCATGACGACTTGCTGCGAAAACATTAGCTAAGCATGTGGCCTTCGAATATGGTACCAAATTGGGTGAAGGAGTCGGCTATAGAGTGAGGTTTGACAACTGTACTGAAAACACCACCAAAATAAGGTTCCATTGTACACTTTCACACTCGTTTGAGAAATCATAATTGCTGCACAAATTTTTAGCTACGTCACTGAAGCAGTTCTAGTTCATGAACTGGCAACGGACGTTAATGCTAGCAACTATTCAGTGATAATCGTCGATGAAGCCCATGAACGCAATATTAATACAGATGTGCTCTTTGGCTGCTTGAAGAAAGCAATTGCGTTGCGACCAGACTTAAAGGTGGTCATTAGTTCAGCAACTATGGAAACAGCAAAATTTTCCAATTTTTTCAATGGAGCGCCTATTCTTAATATCCCAGGTCGATTATATCCTGTAAAAGTTTTATACGAGCGGCCACAAGATCTCCCAAATCCAGACTACTTGAATGCTGTCATGAACAGAATCTGTTGTATTCATAGAGCTAGTATTCCTGGCGACATTCTAGCGTTTCTTCCTGGACAAGAGGATATCGAATTAGCCACTGATCAGATAACGCAGCTATTAAAGGATCGACCAAATAAATTTCTTCACTTTATGGTACTGCCTTTATATTCAAAGTTGCCGTTGGAACAGCAACATCTAATTTTCGAGGCAGCTCCACCGCACACGAGAAAGGTTTGTGATTTGCACAATCTGACATCTCCTTATATTAGTCGAACCGACCAATCTCTCATTCGTCTAATTCAGATCGTATTGGCGACTAATATTGCTGAGACTTCTCTAACAATTGATGGAATCGTGTTTGTTGTAGACAGTGGATTGGTTAAGCAATCAGAATACATCACGAAAGCGAACGGTGCGACTCTAGAGTGTATGACGCTTTTGACGGTCCAAATAACGAAATCCCAAGCGAAACAACGTTCTGGAAGAGCTGGTCGAACGCAGGCAGGCATAGCATACCGTGTATATTCCGAAGTAAGTGTTAATTGCTAAGTGTTAAGTGTTAAATCAACTAAATACCGAGTTGGTTGAGATACAAGATCGTGCTTTGGACTCTTGCCTTAGCCACTCGCTATAATAAACTGTAGATTAGAATTTGAGACGATCCATTTGTAGGCGACGTATGAAAAGATGGATGAGTCACCACGGCCGGAAATCCTTCGTGGAAATTTGGAAATGGTGGTTCTACTCCTATTTTCAATGGGTGTGAAAAACATCCTGGATTTCGACTTCATAGACAGTCCGCCTCGAGGCGCTTTACTCACTGCTTTTGAACGTCTTGAGGAATTGGGAGCGCTTAAGAAAGAAATGTTGTCAGCAGAGTACACATTGACTAGCATGGGGAAACAAATGGCCAGCTTTCCAATCGAACCGTATTTGTCTAAAATGCTAATAATTTCCGCTGATCTGGGCTGCACAGAAGAAATGTTAACGATCATCGCATTGCTTTCGGGACAGGTCGATAAATTGTTTAAGAGACCGAAAAAAAAGAGAATGGAAGCTGATGCAAAAAAGAAGACTTTCGAGAAGGCAGAAGGAGATCACATTACTCTACTCAACGTGTACAACGAATGGCTTCGTCAAAGCCACCAGCGATCAAGAGCGTGGTGCCATGAATGTTACTTGGATTGGAGAACATTGGAGGAGGCGTACGAAGTTCGATTTCAACTGTCAATGATGCTGGATGAGAAAAACTTTGTCAGAAAGAGCTGTGGAACTGATATGACCAAAGTCCAAAGAGCAATTGTTTCTGGTTCCTTCCGCAAAATTGCCTGGAAGCCCCATTCTATAGGCTACGCTTATTACACGTACTCCAATCCGGTAAACGAACCGGTACTTATTCATCCATCTAGTGGTTTGTTCTCTAAATCCCCAAAACTAGTTATTTACAACAATATCATCAAAACCAAAAAAGCGTATATGAATCAGGTGTTAGAGATAGAAATTGAATATATTAAGGAGTATGCTAGTGACTTTTACATAAAACTCTTGTGTGTCATGCCACGCTAGGGGGCACTTCAGCGATTTCTTCGTAACTTTAAATTCCGTTAGCATAATAAAAATAATTTTTGTAAATAATTCGATATTTTAGTGATATTAAAAAATATTTAACGTTTTGACGATAGAATTTTTCCTTCACTGTATGAATAACATAAGATTTATTCGCAATTCGCATGCTAATATCAGGGACAACCACTAATACCTGTGGGAATGCACAACAGGCCCATTGGTGGCTTAGGTGCAAGAGTTTTACCCACTTTATCCTATCCTATTTCTCCTAATGTTCCTTATTAAAATATTTTGATTTTTTACATAAAATCTCATTACGAAGCACTTCGATAGCACCTTATATTTTGTCAGCGTTTCAGTGCAGGATTTTTATTCTCGAAAGTGGTTGCCGAATACCTTGTAGCAAACAAAATTACCAAAACAAAAAAGAATAAGAATTTTATGTTGCACATTGACAGTTGATTGCCAACATGAAAAACATGTTACTGTCATTACTTTTTCCCAGTCGACATATGAAATGGAAATTAACACGAGTATTTTAAAATGCATACATTGGCGCATTGCTTATCAGTGGCAAACGTTGAATAATATGCGTATACATAAATTGTTGACTGCTTGACTCAGTCGATTTTATCAAGTAAAAATTGTTTTGCAACGATGTATTTTCAATCTGTCACTTTACTCCGAGAAATTTCCTACAAGATGGAAAACTTCATATCTGACGCCGATTTTCAAAAGTGGTGCTAGAGGTAACATTGAGAATTATCGTGGTGTGGCGATTTTGCCAACATTCGGGAAGTTCTTTGAATGTATGTCAGCGACATTTTGATGGATAAATTTAGGAGCATCATCTCTAAAGCTCAACACGGGTTCATCAAAGGAAGGTCTACGTCGACCAACCTTGTTGAATTTGTAAGACACGAACTCAACGTCATGGAGTCGAAAGCACAAGTAGATGTCATTTACACTGATTTTAGCAAAGCCTTTGACAGGGTTAAACATTCGTTGCTCATTCATAAATTATCCCTGATGGGTATTCACTCAAGGCTTCTCGGATGGCTGAATTCATACTTGATCGGTCGCTCTCAGTATGTCAAAATGTCGGGTCGGACTTCGCGCACGTTCCATGTGACATCTGGAGTTCCCCAAGGTAGTCATCTCGGCCCATTGTTATTCGTATTATTTATGAATGATGTCACAACGGTGTTTTCATCGACATCCATTTATTTGTTGTACGCAGATGATTTGAAAATCTGTCGGGTTGTTCGCTCCCTTCGAGACGCTATAGCGCTCCAGCGTGATCTCATCAGCCTTGATCTTTGGTGTCACACCAGTGAGCTATATCTCAATGTTAGCATATGTCGTGTAATATCGTTCACTCGCAAAAGGTCAACGATCAAATTCGAATACAAGATTGGTACAGTTCCGTTAGAACGCGTGGCAGTAATTCGAGATTTGGGTGTGTTGATGGATGAGGGTCTGACTCTCTCAAAGCATGTCCAAAATATCATTGCAAAGGCATATTCTATGTTAGGATTTATGATGAGGATCTGCAAGGATTTTCGAAGCGTACAAGCTCTTAAGAGTGTGTATTTTGCCCATGTTCGCTCCTACCTCGAATATGCTTCTGTTGTTTGGCATCCGTATCATGATACGTATTGATACGTATTGATAAGATTGAGTCTATTCAGAAAAAATTCTTGATTTATGCGTTGAGGAAATCTGTGCTACAGGCTTCCGCCCTATGTTGTCAGGTGTAAATCAATTGGACTGGAGGTTTAAGCAAGGCGTCGTGTTAACGCTTGTGCATTTTTCGCGTTTGACTCGTTAACGAAACGTCTAGACGCTCCCGCACTGCTGTCTAAGTTGATGATTCATCAGCCAGTGAGGTTATTACGTGGGACTGTTAATCGTCAATCTCAGTATCTTACTGTTCGTGCCCACAGAACCGATTACGGCAATTTTGAACCTGTTAACAACATGTGTATGATTTTCAACACATTCTCGCACTTTTATAATAACATCAACTCTCGTAACTTATTTCGTGCGAAGGTGAAAGCTATGGAACTCGAAATCAAATTGAATGGTGAAATGAAACAAACTTAACGGCCGATGCAAATTGGTTTATGTGGATCAATGAAAATTGATTCTGAATCGGAACAAAGTGAAAGCTAAGAAGCAGGAAATCAAATTGAATGGAATAAATAGACAAACTTGAAAGCGAAAGCTCATTGCCAAATGGTTTAACTGTTCCAATGAAAATTGGTTCTCACTCGACCAATGCAAATTGTTTTGTAACCTAATAAAGGCTGATTAGTCTCTGCTCACGCAGTCGATGTGACCGTAACACGTCACAGAAAACTAACCTTTATTTTCAGGTGGAACCATCAAAGACCGCTCCCACTCAAGAGGCGTAGATGGGTTTTAATTGGAGCAGCGATGTACATTCAATAAGTTTTTAAATGTTTAAACAAATTTTTTTTGAGACTTTCTTTGGTTTTTTATTAATCTGTTTTCGTTAATTAAAAAAAAAAATGTTTTGTTTGTTAAATTTTATTTATTGCACAACATTTGTTTTTAAAAAGATCGATTTTTTACTGGCTGCGCCATTGTGAGCAGTCTTTTTTTTCGCTTTAAAATGTAAGTAGTCAGAATTATTTGACGAAATAAATAAATAAAAAAATAAAGTATCGAAATACGACAGAGTTCGCAAAAAGCATTGAAATGTGGACTTCAAACAACTATGTGGAGTATATTCCGCATAAACCGTATATTTCGCATATAATTTTATAAATTTGACAGAACTGTCAAATCGATGAATCTTCTATTTTTTTCACATTTTTGATCCAAAAATGACGCCTAATGAAGATATTTCTAATGAAATCCTAAGATCTGATGCCTCCGAAGCGAGAGACAGTTAGCTGGAAAAATGGTTTTTGTTTCTACACCACAATTGAACAACAAATGCGAACTCTCTTCAACTTGTAGGTTGAAGCAACCAAAGAACGTGTTTTCGTCAATCGTGGCTCAGAAACAAAAACAACTTTTTCAGCGAACTCAGCATCAGATCTTTGTTAATTTAATTAGTTTAATATTCGTTTAGATTTTGTGGCGTCCGTACTTTGAAGCCTCAGGATTTTGTATCCTCGAAAGAACAATTGTACTTCAGTGGCGGCAGTCTACTATATTTAATAGAGAGTTTCGGCAAAGCGACTTATTGGCAAATTTATAACATATACATAAGTAATAAGTTATATGTTTACGTTATAAGTTACAAGTTTACGTTATAAGTTATAAGTTTACGTTACGAGCTATGAGTTATAATTGAACGGTGTTCTGCACCATCTTTGTCATTCTATTGTTACCACAATGAAAACACTCAGTTACTGCAGAACACCGTTCAATTTATAAGTTACAAGTTACGTGTTTACGGTACAAGTATCAGTTTCAAACTGAAATGTATCAGTACTGATTAGTTGTAAAACTGATCCGGAGCAGTACTGATCGGTCTGAAAACTAATATGTATCAGTACTAATCAGTTTCAAAACTACTAACCCAAATCAGTTTTGAAACTCACCAGTTATACAATACTGATGTGGGCTATAAACTTTTAATCCTAACTTATAACGTAAGCCTGTAACTTATAACGTAAACATACAACACAAAACAAATAGTTATATGTATATGTTATAAATTATGCCCAAACTCTCTCATATAGGTAACGCCCTGCAGGCGGCCATACTCAGCACCTGAGGCACCACAAAGGGGGATATTCCGCCTTGACCCCTTTAGCCCGCCAGCTAGATCTGTCTCTTTTTGACTAACGCCTTATGGGCTGTCCCTAAATTACGTAACGCCCGAGGGGGAGGGGCGTCAGAGAAATTGTTACGGTTTGTTACACGGGGGGGGAGGGTATTTGTGGCAATGTTACGTAACAAAGTTGATAAAGATCATCTTAGAGTTGTAATCGGAGTAGCTCAAAAGACTGTTTGAATTGCAAACTGGTGGCCATGATGGTAATTCACACTATCTTTTGAGCTATTACGATTGCAACTCTAAAATTCATTAAAAGAGCTCATTCAACAAAAAGCTAAAGATCATTTTCACATAACGGATCGCATTGAAAACTGGCCCACAGATAAATTAATATTACGAAGAAATTCATCTTCCTTCAAATTCAAATTCTTCAAAAGCTATAGAAATTAAAGTCGGTTGCTCTCCAAATCGTTTTTATTTGTTTCTAGTTTATGCACTTTCATCTGAGTGACGTTTTTAACATCATGAATGTACTTGAAAGTATTTTTTAAAGATATTTTTGAATTTTGTTACGTAACAAAGGGGGGGGGGCGGGGTTCAAGAGATTGTTAAGCGATGTGACACCTAGGGGGGAGGGGGTCTAAGCCCGAAAATCGTGCTACGTAATTTAGGGACAGCCACTTAGCATAGAAATGCAAAAGTCGGGCATCTAGACACAATTTTTTTGAAAAACGTTCTTCACAAACGTTGCTCTACATTCTACATCAAATCATCTACAAGAAAAAAGACTCACTCCGGAAGTTGAAAAAAAGAAGTCGGTCTCAAATGAAAAATGCTAAACATTTTTTACACCGTTGTTTCTTTTGGGTGTTTCTCTGTCACGAATTTTCCTCTTAAATTGCTTGCGTTTACATGTTAAAGAGAGTTCTATTACTATGAGTAAAGATTTGCATATATGTGAAAAAAACAATCGCAATTACTTTTAAGATGCGTATCTCGTCTAGCACGAAACACGATTCGTTACCTTACAGTTAAACTGTTTCCAGGGCCGTAATTTGTTTAAGTTAAATATACTACGAACATTTGAGGAGTTATTTTGTTGACAACACAATAAAACATCGTTCCACACGCGTTGATCGTCTTACATAAAAATCAAGTTTCAACTAATTGGATCATAAAGTTGTTTTTATTATTCGAAATTTGTTGTCTCCTCATGTGATCGGTTTTTATAGACCAATAGATTTCGCCTCGACGTCATTTAATAAATTTGATTTGGAGCTCAATGACGTAAAATAATTTTTATCAAACAACAGTGCGACTGATGTAGCGACTGATTCAGAAGGTAGAATAAGTGTTTTTGATTGAATGACGAAAAATTTGGTTGCAAGAAATCGGTTTTGTTTTCTACTTATAGTTTTTTTCCTATTTACGAAATACAAAACTATACAAAGACCTGTAGTTCTGTTAGAGGCGTTGACTTGGAAGACGCCGCGGCGCAAGAGCCCTTCTTCAAGATATTTTGTCATGAGTTGAGTGAATACTTCGTGGGATGGAATAGATTTAGACTTCAAACTAATGCGTCCCATACTCCAGTCACAACTAAAGTTCTTCGGAAAAAAGTACACTACAGCAAACTACAATGCCTGAAAACTCCATATTTAACTTGTGGTGTCTCATGAGAAGATACTCAAAAGAACCTCTGCCTATAATAATTGAAAAAAATGGGTGTGCAACAAACCGATGATTCTTCATTTAGTACCTTCATCTTTCAGTTTAAAGTTTCACCTAGCAATATTGCCGCCTGCGCAAAGCATCATACGTAAATGATGGTCTCTTTGACCAGTGACTGATGTCACTCAAAAATATAAATTACAGCAGAATAAGAATTTTTTATAGTAATCTAAGTACGTTCGGATTCTGGCACAAAGGTGAGTTTGTTGGGATCAAACAAGCTCTTTTCCAACTGTCAAAATGACGTTTTAAACGTCAAATCTATAAAAAAATCGAGCACTTAATGAAAAGGTCCAAATTGCTTCAGACTGCGCAATCCAAGCGTGCGTTATACTCGAGAACCAGATAAGCATTTTTAAAGTATGAGGCCTTGCGTCTTCCATGTTTGGCTCTGTGTGGCGCAAGAACTGAATACTGCGCTCTTCAAGACCTTTATGTCCCGAAAATTGTTTCTGTCGTTAATGTTAGTATATTTGATCAAAAAAAGTAAAAACTGTTTATTTATGTAATTTTGACGTTTAAAATTTCCTTTTGACAGTTGGAATATGTGACTTTGACATAACAATGAACAACTTTTTCGCACTAGTTCGATAATGGACTTTCATATTTTTTATGAATATTGAAAGTCATGCCCTCACCTGTAGCGGAGGGCGTGACGCAGTCCTCGCACCCCAAAAAAGCAGTCCACAAACTCAAAAACGCAATAAAATAACCTTTGCGCAAATCGGTTGGAAATTGGCTGAGATATCGAGGTTTCAAAATGACATTCTTCTATGGGCTTTCGATTTTTCTATTGTTCTCATTATTGTATACCTTGTCTTGCGTTGTATAAACTTTTTTCCTGATCTGTCGGTTTCTATGTATCTATCTATTAAAAATTTTCGATCTCGAGAACGAGACATCGAATCTTTCTGGAATTTTTACTGAACGTCAGTCTCAGCCCAAATGAAAATTTCAAGTTTTTTAGGTAAGTTTTCGAATTTTAGCTCCGGAGTGACGATAGCTAGAGAGTTGGTTTCTTCGGCAAAGTTATAGAGTTTGCTCACGAAAATTTTTTGGATCTTAAGAAAATGGCTGCTAGCAGTCAAGTAGGCTTAATCTTGGATTTTCCTAAGCAATAAATTAAGCTTCTTTCATTTTTCGAATTTTAGCTCCGGAATGCCTGGGAATGGGTTGGTTTCTTCTAGAAAGCTATGAAGCTTGGTCAAGAGAATTTTTTGGGATCTTAAGAAAATGGCTGCCAACTGTCAAAGTGACGCCGTCTCGGATTTTTTTGCTATCTTCTGAATTAGCGTACCTAGACAGTTGATTTCTTCGGGAAAGTTATAGAGATTGTTGAGAATTTTATGAGATACTGAGAAAAGGGCTGTTTGCTGTCAAAGTGACGTCATCTTGCATTTTTTACTATATTCTGAATTAAAATATCTAGACAGTTAGTTCCTTCGGTAAAGCTATATAGATCAGTGATAAGAATTGATAACACGAAGTGTTTTGAAGGTAGCCGAAGGCGGCACGAAGTGTTTCGAGGGTAGCCGAATGTGACACGAAGTGTTTCGAGGGTAGCCGAAGGTGACACGAAGTGTTTCGAGGGTAGCCGAAGGTGCCACGAAGTGTTCCGAAGGCAGCCGAAAGTGACACGAAGTATTCCGAAGGTAACACGAAGCGTTCCGAAATTAGCCGAAGGTGACACGAAGTGTTCCAAAGGTAATCGAAGCTGACACGAAGTGTTCCAAAGGTAGTCGAAGGTGACACGAAGTGTTGCTAAGGTATCCAAAGGTGACACGAGGTGTTCCAAAGGCAGCCGAAAGTGACACGAAGTGTTCCTAAAGTAGCCGAAGGTGACAAGAAGTGTTCCGAAGATAGTAGAAGGTGACACAAAATGTTCCGAAGGCAGGCGAAGGTGACATGATGTTCGGAAGGTAGCCGGAGGTGATACGAAGTGTTTCGAAGGTAGCCGGACGTGATACGAAGTGTTTCGAAGGAAGCCGATAGTGACAAGAAGTGTTCCGAAGGCAGCCGCTACATCCAAGAGAAATAATACATGTTGACGCAAAGTAATCTTATTTACAAGTTTAATTTTGCAGCGAGAAAGTTGAAAGTACAGAAAAATTATTCCGTTGTGACGCAATTTTTGAGCACAGCGTAATTTTTTTTCTTAAAGTGGTGCAATTTTGTTGAAAGAATAAAACTTTGACCTCAAGTTAACATTGAACTCAAACAACATTTTATGTATTATCAGCGATAGCGTCACCTCAAGCGATATCATTAATTTTGGAAGCGGACTTGCGGAGCGGACTGTGTCACATTTTACCTTTTAAGAGGTGTTTGTATGCTAATAAATTCTCTCGTAAACTTTTTTGTTTTTGACGACTTTTTTTAAATTTGGAAATGTACTAGTGAAGAAATTACGTTTATTCGCATGTGGTGTGCTGCCGAACTCGCCTTCGACTCGCATCAAAATCGCATCAAAAATCACTCAAAAATCAAAACATTTCTCAGATTCGTTTGGTGACGACGGTAGCGTTGAACAGAATGCAAATTATCATCAATGTTAATCGATATTTCTGGATTATCTGGTATTTCTACATATTGTGACATTGCTAGTAAATCTGTTAAGTTATTTTTTATTATCTACGTAAAGAGTTGAATTTATGGGCCGTACAACGACTCTTATAAACAATTGACTCATCCTAGAAAAACTTTTTGTGTTCCAGGGAGAATATATCGAGGGTCTTTATAACTCAGGAAAACTGGAACAAAAAAATCAGACAAAATTCGCACACAAATTGCTACCACACACATGATGAGGAATGACAAGAGTCTTCAAAAGAATACAAAAATTCCCAGTTTTCATGATTTTTTTTTCAATTCACTCAAAGTCTTGAAACTAATTGCGTCTTTTTTTCATTACCATGCAAGTTAGTTCCAAAAAACATGACAAAATAGCTATCGAAAGTCCGGTTAAAAGCACAAAAAATGCTCCTTTCATATCCCACATGTCTAAGGAGAGAGGCTCATTACTACGTTCCGGATGTTCCTCGAAAAGAGTTTCCGCCCATTTTTGACCTCTGTACAGCTCCACATACCAATGCTTGATAATGCCACTTTCTTGATATCTAATCAAGAAAAATGACCAGCACTTGTTGAGAGTGGTAACCAAACTATTCATGATAGATAGAAGAATTACCTTCTAATGTGAGCATTGAACAGTGTCGTGTATGGGGAGAATTTCGACAGACCAAACGTTGAAAAGTAACTATAAAAACAAACTTTCATAAATCGAAATAGGTCCCATATGCCAGTTGCACTCGGATGAAGGATACGTTCAATATCAACGGGATATTTATGCGAGCGAATGGACATAAATACTCCGAAACGACCCGTTCGAAGGCTTCTCACCAGCTGCTCTTCAGAATGTTCACGAGCCACATGCTTGTATATGTTTTTAAAAGCTGGTCTATGGGACTCGTTCAAATTTTGTAAAACTGATGCGTACTCATGTCTTGTTATCCAAGTGATTCCTTCACTCGTAGTTAGGAAGAAAATTTATTTGTGTTTATTACAGTGTAAGATGTGAATAACCTCACCTTGTTCCACGAAATCCTCAAAGTTGTCAATTGGTTCGGTGTAGCCGGGACTCGCTAATCGTGAAGTATAAACTGTGGTGTAACCGAGTCCCACCAGAAGATTTAGAAGAATCCAACTACAAGTCATCATTTTTAATGTATTTTCAGGTAAAAATTGGGGGAAATCTAACGGTTACAAATCACAAAAGCAGGTAGACCGTGAGATTACCCCATATATTCAGCCCTACCTCACGAAAAGAATTTGCACGGAATTTTGATTCGGTAAATTAGTAATTCCATGTGATGTGGCAGTGTTTGTTGCTTCCAGTAATGCCCTGCCAAGGTTTGATGATACAATTTTTGTTTTCTTCAAGTTTTCCTCAATCTTGGAAATAATTGTCAATGAGACAACGGTCAAAATAAAACAAAAAATGTATACACCCCAAACGGGCGTGCTAAGTGATAAGTAAACCAAAGTCGCTGGATCAAGTTTTTTGGGCTTTGGTGCTATCCAGGTATTGCAATTGTAATCGAAATATGATGTTAAATCCTTATTTGAGAGATGCATCATTTGCAGCCACATTCCACACATAACCATGTCGGTTTGGCCTTCTGCAAGTTGTTGAAACATTGAACCGAATGGGTTGTACGGGATTATGGATTCATTTTGGTGAAAGAATCGTATTTTCCAATTTCTTAAAACGTTAGTCACAAATCGATATTCTGTCCCATCCTTTCTAAGAGAAAAAATATCGGATCAGAAGAGTTAAAAAGCAGTGTCTTCGATCGAGTTGAAATAATTATTTACGCTGAAAAAAGTGATTAATTTGAATTAATTTTGACTCAGGTCTATAACCTGGTTATAGGGTGGATCGGTTCGAAATTTTTGTTTTTTTATTCAACTTCGACAGTGACCGTTATGGTCCCCGGAAAATTTTGTAGAAGAACATTTTTTTTTATTTTTGCGGTAGTCGTGTCTGTAGTCGAATTTTCGAGTCGAGAAATTTCTTCATATAGAGGGTTTTTGAAGCGATCGTTGTCCGAAGGGTTAACCAGATGCGTTATAGGTTTCTTCAAGGAAAATGTCCGAAATAGTCTAAAGTTTATCTTGTCTGAACATTGTTTACGAAAAAAACCAATTCTGTGAGAAGTACAGGTCGTCAAAGTTGAATTCACAGAAAGCTTTTGGCGCTACAGGGAGGCAGAGGTCGACGGGTGGATGAGTGATGTCAGACCGCAGGGTAAGGATGACACGTGGCGCGGCTCTGCCTTGGTGGAGACCCAAACTGGAAAGTCGAAGTGTTTTATAAGTTCATAGTACTACACCTGGATTGGATTCAATGCCCGATTGCCGGCCCCTGAGCAGGGCTTGCAATGTGGATGGTACGTGGCTCGGTTTCGTAAAAGTCGAGACTCAAACAGGAAAGCATACAATTTGTAGAATAAGACTAGACCTGATTGGCGGGGGCTGGGTAGTTGGATGGCACCTGACCGTGTATGAACGGAAGGTAGGAGCCCGGGTCATATGCCAGGTGTACAACTGCCCAGCCGGTGTTTAGATGAAGAGAAGGTCCTGAAAAGGGCTTCTTGAAAGATTTTAATGATGACTGGGTAGCACAAAGGGTCCGTTCGGGACCTGTGTGCATCGATCAGAAATGGTCAGCTCTTACTAACAAAATCTACATTCACAGAAACTTTTATACTGCAATGATACCCTATAAAAGCTTATTTCTTCTTAGAATTTTACAAGGAATCCGAAAAATATTTTGGATTTGAACTAAGTGACAGCTCTGTCAAAGTGACAGCTCTGTCAAAGTGACAGCTCTGTCAAAGTGACAGCTCTGTCAAAGTGACAGCTCTGTCAAAGTGACAGTTCTGTCAAAGTGACAGCTCTATCAAAGTGACAACTTTGTCAAAGTGACAGCTCTGTCAAAGTGACAGCTCTGTCAAAGTAACAGCTCTGTCAAAGTGACAGCTCTGTAAAAGTGACATCTGTCACTTTGACAACTAAATTGTCAAATTTACAGCTTTCAAAATGACAGCTGTCAAAGTTACACTTTGGCATGTGACACTCTGACATTTGTTTTATCAAGAAAATGACTCTACCGCTACTTTCTTACAATATTTGAATGGCTTATAATTTTCAAGTTGATGTTCACTATGAACTAAATTAGCTCCTGGGAGCATTTCTCAATTTTTGTTCATCAACAAAAATGTTGAACTAAAAAAATCTTCACTCGACCAGGCATTTTATGTTGAAAATGCTAAATGATGCTCGAAGCGCTCAAGGATTGAGCAAATAAATTTTTTATGAATTTGACACTCATTCATTGTTTTCTTCTTGTTCCTAAGCTAAGTTCAGAGACGGACGGTCGTTTCTTCGGGCCAAGCCCGTTCCCGTCCGTGCCCGTAAGGAAAAGGGTGGGTACGGGCGGCAACGCAACGGGTATAGTTTTGGGACTGGCCTCTTTTAAGATTTCGGTCCGGGCACGGGCAGTGAAGAAGTTATGCCCGCACTGCTCTAGTTCCTGCCTTCCATGAGTGACGTATAAGTCGTCGCCCAAGAAATTTCTCGTTTCGTAAGTAATTATTTCATTTTCTCACTGGTGTGATCGATTCGAGAAAATTGTTTAAATCAAATTCTTACCTTGTTCCATTTTTGTCCAAGAAAATTATATGCGGTGGACAATCAAATACACTGACCTTTATCTCTCTATTATAATCTTTTAAGTCAAGAAAAGGATGTGCTAAATCAGTAAAATTTGGACGAATTTTTATTGTGAGATTATTTACAATATCGTGTAACGATGACACTACTTTAACCTTCCCATTTACAGCAAAATTGAATTTATATCCAAAGAATACGCTTCGTTGTAAGTATTCGGTTAAGTTATCGAATAAAGGGAAGTCATTAGCATACAACGAAAGAAAATAGAGGCGAGAAAAAGGATAAAAAATCTTTTGCGTCCCATTCAGCTGCGGAATGATTTCTTCAAACCATTCTTGAGGATTTTCTGTTACAAACAAATAAGATTCACATTTTGTTTTAGTTTCGTTGAAAACACTTCTTCTTTGAATATAAGCTGCCGATTTCTGATAACTTGTTACTCCATTCGCAGTTAAAGTTTCGATAAGATTTTTGATGCACGTTGTTGGATAATGATTTTCATTTGTAACCAAATGCAGACACACTTCATACGGAAAATATATCCAAGGTTTCACATCAAACGTTCCACAATTGTTTGTAATCGAATCAATTCCCAGGTAAAGTGCATTTGATTCAGCAGTTTTGTTGCAAAGAGCAATGAAATAAACCACAGAAATTAGTTTACCTATCATTACGACAGATTGTGATTCAAAATCGTGCACACACTCAATGGGACAAAGTAGTTTCCATTTCATTGAATGTTTACTGACAAATAAAAAAGTTGACCCAAATTCAAACTTATTTGGTTTGATTTCATATCATTAAAATAATCAAAATGTTGTGATTGAATGTTAGCTTCACAGGCCCTTATCAAAAGGACACAATCCAAAGAAGAAAATTATATATCGAGTCGATCTATTGTGATTTTCCGGTTCTACCTAAAATAGTAAGGAGTTTGAAATGCTTTTTCTGTATACGTGAGAGTGTATTGGTTGTGACGGAAAATATTTTCCCATCACTTGGGACGAAAAGTTGCTTTCCGCGGTATGTGCACCAACACACTCTCACTATTATAGAAAAATATCTTTCAAAATACCCCAATACACACTCGATGTGTACTTTTCGCTTGGGCTTCGCCCGCGCGTACGTATATAGTACATCTCGTGTGTATTGGGGTATGTTGAAATATACTATTTATGTCCCCTGCCCTCTACTAAATTTTAGAATGTTAACTTTTTCACTGCGAATTTCAATCTGTTTTACAGTCTCAGAAAAGTGAAAACCAACAAGTTTCTGATTTATCATACGAATTTACCATAAAAATCAGAAACTTGTCGCTTTTCCGTTCATGTACATCTTTTTTCCATCTATTTCCATCATCGATTCACGTATTTCCATCATCGATACATCTATTTCCAGCTTCGATCCATCTATTTCCATCTTCGATGCATCATTTTCATCTTCGATCCGTCTATAATGAATTGAAATACACGTGTA
Organism: Pseudolycoriella hygida; assembly: GCA_029228625.1. NCBI lineage: Eukaryota > Metazoa > Arthropoda > Insecta > Diptera > Sciaridae > Pseudolycoriella > Pseudolycoriella hygida. Next base: position 10,976,981 of record CM055404.1, read on the forward strand.
CAAATGTTGGTTTAAGTCCACTCGCACACGTGTACTTCAATTAATAACAGATGGATCGAAGATGGAAACAGAAAGATCGAAGATGGAAATAGATGGAGCGGAGATAGAAATAGATAGTTCGAAGATAGAAATAGATGGATCGTTAATGGAAATAGATGATGGAAATAGATCATTAGAAGATGGAAACAGTTGGATCTTTGATGGAAATAGATGTAAAACAGATGGAAATTCGCAGTGAAAAATTTAGCATTTTAAAATTTAGCAGAGTGAAATACACTCGTTTTTTTGTTACGTGTTACGGGCATTAAACAATTAATGAAAACATAATTGATGTTGTCTGGATAAGCATTCAAAATTCACATTTCAAACAGTGAACTCCTTTATTACTCAAAAGTGATAATTTTTTATTCCCAAGAAAGAACTTTTATTTGCCATCGCTATCTTTCTGATGTTGATTTATTTGTGCAACGTTTATTACATAGGAGAAAGTATTTTCCATGCTGTCTATTTAATCTACTCGTAAGTACACTCACCACTCAGTCAAGTCTTTATGATTCTTTGAAATACAGAAACTGCTTTTCGCTGGACATACTCTCCTTTTTTATAAGATCTCGGTCCCGAATGCAAGTACTCTTTTTTATCGTTTGAAGCGATTAGGATGACTTCCAAGAATTGCCTTGAATGACAGAGTTCGCGAAGCGGTCGGTGGATGGTTTGAGAGGCAAGTTTAAGCGCCAGTGAAGGAAATTCGAAGAGGGTAAAAGGGGTAATTTTGGACGTCTTCCTCATGGGGTTAGAACCGAATGTTCAAAAAAAAAAAATATCCCCGTGGGCAAAATATCCCCAGACAAAATAATCGGACATAATAACCACAATTTTTCCATTAAAAAAGGGACAAAATAACCCCTGAACAAAATATCCCCTCAGACAAAATACCGATCCACACTCAAAAAATTAAGAATATTCAATGTGAAGTGTAGTTAGCGCCGCAGGCCTGAAACAAACAACTAAAAACAAAAAAGCGGGGTCGAGGGGGAATATCACCCCTTGCGGGGTCTTAGGGGCGGAGTTTAAGGCAACGCCACATTTACGTAAGGCCGCCTGCAAGACTTACAAAAGCCCGCCGCAGGCGCGGTGGTGAGGGAGGAGAGCCCCCAACACACAATATATAATATCTATTTTGTCCGGGGATATTTTGACTGGGGATACGGGATAATCGGTAAAGAGCCCTTCCTCATGGGTCGTCATGGGTATTTCATCGTATCCTTGATGAAGTCGGAAAAGATTCATTCATTCACACAAAACACCTAAAACCACTTGATTTACAGAAATAATTGCATTTATTTAATTTGTTAATTCAAGAAAAAATTTTATCAGCGTCTCTTTCGTATGTTCTAAGTAAGTATTCATAATCTAAACAAACAAACGCTTTATTGCTCACGCAGATATGAGGATTAACACTCTTGCTCGTGGTGTTATAATCGAATCGTTATTAACGCGTGCAGACGTTTTGATAAGGAAGTTTGTTTCATCATTAAGACTGATGTTACCAAATTCATTCATTCATTATTTACTTTAAGACTTACACGTGGTTCCGTTGAAATAGCATTTTTGGATTGGTCCACCACGTCAATTGTTTTGTAATACAGTACGGATACCGATCAAAGATATTTTTAAATAATGTGAAATAACATTCAGAACAAAAAGTTGTTCTTCGACATGCCTTTAAAACTTAAGGTTGATTTCATATTTTAGTTTCAAAAGTGTGTTTTCGGTACATTTTCAAAATTACATGCCAAGACAAGAGATAGAGAGAGAAAGAGAGAGAGAGAGAGAGAATGACAAGTATAATCATTTTCGTGGTTATAAATCTTTGAAATCAGAATAAAAGAAATTAAAAATAAAAAACGTCACGATTTTGCCATGGTGTAGAACAATTTTTTGTTCCAAATAATGTTTCGTACAAAAAATAAATAAATAAATTGCCTGCAGATTGGCACCGGGTGAATGACAGGTGTTTTAAAAGAATTAAAAAGAGCTTAACGACTTCAACAAAATATATCCGTGCCCATTTAAAAGACACCACCCAAGATACATTACAAAACATTACAACATTACAAAAAAACAGTATCTGATTTCTTAACAATTGATTGTGTCTTGTTACCGAACCTCAAGTAGTGACACCTATGTTATTTTCATAGCTGAATTTACGCCTCAACATAGTACTAGTCCCTTTTCTCTAGTGGCGACATCCATGCTTTCATAGCTGAATACGGAGAAACATAAAACAAAATCTGTTGTTATTGATAAAACAAGAGTGAAATTTGTTAAACACGAAATAGTTCACACCTTACAGTGTCGATCGCAGCACCGTGGTGGCCACTCTGTAACACTGCCATGTTAAGCCAAAACAACGTATCGACTCTAGCACAGTTGTAAACCTTTCCATAAGAAATACATTGCAAAGTTTCAAACCTTTGATTTGCGATACGTTGTTTAGGCGTAACACGGACATAGATACGTCAACTTTTCGTGATAGTATGCCATCTTCTTTCTCTACATTTATAGAATGTACTGTGTCTTGTCCCCGAACTTCAAGTGGTGACATCTATGTTTTTTCATAGCTGAAATAACATCTCAACATAGAACTACCCCCTTTTCTCAAGTGGCGTCATCCATGCTTTCATAGCTGAATACGGACAAACATAAAACAAGGCACCTAATCCATTCAGTCTTCTCTACTCCGTCTCATCGTTCAGAAACATCTTACAAGGAATTTCTTTTTCCACTGTGTTGGGCACAGCATAGAATGACAAAATTAACTTTAATTGCGGCTGTGTAACCAACAAAAATTTTAGACTAGATATAAAAAAAAGTTTATCTAAAAAGTAAAGAAATTGACTTTTACAGCCTAAATTACATTGGTTTATGGCTATATTTTTGGCATGATTTTTTTATTGCCGTCGTTTTATAGTTATGATGCAAAATTTTTCCTATAAATATGAAATTTTTTCTCAGAATGACAATCATTCGAGTAAAACAGACAGCACAGTTTTAAAATTTTCTTTAAAAAGATGCAGAAATTAAAGCTGTTCTTATTATTGTCTGCTGTATTTGGTGCTGTCCAGAGTACGGTTGGTCCTCTATATTTGACTCCATACATAAACTCTGGCCAAGCTGCACTAGGAAAATCTCTATCGACTGTCATTAGCGCCGATTTATTACTACTTGGCGTAAAGAGCTATTCGGGCTATTTTACTGTCAACTCAACGTACAACTCCAACTTATTTTTCTGGTATTTCCCCGCAAAAAATAATGCGGCTAATGCTCCAGTGGTACTGTAAGCAAATAAATATTTCACATTATTGCGACCTGGTTTAACTTTGAACTCCTCCGTAGATGGTTGCAAGGTGGGCCTGGTGGATCTTCGTTATATGGTTTGTTCATGGAAAATGGCCCAGTGTTTGTAAATCAATATGGACGACTTGAAAAGAGAAAAGTGTCTTGGCATGAAGACCACCATATGGTGTACATAGACAATCCAGTGGGCGCGGGTTTCAGTTTTACGGAAAATGCGAATGGCTACGCAAAAAATCAAAATGATATCGCAACTAATCTGTTTTCGGCAGTTCGACAATTTTTCCAAGTGTTCCCGGAAATTAAAAATAACCGATTTTACATAACTGGTGAATCTTATGCAGGTAACGTGTCATTCAAATTTAGCCCGATCAATTAAAGTCGAAGAAAACCAGTTAAATTAACTGGTCCTTGTAGGCAATGTAAATGTGGGACTCTCATAAATGATCCGTTTTAACAGTCAACAAAGATCACAATTCTAAAGTTATTATTTTGCCCACTACAGATAGATGGTACGGCGGCTGGGCTCCCCACATAGACTATGAATCTGATGAAACAAATTGCCAGAATAGACTGTGTCTAGCATTAGATTTCATCAGGCAACATTCCTGCTTTTGATGATTAGCGACATCTACCTTTTTTCATACATTCATACGAGAGTTCAGAACAGATCAGATATATATGTTTGGTTTCAGATTAGTCTGAAACATTTTCAAGCTAAATCTGATCTGGAAATTTTATTTTTGATCTGAATTCGATCTGATCCGATTTCGATCTGATCTGATTTGATTTGAATTTAACAGGTCTCAATTTGATCTGAAATCTGAGAGATATCTGAACAGATATCTGAATGGTATATCGATAGAACTAAAACAATTTTTTGTGCTCGGAACTATACTAAAGACATTAAGACTACATTAAGTCTGAAGATCCAGAATTTAGTCTACGTGATGAAGAGGGATGATGTGGAAAGTGTGAGATGAAGTAAAAACACGATTCCAACTTCATCCCACACATATCCCACTTCATCCCACACATATCCCACTTCATCCCACACATATCCCACTTCATCCCACACATATCCCACTTCATCCCACACATATCCCACTTCATCCCACACATATCCCACTTCATCCCACGCACTTCCTGAAAATTATTTACAGCAATCTGAACTGATCTGAAAATTCAAATTTTCCTTTTTCCATATTCAGATCAGATAAAAACCATCTGTTTCGAACCCTAGTTCATACGGTTCCAAACAAAAGCTGAGTCATTTTTATCCAGTAGCGCCACCATTGTTTCATTGATAAATACGGTTCAGTAGAAAACAAATGACACCACCTATGGAGACATTTTTTTCTATGCATTTTATATGGTGACGAAATGTAAAATGATGATCTGGGGAATCCAGCCGCCATATCAAGTCTCTGGCCCACTCATACCGCTGGCGGTCTCTGATCTTTTGTCTTTGGGCTTGGTGTATTTTGGTTTATTTCGATATTCCCATCAAATTACATCTTCACTACTCATTCAAAATGCGCTAAATGTTTTACATGATAAAAATAATTTTCTAGGCAAATACTTGCCAACATTGGGATATGCAATTTACGAAAAGAGAACAAGTGCAGATCCATGGGATCGAATCAATTTACAAGGTATAGCCATAGGTAATGGTGTCACCGATCCAGTTCATCAAATATTATTCGGTGATTACTTCTATCAGTTGGGATACATCGACAAAAATGACCTCGCTACATTTAACTTATACCAAAACGCTGCTCTCGCTCACATTGCGCAGAAAAACTTCACGGGAGCAATGTTATACACATTCGCCCTTGTCAACTCGAAGAACTGCTTATTCAATCAGATAACTGGCTTCACCTCTCCATATAATTCATTAAAGCCCGATGGTTACAATGATCTTGTTGATAGAGTTAGTAGTTTCTTGGTGAATTCAAGTATTTCAAGCGTTTTGCATGTAGGAAGTAGAAAGTTTGTTCACTTCATCGATACAAATCTAGTTTTACAATATTTGACGGGCGATATCTTGGATAGTGTCGCATATAAACTAGAAGTGTTGGCAGATTATTATAAAATCTTTATCTATAACGGAATATTGGACTTATTGGTCAGCACCACATTGTCGGCAAATTATCTTTCATACTTGCAATACTCTGGCGCTGCAGAATTAGAAGCAGCAAAACAAAATATTTGGAGATTCAATAACGAAATTGCTGGATATTGGAAAAAAGGCGGTAATTTGTATCACATAACAGTGCGTAATGCTGGGCATATGGTTCCAGTTGATCAACCTGAATGGGCCTATAATTTATTAAAGAGGTTAACCTACAGGACATACTTTTAATATGAATTATACCATTGACATGGACAGTGCCAAGTTGACATAAATATTGAAATAAAATGATTTTCGTAACAAGAGATCCGCCTATATTCCGGTGTCTGCCACATTAGATTGCCCTGACCGACGTCACTGCCCTTCGCTTAACTTCAATTATAAAATTTCAACTACTGCTGATCGCGTCGTATGGGATCCAATGGATTAATACGATTTTTAATTTGACCATGAATAGTCCGTGGAACACCAGCGGATTGCAGTTATGCTACTGCCTTTGTCCATTTATAAAAAAACACCAGCCGGATTTCCTTTTTAAGCGAGTTGATAGTGGTCTTGTAGATGGGGTGGCGAAAAGTGGAGGATGGTCGGATGCTATCGTATTTTCTCATTAGGATGAAATCGCGATAAGCAGCCACTATAGAATATTGCGGAATATTAAGGACCGGGCGTGGAAGAAGTTCGGGGAGGAGATAGAAGAAGCAGGTCAAGGAAGGGCTAAAAAATTCTGGGCGACGGTCAAGGACATTAGGCGTGGTGGTGAAAAGGAGGGCTGCGGTAGCATTTTGGGTAAAGATGGCCAGTTAATTACGGATAAGGGTAAAGTTCTGGAAGCCTGGCGGGATAATTTTCAGGATCTATTTGCCTCTGTCAATCCGGTAGTACAAGCTGATAGGGAAGCGGGTCCAAGCTGGGAGAGTGAGGAGGAAATTACATTAGAGTAGGTGTCTCGAAAGGTCAGCAAGCTGAAGACATGCAAATCCGCAGGGGTAGACGAACTTAGGACAGAATTTATTAAGAATAGTGGGCTAGGCGGGATTCAATGGCTTTGTAGGATTTTTAATTTAGCCATGACGTCCTCAGTCGTACCCGCTGACTGGAGCTTCGGTGTTATTGCTCCAATCTATAAGAAGGGCAGCCGTAAAGTTTGCAGCAACTACAGGGGGATTTCGCTTTTGAGCTTGGTCGGAAAGGTCTATGCGAGTGTTCTAGTGGATCGGGTTAGGTTTATAGTGGAAGAGGTTCTGGACGAGGCTCAGAGTGATTTCAGACCTCTTAGAGGGTGTCAGGAACAGATATTTTGCCGCAGGCAGGCTGCGGAAAAGCTCTTTGAAAGGGATGTTGATTTGTACTTGTGCTTCATAGACTTAGAAAAGACATTTGATCGGGTACCGAGGCAAAAGCTGTTTGAGGTGCTTAGCGAATACGGTGTCAGTGGCAGTTTATTGGGTGCCATTAAAAGCATTTACTCAGGAAGCAAGGCTGCGGTAAGAATAGATGGTGAAATTAGTGAGGCCTTCGAGGTTTGTGAAGGAGTTCGTCAGGGTTGTTGCCTCTCCCCTCTTCTGTTCATAATTTTCATGGACAAGATCATCAGGCATGCAAATCTGCAAGGAAATGTAAAAGTTGGGGAAGTTATTATGGAAACCCTGGCCTATGCGGATGACTTAACTCTATTAGCAGATAGTACCAGTGATTTGCAGAGGGGGATTGACTGCCTGAAGATAAGTGTAAGCAAAACTAAGGTTATGCATGTTCGCAAATCTCGGAAAGAGGTAGTTTGTAGTTTATATGGGGAGCAGCTAGAACAGATTTCTGAGTTTAAATATTTAGGAAGCATTTTTTCAGTTAGTTAGTTAGGGAATTTGAAGAAAGGAGGAAAATGGGAAACATAGTGGCCAGTCAGTTGAGGTTTCATGTCTTCAACAAAAATGAATTAAGTAGCGGCACAAAGTTAGCTATTCACAGGTCAATCTTCAGGCCAACGATTTTATATGGTAGTGAAAGTTGGGTGGACTGCGGGTACCTTGTGCATGGCCTGGAGGTTTCTGATATGAGGGTTCTAAGAAGCATAGCAAAGGTTAATAGAAGGGAGCAGTGGAATAATCATATCAGAAACGACGGCATCAGGGAAAATTTAAGGGTTATGTCAGTGGAAGAGGCGGCAGGGGTTAGTCGACTGCAGTGGTAAGGGCACGTTCAGAAGATGGGTAATAGCAGGCCAACAAAGAGGATTTTGAATGCACAGCTACCGGGTGTACGCCCTAGGGGTAGGCCAAGGAGAAGATTTATAGATTCAATTAAATCAGATTTGGAAGTTAGGGGACGGATCATTTATGTCGTCGGTCGTTTCGGATGAATTATTATTATATGGTGAATTAATTAACTTGAATCCATCTGGGAAAACGAAGTATGTAATAAATTAATTCTTTAAAACTTTATCTTTTCTAGGACAAGTATTACGTATACGCAGCCACATCAAGTAGAAATATCTCGTATTATGAAAACTGGTTGGACTCATAAGTATCATTCACGCTTTCAGTGCGGCGTAGGCTTATGTCAAAGTATGCAACATTTCACGACGAGATTCATAAATGTCAACCCATTATGCCTTTCGTCATGTAATTTCGAATCACAACAAAAACCCTTTTTACAAGAGAAATGTGACGCAAGTCCTCGTCCTTTCTTCCAAAACAATTGATATCAATTGGGGTGACGCTTACAGCTGTGAAACGGAAAAAAAATCTTTTGGAATGTTTTCATTTTTGATTTAAAAAATGCGTCACAAATGCCGGACCTCCCAATGTTACAGTTTTTCTGTTTTTTCAGCTTTCACAACGCAAAAATTTATGAGATGTATGGCGTATTTTTGTACAGGAAATCACATTTTTGCGTATGAAAGCTGAAAGCGTAGAAAAACTATAACACTGGGGGTCCAGCATTTGTGACGCATTTTTTTAATAAAAAATGAAAACATTCCAAAAGAGCTTTTTGCGTTTCATAGCTGTAAGCGTCACCCAGATTGACATCAGTTGTTTTGGAAAAAGGGTCGAGGACTTGCATCACGTTTCCATTTTAAAAAGGGTTTTTGTTGTGATAACCTTTTCGGGCAGATTCACATGGCTTCCGATTCCACGACCAACGTCGACGTAGACTAATACTCAATTTTTTATGGATACAGCAGAAAAGTGCTGGAGAGGTTTTTACGCGGATCGATAGTGGGCATAGCCACCAATTTTTGTGTGGGGTTAGTTTCGCAACCACACCGTCAACAATCAACCTCACCAAAAAAAATTTCTTGTACTACAGGAGAAGATTGTGTAAGATTGTGCAACTTTTCGTTTTAACTCGTTTCACCGAAAAGCCGAGTTTTACATGCACAAAATGCAAGCGAATACGTCAAAAAGAGATAAAAGAGAAATAAGAAAGATGCACAAGCTTATGATTCTCTTCCTGTACTTCATATTCGTACACAATAGTAGCACTTTTCATCAACTAGTTTCTGAGAAATAATTAAAATTAGTTTTCAGACCCCTTTGTAGTATACCACTTTCGGCACATAATACTCGAAAACGAAAATTAAAAAAAAAAAAACTGAAAGACACGTGTCTGCTCATTCTCGAAGGAGAATAGAATGAGCCATAGATTGCTTGATTCGGAAATGGGATGTATGGAAAATATTTGAAATCACCTGAAGTTTTCGCGATATCACTCTTAAGTGTATGAAATCACGTTCGCATTAAATTGTATTGGAAATTGCCGAGAGGTCAATATTGAAAAACCCAGAATTTAGAACCTACCTTCCATTGACATTTGGGACATTTGCTAAAGGCGCAGCGATTGAGGGGTTGTTAAAAAACAATGACTAGAGTCTTCGAAGGTATGTCGGCCATATCTGGAAAAAATTGTTGCTGCAGCACAGCGCGGAGAAATATACTGACAAATCGAAATCTCCCACTCTGAAAGGAAACTCTATGCTTCAACTTCATCAGCAGAAGTTTAAATGTTACCAACACGGTTAACTGCGAACATGTCTTCATAAAATTCGCAAATATAAAATCTCAACAAATGCGGACATCCAGTAACAGACTCTAAAATTTTTCAGCTTTTGGTTAAAATTGGTGCGTTGAAATTTGGATGCCTAGGGCGCCAAAAATCTTGTGGCGGCACTAAACCTCCTAAAAGTTTTGGATTCGGCATACATTACGGTGTTACTGAATCTAGTACAATCTTCAATAATACTTCTTCGCTTGTAGCCAAAACATCTGGTGGATGGGTGGATGTTAGCACGCGAATCGAAATTCGACTACTTCTTGCGCTAACTTTGTGTAGTTTTGTGTAATTCACACTCAACGGCTGTGACTGCAACTGACCGAGTTTAAAATTTTAGCATTGAGAAGGCTACTGACGTTGACGGTGATTTGCTTGAGGTACGAAATAATTTTTTTTAAATTTGCCGCAACTTGCGTTTGGAGGTTATGATCATCAAAAGTGAAATTTATTTGAAAAGATCCATTTTTTAGGAAAATCAGACTGCAACCCTCGACTACCTCACCATGGATCAACATTCAACGTTACATCCAATTCACCATAATTTCACCGATAAGTAATGAACTCATGATCTTGTTCTCACTACATTCGTAGCAAATCATTATTTTTTATTGAACTCAGATCGCAAGGACACGGACAACTGGAAAATATCTCTCAGCCTGAGCAACAAATCTCAGTAACGGAAGACTCCCATTCTGAGGTTCCCAATTTCTCTTAATTTGCCTTAAAATGAGTGCTTAACGTTTCACGATTCTTTAGAAGAACCGAAATTCGATTCAAAAAGATTTAAAGGAAACCGTTGGGATTGTGGGACGTCCTTTGACTGACTTCAACAGAAGCGAATTTTCCTCGAATGTTGGTTCTTCATTCAAGGTACGGAACTCTCAATCTGAAAAGACGTTATACACTTGCGACTATTGCAATAAAACCTTTCCGCTAAAGGGTAATTTAACCAAACACATGAGGATTCACTCCGGTAAGTAAGAAAAACCATTAAATATCTCAAATCCATAAAAAGTTTTCTTTTAGGAGATAAACCCTGTGTGTGTGAGGTACGTAGTGTCTCGTTTAACGTAAAATCTAATTTAGTAAGACATGCAAGAAGGCACACAGGTGAGAAATTCAGAGTATGCATTCTTGAAAATACTGAATTTCCGAGTTTTAGGAGAGAGGCCGTATTTTTGTACGGAATGTAGCGCCTCGTGTAGGCATCATCATCATCATCATCATCATCATCAAACTTTATAGACCGTTTATACCTTCCGGTGTGGGGTCTTTAAGCCGCAACCCGGTGGTCATTGACCACCCCCCTCCATACCCTTCTATCCTCTGCCAAGGAGATGGTTTGCTCGCCCAGTGAAAGCCCCCTAACTTCTAAATCTGATTTAATTGAGTCTATGAACCTTCTCCTTGGCCTACCCCTAGGACGTACACCCGGGACCTGTGCATCCAATATCCTCTTTGGGAGCCTACTATTACCCATCCTTTGAACGTGCCCGTACCACCTCAGACGACTAACCCTTGCCGCCTCCTCCACTGACCTAACCCCTAAATTTTCTCTGATGTCGTCGTTCCTGATATGATTGTCCCACTGTTCCCTCCGATTCACTTTTGCTATGCTCCTAAGAACCCTCATATCTGAAACCTCCAAGTCATGCACAAGGTATCCGCAGTCCACCCAACTTTCACTACCATATAAACTTGTTGGCCTGAAGATTGATCTGTGAATAGCTAACTTTGTGCCACTACTTAATTCCTTCCTGTTAAACACATGAGACCTCAACTGACTGGCCACCGCATTTCCCATTCTCCTCCTTTCCTCAAATTCCCTAACTAACTTGCCATCCTCTGAAAACATGGCTCCTAAATATCTAAACTCAGAAACCTGTTCCAACTGCTCCCCATTTAAACTGCACACTACGTCTTTCCTAAATTTGCCAACATGCATAACCTTTGTTTTGCCGACGCTTATCTTCATCCCGTACTCCTCACATGCTACATTCAGGCAGGCAATCCCCCTCTGCAAATCATCGGCATTATCTGCTAATAGGGTTAAATCATCCGCATAGGCCAGGATTTTCATAATTACATCCCCAATTTCCACATTCCCCTGCAAATTGGCCTGCTTGATGATTTTGTCCATGAAAATTATGAACAGAAGAGGAGAGAGACAACAACCCTGACGAGCGCCCTCATTAACCTCGAAAGCCTCACTAATTTCACCATCTATCCTTACCGCAGCCTTGCTCCCTGAGTAGATGCTTTTAATGGCGCCCAATAAACCTCCATTAATCCCGTATTCGCTAAGCACCTCGAACAGCTTTTGCCTCGGTACCCGATCAAATGCCTTTTCCAAGTCGATGATGCATAAGTACAGATCAATATTCTTCTCAAAGAGCTTTTCTATAGCCTGCCCAAGACAAAAGATCTGATCCTGACACCCTCTCAGAGGTCTGAAACCACTCTGAGCCCCGTCCAGAACCTCTTCCACTATAACCCTAACCCGATCTACTAGCATAAACCTTTCCGACCACGCTCAAAAGTGAAATCCCTCTGTAGTTGCTACAAACTTTACGGTTGCCCTTCTTAAAGATCGGAGCAATAACACCGAAGCTCCAGTCAGCGGGTACTACTGAGGACTTCATGGCTAAATTAAAATCCTACAAAGCCATTGGATCCCACCAGACCCGCTATTCTTAATAAATTCTGTCCTAATTTCGTCTACACCTGCGGATTTTCCTGCCTTCAGCCTGCTGACCTTTCGTGTCACCTCCTCTAATGTAATTTCTTCCTCACCCTCCGAGTTAGCAAATTGATTTCTGTCAGGTGCCACTACCGGATTGACAGATGCAAATAGATCCTGAAAGTAATCACGCCAGGTTTCCAGTACTTCTCCCTTATCCGTAATTAACTGGCCATCTTTACCCAAAATGCTACCGCAGCCCTCCTTTTCACCACCACGCCTAATATCCTTAATCGCCGACCAGAATTTTTTACCCTTTGCTTGACCTGCTTCTTCCAATTCTTCTCCGAACCTCTTCCACGCGAGGTCCTTTGCTTCTTTAACTAGAGCCTTAACCGCCTGACTACAAGCCCTGTAAGCTCCTTTCTTCTCATCCGTTTTATCCTGTAACCAAACCAAATAAAGCTTTCTTTTCTCCAACACAGCCTTTTTGATATCGGCGTTCCACCAACCCGTCCTTTTGTTCCTACCTCCGCTAGAGACACTACCCAGACATTCCTCAGCTGCACTCAAAACAAATTCCTTAAAATTTGCCCACTCAGCCTCGATGTCCCCGCAGTCCGAAGGAAGCCCCTCAAAACCTTCTGTGAACTTTGCCATGAAACGAGCCCTAACTTCCTCCTCCTTGAACTTTCCTACGCGAAATCTGCGAACTACCTTTTTCTTCCTTTTAGCCTGACAGAGTTTACCAACCGACAGATGTGCACCCAAAAGATAGTGGTCCGAGCCGAAGGTGAAACCCCTGAAAACACGCGTGTCACATATTTCCTGCCTCTTGTCCTGTTCTATAATTACGTAATCAATTATTGACTTATGATCCCAACTTTCATTGACGTAAGTGTACCGGTGGATCCATTTGTGCTTAAAGAAAGAGCTGGTTACTGCTAACCCATTGAAATCACAGAAATCTAACAACCGCTTCCCATTTGAGTTCAAAGTATCTTCCCCGAATTTGCCTACCACCCTTCCATAACCTGCATTGGTTTTACTGTTTCCTATCCTCGCATTAAAATCGCCCAACAAAACCACACACTCACTTCGCCTTTTTGCCACAACATCTCCTAACTGCTCGTAAAAGGCGTCGAGGTCGCCAGCATTGCTACCCTCGCATGGGCTATAAACACTAACCAGCCGATAAATACCCCCAGCTAACTTAATAGATATCCACATAATCCTTTCATTTACGCAGCGAACATTCAAGACAAATTTTTCTAATTCCTGCTTGATAGCCACTCCAACTCCCCAGTTTGCCCTACCAGACTGAACGCCAGACAAAAACACTTTATAGCCGCCCACCTGCTCTTCTCGCTGTCCCTTAGTTCTAATGTCGCTCAATGCTAAGATATCTACACCGTAATCCTCAGCCAATTCTACCATTTCATTCTTGCGACACCGAAAACCCCCATTCACGTTTAGACTTCCAATAAACAAACCACCAACCTTTTTACATTGCCTGATCGTCAACGATGGGGTACCTGTTATGTCCTGTGCTGGTCGTACCCCGTGACCAACACTCGTCCGAGGCTGAGCCAAATTATTTTTACCGCTTGTGAATACAGTAGGACGGCCTGGTAAGCCGAACCGCACCGGAAGTACAAGCCTCAATGGGGACTTTAACACACGTGCCTAAAGTGCTATGCGCAAGCTCATCCATATTTTGCCAAAGCGATAGCTATGCGAATAGCGAAGCCCGTATCCGTAATTATAAACCACATTGACTTGAAATTGCATTTCAAAATAACAAACAACGAAACAACAAAAGGCACGAAAATGTTTTTAAAAACCATAAAAGAGTTCACACAGGTGAGAAATGTATAGTATAAGTTCTTGAAAAGACTGAATTTCCGAGTTTTAGGAGAGAAGCCGTTTGTGTGTGAAGAATGTAACGCCACCTTTAGGCAAAAAATTACTTTAGTAAGACATGCAAGAAGGCACACAGGTGAGTTTAAGGAGGGAAACCGTATTCCTGTAAGAAATGCAGAAAGTCGTTTTCTCCAAAAAGTAATATGCAAAGTCACGAAAGAAGATGTCGCAATGTGCAGTAGTGGCACCGTACAGTCGGATTCAAAATAGTCGTTAGACTTTCTCGTTTCGGCTTCAGTTGGTCGTTTGCTCTGTGTAAATAAATAGATTAAAGCGACCAAAGCAACATCATGAAAGTGTAACGACTGTTTTTTTCAGCTAATATTCACCAAAGCGTCATTCAAACCGTTGTAATTGTTTTGCTTTTAAAATTTTCCTATTCAAATTGACGATTAACGAATTAATGAATTTCCGAGTACTGAATTTTGTGTAAATTTGTAACTTGGTGCATAGAATTGTCTTGTCAATGTTTTCCTCTGTTCATAAAAATGATTTCAATCCAAGGAAAATGTAATTTGTTTTTGCTGCTGCGCAATTTTAATGTAAGAATGGGAAACATTGGGAATCATTCAGGCTATTAAAGGGTAGAAGGTCGGATCGGGCTCCTTTCAACCGAAAAGGCGACATACGTGGATGTGGATGAGAGTTTCCGTTACAATTTACTAATCAATTACATGGTGATGGATCATCATCCGGCAAAATGTTACTGACTCTCATGTATTTAGGGGTTCAAATTTCGGTACGCAACTTTATATCGTTTTCTTGTTGGTGAGCTCTGCCTTAACAAGCGCATGATTTATTTTTCCTAACTTAGTCATGATCTGGAAAAAGCGTCACAAATGCTGGACCCACCAACGTAATAGTTTTTCTACGCTTTCAGATTTCATACTCAAAAGTCAAATTTTTGGGAGTTAAATCTGAAAGAATAGAAAAAATATGACATTGGGGGGTCCAGCATTTGTGACGCTTTTTCCAATCAAATGTGAAAGTTTTCAAAAGATTTTTTGCGTATCGAATCTTTAGTGTCACCTTAATTGATATAAGTCGTTTTGGAACAAGAAACAAAGGGACTTGCGTCACATTCCTCTTTTTAAAGGATTTTTGTTATCAGTAGTTTTGAAAGTAGAGTCACTTCCTCTGCAATCCTCATTCATAAAAACTTTTGGAGCCACGGTACCTCGCGCGGCTGCCATAGCTGGCGGTGGCGGCCACCACTGACCGCCGCCACGATTTCACCGTCACATTCTAAAAATTTTGCTCATGTTTGACCCATACCTTGAATACACACACAAACACATACAAAATATGCTTTTATATGGGATTTGTATGGGAGCTTCCATGAGCGCTGGCGCCCAAACGAGGCCGGTATCCCCCTTTTTTAAAATCTCATATGGCGTCGAATGCCCAGCCTGCAAATTTTCAAGAAAAGTTATCGGATCGTTTTCGAGCCGCAGCCAAAAAGTCGATTTTCATACAAATGGCCCTCGAACTAACTAACTAACTAACGTAGGATATTTTCATTTACTTTGGCTTCTATGGAAGGAACATTTTGTTCCGGAAATTGCAATTTTTAAAAGGTCATATATCCGGAACCACTGGACCGATTTTGATGATCAAAAAGTCGATTTCAATCAAAATTTTACAAGGAATCCAATGAACTAAGTCTCAGGACGGTACGACGCAAGTATAAAAAGCTTATACTGTATATATATATATTATATTGTATATACTGTATATATACTGTATATATATATATATATTGTATATACTGTATATATATATATTATACTGTATATAGCTGTATATATGGTTCCGAAGTCAACGAAAAAAAATTTTCTGAAACTTTTACTCGTATGGGGGACTTGCGTCACGGGCGTATCGCTACCGCGAACCCATGATTCTTTGACATAGGCCGACGTCGCATGGTCTAAATAAGCAAATGCTAATGAAAAGGTGGCAAATGCTACATGTACCATCATGTGATGTAAAAAAGTGAAAATTCATTTTCAAATTCAGCCTCAAAGCAATCAATTTAGCTGCTACTTAGTTCCAGGGGCAAAAATTTTGCTTTCAATTGTTTTAAGCTGTCTATCGCTTAAATGTCATTCAATCCGTGTTAAAGTTTCAGAATGTTAGTACATTGTCTCGTCTGACGAAGATATCTGAAAAAGAATCGTTTGGCATAATTTTATTTTAGTGTTTCGTTAGATTCACTGAGGAAACTATCTACAAGCGACGTAGAAATTGTGTGTAAACAGCAGTGTAGAATGCTGTTGTATTACCTATTTTGAGTAGAAGGAACGACTTCGTAGAAAATGATGGCCAATAAAATACAAAAATGGTTTTTAAGGTTTTTATTATTTTTTCAGTGAGGACAAATACATTAAATTACAATTAATATTTCGTTAACGTTGCGTAATAGATCGTTTAAGTGTAATGCCGCCGCGTCTTAAAATTTCTTTGAACTTATTTATCGAAATTTTTATTGAACAATATCATGCCCGAAGCGGTAGCGGAGGGCGCGACGCAGACCCCACACCCCAAAAAAACGTCCACAAAACCAAAAAACTCCATACAAAAACCTTTGGGACAAGAAGCCATATGTAGGCGAACTTTTGAGTTTTTTCCCCACGCCCCCTCCCCCTCCTTATTATTTAAAAAAAACTACGTCGCAGCAGCTTTCCAACGAGCCCACACTCATCAAAATCGGTTGAAAATTGGCTGAGATATCAAGTTTTGAAAATGACATTTTTGTATGGAGAAATAATTTTTCTATTGTTCTCATCATTATGGAAACTTTTTTTCTGATCTGTCGGCTTCTATCTATCTATCTATTAATAATTTTCGATCTCGAAAACTAGACAGCCGATCTTCCTGAAATATCCAGGAAACGTCAGTCTCGGCCCCAAATGAAAAGTTTCATATGTCGCTTTTCCGGGAAAATTCTGGAAAAGCCGTGGCATGTGGAAAAGTGGTCAATTTTGAGGGTTTTTTAGGTAATGCTCTGAGTTTTCGAATTTTAGCTTCGGAGTGACAATAGCTAGAGAAATGGTTTCTTGGGGAAAGTTATAGAGTTTGGTCAGGAGAATTTTTTGGGATTTTCGGAAATCTGCCACAGTGACGCCATCTTGGATTTTTGTAAGGTATATATTATTCTTCTTTGATATTTCGAATTTTAGCTCCGGAATGATGACACTTAGAGGGTTGGTTTCTTGGAAAAAGTTATAGAGTTTGGTCAGGAGAATTTTTTTGTATCTTATGAAAATGGCTGCCAGCTGTCATAGCGGCGCCATCTTGGATTTTCGTTTATGCTTTTTCGGTTTTCGAATTTTAGCTACAGAATGACACTACCTAGAGAGATGGTTTCTTCTAGAAAGTTATAGAGTTTCATCAGGAGAATTTTTTGTTATCATTAGACAATGGCTGCCAACTGTCATAGCGGCACCATCTTGGATTTTCGTTTATGCCTTTTCGGTTTTCGAATTTTAGCTCCGTAATGACACTACTTAGAGAGATGGTTTCTTCTAGAAAGTGATAGAGTTTCATCAGGAGAATTTTTTGAGATCATAAGAAAATGGCTGCCAGCTGTCAAATTGACGCCATCTTGGATTTTTTGCTATTTTTTGCTGTATAAGAATACCTAGACAGTTTTTTTCTTCAGGAAAGTTATATGAATCCGTGGGAAGAATTAGTGACACGAAATGTTCCGAAGGTAGCCGAAGGTGACCCGAAGTGTTCCGAAGGAAGGCGAAGGAAGGCGAAGGTGACACAAAGTATTCCGAAGGTGATACGAAGTGTTCGATGGTAGCCGAAGGTGTTGGAGAACAGTTTTTATCGGAGAAAAATTTTTTTTTGAAGAAAAATTTTTTTCAAGAAAATTTTTTTGGAGAAAATTTTTTTCGGAGAAAAATTTTTTTGGAGAAATTTTTTTTTTCGATGACAATTTTTTTCGGAGAAAATTTTTTTCAAAAAATAGAAATTTTTTCAACAACTGAAAGCTTCCAAAACGACTGATATCACCACAAAAACCTCTTAAAAGGTAAAGTGTGACGCAGTCCGAAAGTCCGCTTCCAAAATGAATGATATTGCTTGAGGTGACGCTATTGCTGAAAATACGCAGAAGTTTGTTTGAATGGAATCTTGTGTTCAAAGTTTAAATTTCCTGAAAAAATTACAGCGCCTTTTCTAAAACAAAATTACGCTTTGTTAAAAAAATTGCGTCACAAATGCCGGACCCACCAGCGGAATAATTTTTCAATACTTTCAGTTTTTAACGCAAAAATTTAAATTTACCTTAAACAATCTACGCAATAACAAACAAAAGTCAAATTTTTGCAGCGCAAAAACCGAAGGTACAGAAAAATTATTTCGTCGTTGGGTGACGCAATTTTTTTAACACAGCGTAATTTTGTTTTGAAAACAGCGCTGTAATTTTTTCAGAAAACTAAAACTTTGAACACAAGATTCCATTCAAACAAACTTCTGCGTCAACTCAAGCAATATCATTAATTTTGGAAGCGGACTTTCGGACTGCGTCACACTTTACCTTTTAATGTTTTTGTGGTGTTATTAATTATAAATAAAGTTTGCGAGATCATAAAAACTATAGAACTTTTTTTTTGAGACGGTGTGTATGATTGTATCGAGCTTGACATAATGACAGTATGAGCTTAAGTGGAGGTATACTGAAGTACGCAATATTTACGATGAAAGTACGCACCAAATCACCATAATGAAAGCATTTTTCCACCGAACAGCAGGCTTAAGCAACCGCGATATTTTTCATCTGAAAACTAATTCGCCAAACTCGATCTATAAATTCTACAATGTTTTTTGCAAGGTTCAAATTACAAAGATGGATTCAAAATATGTTACATCTAAGAAATATATCGACTGAAAACTTTTGCGCGTAAGTACGCTAATGTTTTCCACTGACTCCTTGTCCTTATTCCTGATATTTTCTCAAAACATTCAAAATCGAATAAGCCTTGTTCAGAATCTACAAGAAATAAAGCAGAAATAATGAGAGTGTTCGTTCAAAGTACGCTGCCAAAAGTATATTCACCGATGTAAAAAGCCCAATTTTCATCTCGAAAATTTTGCCCACAACCAAAACTAGAGGTTTTTTCCAGTTTTCACAAATAGGTACTACCAACAGTCGAAATTTCTTTGAAGCATTTATCCAGTTTGATTCGTAGAGATGATATGCAAGACGGTTACTGGCAAGAGCAATATCGTTAGCGAAATATATAACGACAAATATTTCGAAGACGTAAATTCCTCCAAGCGAAATGTACATTGTGAAATTATTAAGATTTTCCGATATGTCTTCCTGTGTGAAATAAATGGAATTACAACGAGATTTACTTTGTACAATAAACACTTTACTGTAGCCATCAGATAGGCAATGCTGCAGAGACAAATTGCACTCGAAATAATTTGTAGCAGAAACACACTGGAGAAGGTATCTTCGATTCGCCTAATGTTTCTGCGGAAAAAAATAAATTCGTATTTCTTTCTTTATTTCATTTGAAAAATATATAATTTCAAACAGACAAGAGAGCCGAACGAAAACCTTAAACGGCGGCTGAAAAAATGTAGTTTTGCAATTTACCACAAACAACTAGTCTTTTCGTGCGTCATTTCGGTGTCGCATGAGGTCACTTTTCGCACTAGTGCGACAAAACTTTTTTTACGCACTAGTACGACAAATTTTTTCTCTAGTGCGAAAAAATAAATTAAATTTCGACTAATTTTCGCAAGTAGGTACAAACACGCAGGTAAAAGCACGTTTATTATCGGTGAATTGCAAAAAACGTTGTTTGATACATGTTACTTATGCTGGTAGCTTAACGCGCACGATGTGTTGCCAAACTCGCCTTCGGCTCGTATCGGCAATCTCACATCTAGTGCGTCAAAATACATTCGTACGTAACTTGTATCAAAAACTACTATTCTGAGTGGAAAGTCGAAAAAAAAATTGTCAAAATTCACGAAATATTGATTTTCTTCTGGCAAGAATAGCAAACTTTCTACCTTTCCAGCCGTTTTCAGCCGCCTTAAGCCAACTTTTCAAAGGCACAACGGCTGATCGAAAAAGTGTCGGTGGCTGCTTGAAAGGTGGCTACGCACTCAGTGTCAAGAGTAAAAAAATCTGAAAACTCAATGAAGCGAACATTTCAATAAATAATAAGAAACTTCACTAAACAAAAACATTGCATTTTATTTTGCGTTTACTGTATTGATGAGAAGATATTTTCCTCTTCTCGATAATATCTCTGCAAAATAAGAACGGGAATTGCTCTTACGAGGTCTTATTTAAATGTAAATTAACGGAAAAGGTTTAAAGAAGAGTGTTTAGTGAAGAGGGTTCATGCTAAAGAGTTCATAGAGTGGGTGTACCTCGAGCTCCTGCCAAGTTGAAAGGGTGGTGTTTCATAAATATTTCGTTGAATATGATTTTGATTGTATTTTTGGAAAAGTTGGAAATAGGATTAGGTTGGGATTTCATTTTGGATTGCGTTGGGGTTTCACTGAGGAAAATATCTACAAGCGACGCGCGAATTGTGTTCAAAATATACGCCGCTGACGTATTTGGTCCACCGTGCACGTATTACGAACGCCGTGCAGGTATTATCTGAGATGATACGTTCGTTACGTATGGCATACTACACAATACTTAAATAAGGTGGATGATACATTCACCGCGTATATAATACGTCGACGGGGTATATTATAAACATAATTCCTACTTCGCTTGTAGATATTTTCCTCAGTGTGGGGGTGGAGCTAAGTGGGAATTTCTGAGTAAAGTTGGTTAGGATTAGAGGTGGAGTTAAGTTAGGTAAGGTGCGAATTTGAGAGGGACGTTATAGGGGATGAGGTGGATTAGCTGAAGAAATGAAACTTTTCTGAGACTTTTTTTACCAATTTATTTTTTTCTTACACAATAACGCACATTTTACCCATGTGAATGAATGAATTAAACCAAAAAAACTACGTGTGAAAGAAATGTCTTTTCTAGATTTTTTTATATTACGTTGTTCGACGTTTTTGTTGATTTATTTCAGTTGATATTCACTGGATGGGCTTTCAGTTAATAAGCGTTTGCGATTGATTTTTGGTTCATGTTTATGAGCAATCAAATAGTTTCTGTTACTTACCGAACAATATTTTGATGCAACTTTATGCATACGACTAAGCTGCCAAATGTTTTATCTCGATTCTTGTCTTCATATCCCAGACTTCTCAACCTCCATCCCAATACTTCTACAGAAAGTGCCGTGCCGTAGATTAGATACCAGACAATAATTGGCGAAAAAGCACAAGCAATAACCATTGAAATGATACCGAAGTAGGAAAATACCAATGCAATGAAATAGTCGCGTTCATTTTCTTGCCAATTCAGTGGCAGCCAGATGGGCACCGGCATTACTTTCTCCGTTGAAAGCACAGGGTTTAGTAATGCTGAGATTAAACCGGTAAAAATGAAGGTAGTGTACGTCGTCGACAATTTCGAAAATTTACTAATTCTCTTCTGAATTATTTCGTTTTCCAATTCGTTCAATGAAAATTCAGAAATAGCATCCAGACAAAGGTCAATAGCTTTATTTTTCCTGATGAAAATCAACGCTCGATATGCTGCAACAGCACAGTACATACTCGATGCCGTATACAAGATGATTTCCTTTTTATCCTCTAGGAAAACGGTTCCGATGCATTTAGCAACGGTCCAAGTGAATGTTGTCATTGCTTGATAAAACCAACCCCATACCACGTAAAACATGGAGGAGTTCTTTTTCGGCCACATACCGAAGATGTAACTGAGACGAACTGTTATTTTCACGAGTTGACTTCTACCAAACTTGAACATTTTATCAACCATCGTGGTGGTGTCCACAAGCAGAATGATTCTTTAAGCTACTTAACCGGAGAGATGCTATCCGCTTTTCGGTGTAAATTTGTTTGAATAATTCGTCAAATTAATAATTAAAAAAAATAAATTAATTACCGGTTTGAAGGAGAAAACAAAAGTTTGAAAAGAAAACAAAAAGTTTGTTATGTATTCAGGGAGTCGGAACGCCACAAATATATTGTGTCGAATGAAATTAAAACTTAAAGTTTTATCGTGAAACGTTTACCCGGTTCACAGATCCCTCATTCTTCGTGCTTCATTACAATTACATTACAATTATCCTCAAAAAACAACGACAAATAGAGAAGCCACCAATGATTGAGAAACCGAGTTCTCGGTCCGAGAAAGTCCACATGTTCATTTAGAAAACGAACATTATTTTGAGCAGAAAATTGGTGTCAGGTTCATTGTGTAAAATCAAACAAATTGTTTTTCTAAGTTTTTCGTTCCTCCTACATGGGATTGTCGAATCTGAAGAAGTATAAAATATTTACCAGTGCATCCAAACTAAGAAAATTGCCTCTATTCCGAAAACTATGAGAGGCGAACCTGTTAGCGAGGATATAGACGAAAGTCCAAAGAGGGGCTCTGAGAGATGGCGTTATAGATCACGTATGTGCTTTCAAATTTGTTGTTTTGACTCGTAGGATGTTTACTGCATGAATCGAAGGCGAATGCTGTAATCCTACGAGACGAAAGAGATATCTAGAAGCAGTTGCGTATAATATTTCACATGTTGATGCTCGTTAAATGCGTTATGAGGTAATGACGGATTTACCGACCAGAAACATCTAATAGATGCTTTTAGCGCCGTTCAACTTTGAAATTTTCATTGCGTTACAATCGAATTTCGTACGATATATGCGTAATTACGTACGGTATATGCGTAAAATCAGCACACAAACAATAGATTTTTATAGTGCCATCTTGTGTCATATTATTCAAGTTTTAATTAAAATTCAAATGTCGAGCGGATTAAAATTGTCTATTCTATGTGCTTTTGTATTTCTTGGTTACGTAATTTTTAAACCCCGAAGATACGAAGTTCTTCAAAAACTGGGTTTAAGCGTTTACTACGAGCGTTTGTAACCGGTCGAATTTCGACCCGAGAGTAGAGGGGGAGCACCAATCATGGTCCTTAGATGACGAATCAGCAATAAAAAAATGTCCGTCTGTCTGTCTGAGTAAAGCTCAACCGATTTTCAAAAAAACTGTTCTTTCTCTTAAAGGTAACCGAAAAATCTTTTATTGGATTGAATCTGTTCACTGTCGGCGCAAGGGCCGCCAAGCTAAGACCGTTTAAGTGGTTTTTGGTATTTTGTACATAGCCCGAGTAAATCTTTTTCATAAATGGGGTGTGTTTGTTTTCGTAATGGTGTTTGCAGCAAAAAATTGTTCTAAAAATTATTTTATAAAATATATCGGAATCCCTAGTGAATCCCTGGCACGTCTCGGCTAAGAAATAGGTGGTGTTACTCGGTTAAGTGTATAGAAGAATTCTTTAGTACGTGAAAATTATTACAGATATTGAGTTTCTGCTAAACCAGTTGCACTTTAATTACGAATAATTTAACTAAAAATCCAAATACAAATTTTTGTTAAACAACTAATATCAGAAAAGTCGTGAATTTCACTCAGCTTTCGATCAAAAATAGGCTGCAAAAAGGAGCACACCTCATTATTTTGTTTGAAAGGTCTAAACATGCCTGAGAATTTATGGCAAGCTTTTGAGCTTTTGGATTCATTCAGGATCCTAAAACTGAAAGATAATCGAGAAATTGATTACGGGATTGAATCTGGGCAAAATCAGCCGAAAACTTTCGAAGTCACGGTCGAAAAAGTGGCCAAAAACGTGGTTTTTGAAGGTCGACGAAACTTTTTGACTTTTATCTTGGCGAAATACGTACTGAAATCGCTCTTCAAGGTTTTGAATGAAATATATGGACTTCCAGAAATCACGAAAAAAAATTAGTGAACATTGGTTGAGTGATCCGGCTGTCCTTTGTGTTGGCCCAACTCACGCTGCTACACTACACGATATTTGGTGGTTTTTAATGCATATTCCTCAAATGATGAAGTTTTCTGTGCATTGTTTTGTAGAGAACAAAAGCCAAACTTTTTTGTCCATGAAAGTATATGGGTACGAGGCCTCTCCTTAGGGCCTTAGCTTGGTCCTAAGGTCTACCCCAGCCCCCAAAAAATTTCTTTTGCTATGTTATGGAGTAAATTGAAGGGACTTTTCTGTCTATAATTCTTTAATTTTTTTTGAACATTTTTTTCACAGTTGCTTCGGACGGCTTTATCAATATTGGCCTTTCGGTAATTTCCAAGACAAATATTATTGTCGACGTAATTCCATAAAACGATATTTTTTTAGGTTAACTTCGAGTCTTTTTGCAAAATCTGTTCTCTTTTCCACCTATATTGTGATGCGTACGTGTTCCTTGCATATGTTTCATTTACACGTTCAATTTTGCCTTTTGTTTCCGCCAATGCATTCCGTTGTGCGTCGCGCCTGTCGTTGAAAATCAGAAATGTCAAATAATACTCTCGTACCATGTGAAGAATTCTTTTATTAAAACCGGTTTGCAAGGTTTCTATACTTTGGACGGCAGAATAGAGGTGGCTTGCATCACTTTTGATAGATGATGGCTCGCATCGGGCAATAGTCAAAAATAGTTACCGACAAACGGTGTCGCCACCTCTTTATTTTCTATAGCTGATTACGGTTCGATATAAAGAGTGTCACCGACTGATAGTGGCGCAATCAATTAATTTCATTGTTAGATGTGGTTCAACAAGTAACTGATTCCATCGTCCATTGATTCATTGATTTATTATGAAAACCATTTCAGCCCTAAATACAAAAAGAATTCTTTAGTACTAAAATAAGCACTTAGGTCATCCTTATTGGGCCCATTGTACTGCGTCTTCTGTTTTTTGGTTTATGGCGTTGTTATGGTGAATGTTGGTGGTGAATCGTGAGGAGAATTATCTGGTTCTATTGTGTTATTGTGGGTGAGGTGTTGTATTTTTTATGTGTTTCCATCTATCACTGACGCTGTTGCTGCGTCGCATCGTTGGTGGGTTCAGCCAGCCGTTGTCTGTGATAAAAGATTCCATCGTCCATAGCAACCGCCCATCAGTGGCGCCATCATTTTTCTGCGCAGCAGTATAGGACTCGTCATACAACTAAATACTTACTCTATCGAGAATATTGATTTTTTTTATTGTGAAGAAGAAATCACTAGCCAACTCAAACTTGTCGATGGCTATTTTGCCAAGTCCCGTGCTCGTGACGGCGTGTAAATAAGGCGATTATCTGAAAAAAGACTTTGATATCCCAGAAAAATATCCCCAATGAATATTAAAAATTCCGTAGGTGCATATAACGATCCAATTTAGTTTAAAGTGTCGGTGGAAATAAAATCTTTTTTCAGCCGATAATATCAATATTTTGCCCATTTAGAAATCTTCAATTTTGTTTGCGTAACGCAGATTTGTTTTATACTGCAATTTAGTTTCACTATCTGCGCCGCGCCATCTGTATTTTCCACAGAAGCTTTAAAGAAAGAACCAAACAGTAAGTTTTTTAATTTTTTTTATTTCTTTTCTGTCGTAATACTTTGAAACGGTTGTTGTGACTACGCTAACATTAATTATTTATTAATAAATATTCACATTTGATAACTTTACGTAACATATACAATTATCTTTCCAAATAACATGTTTTGGAAATAAATCACATATTCATTTCATAGTTTTAAGTTGTTGGATGATTTTGTTTTGATTTCTCATCAGTCTTTATTTTTAATGTTGTTGTTGTTTCTGCTGGTAAGACTTGTCTCTGCGACGTGGATGAACGATTAAGAAGATCATTTCCGTAGGAAAACTGTTACGCTACACCGGAGCGAGTATTTTCCTGCGTACTTCCATTTTCATTCCCTGAAAAAAAGGGGAAAAAATGTAATGAAATTAATCCACCAGTTGGAACCAGTGTAGCCTAGTCGGTAGGGCATTTGCTTCAAACACCATATGTCCCGGGTTTGATCCCCGGGAAGTACATTGAAAATCTGGTTTTTCTAATCTCTCCACGATAATATACCACCGCTATTAGTTAATCCTTATAGATATTACGATCGTAAAACGCCAGACGAAAAATCAAGAAATCCAAACGATTTCTAATAATACGTCAACATTGTGACGCATGAGCATTCATAGAACAAGCTGCTGACGCCATCTGATAGAAAAAGAGTTACACAAGAGTTTCGTGTATCGTAATTTGAATTTCGAAACCAAAATGTGGGCAATGCACAACAGGCCCATTGAAGGCTTAGGTGCAGGTTCCTCGCACACTTACACCAACCAACCAACCAATACACAAGGCTCCTAATTCGTCAACACCAGAGTGAATGATTAGAGATGAGCGAGTCGACCATTTTTCGAAACCCGACCCAGACCAAACCCGACCCGATAAAATTTTTCGAAACCTGAAACCCGAACTGTTTCCAAATCCGGCCCGGACCGAACCCGACCCGATTAAAATTTTCGAAACCCGAAACCCTTTAACCCGAAAAAAACAATTCGGGTTCGGGTCGGGTTTTTCGAAGTTTCGGGCAACCCGCTCATCTCTATGAATCATTAAGAAATTTCTCTGGTCACTCTGGTCGGAATACGACGACCGAGGTCGAAAATGGTTGGAAATTTACCGAATCAAGTCAGATTCCCTAGCTTTAGTGCCAAGAGTATTATAGATAAAAGTGTAACTAGAATAAAGTCTGCAGCCAGAACGCAGCACGTTTGAATTTTGTGTTTTTCTTAAATTCTGAATAAAATTTTCAACTCGAAAATTAAAATTTTTTTCAAAAAATATTCTCTAAACATGATTTCAATAACTTGGAAGCTGACGAAATTTAAATAGATAGTCGATTGACAATCATAAACACGGCAGTTACTCAATGGGATAAATTACTCCTTTAGGTACATAAAGTACGCAACCACATGCCGAATTTCAGGCATTTCAGTCAATGTTCCATCTATTGGAGAATGAATACCCACACAAAAACTATTTAAAGTGGAGTTGCGACTCAAGCCTTCTTTTGTCGAATTACGAAAGTTCTGATTTCAGAGCGGCGACGACGCATTCACACAAAAAAAAAAAAATGTTAAAGCAAAACGACGAAAGATATGGTGACACCTCTGCTAACCTCTGCTCCATTACCGTTCCCTACTTCTACATAAAGTGGAAATTGTAACTGTTACACTGAGGAACGTATCTACAAGTGACGTATGAATTGTGTTTATAAAATACGTCGCCGACGTATTTTATCCACCGTGCACGTATTACGAACGCCGTGCACGTATTATGTGATCTCATAACACGTTCGTTACGTATGACATACCACACAAGACTTAAGGTTGATAATACATTCACAGCGTATATAATACGTCAGCGGCGTATATTATAAACACAATTCCTAAGTCGCTTGTAGATATTTTCCTCAATGTATGGCCTTCAAGATGGACTTATCCGTCTTGGCTCCAACACGTCGAAACGCAGAGGCTGTGGACTTCGTCAATTGATACCTGGCATTCCAGCAATAGAAATTCCTAACAAACGACGCGTCAAAAAGTACGGTGTGAAATATATTTTAAATCAAACAACACGACTTACTCCTTCTCGTTGGTTCGTTCCAGTACTGCACGTCCGTTTTGCTAAATATCACAAACAAAAGATTACCGAAGAAGTAAACGCCAGCCGAAATGAAGAAAACTATTCGCCATTGTTCGATGTTGCTCTGGAAATGTTACAGGCCTTACAGCAACATTCATTCGTGATTTTCAAATGTTTTCACTTACCTCGTCTTTTACTATGAGACCTACAACTAACGGTGCTATGATTGACATGATATTGGCACAACAGTTCGTTATTCCCATCAAGGTACCCGCATAGTTTGGCGCCAAATCGATATGGTTACACTAATTGATTGCGAATTAATTTTGTCAAAAATTCTATGCGAATGATATGGGCACTCACTTGAAAACCTAGGTACGTGGCTGCATTAATGCCAACAGCTAAAGTAAGTAAACCAATTGCTAAATTTTTCTGATCATTTGACACATAGCCGAGTCCAATTAGGGCGAGCATAGGTATCCAATGACCTGATTTTTTTTATTTGAAACAAAATGTTGACGATAATTTTAATGAATCAGCTATTTCAAACTAATGTAGTTACCTATTGAGTTAAATACTTTTCTGCTGTACACTAGCGGCACCCAATTTGTCTTAACCAAAACGTTAGAGAGAAAACTGAAGAAGTAACTCATCAACATCATAGCAAGGTATGGCAGTGAAGAGAGAAGTGCATTCTGAAAAAAAAGATTTATAAAAAATGGCATTTTAATTGAAAATGGAATCGACTTACCGATTTGATTTCCAAACCTAAAACGCTGGCCATGAACGCTGAAATGGTGGAAAAATAAAATTATTTTTTTGCGAAAACTTCATTTCTTTGCACTACTCATAAGTAGTTACTGGTTTTTATCCATAAGAAAAGTGTGTAGTGTTTGATAAGAATTTTTCGAGATGGAAATTATTCTTAGAAATTTTGTCACAAGCTCACAATTTCACAAATTTTTCAAAGAAAATCGCCCAAAATTTAAAGAAAATCACGCAAAATAAACTATTAAAATTGGTATAGGAAAGTAGCGATAGAGTGAAGGCAAAGAAGTTGGTGTATCTGCGGTTCCATTTTGGTGGAACGACGAAATAAGACTTGCTTTAAGACAAGAAGGAGGATGCAAAAGGTCAGAAACGAGAGCGTCAGAGGTGCGAGGAATATCGTAAGGAAAAATTAGCTCTGAAGCGAGAAATCCGGGTGAGTAAGAAGGATTGTTGCCAGGAGACAGACGCGAACCCGTGGGGCAAAGTGTTCAGAACACTAATGACGATGACGAAAGGTACATCAGGGCCAAAAAAAGTGCCCGGAGAGGCTAGGTGCCATAGTAAGAGAGCTCTTCCGACAGCACGATCAGATCACATGGCCGCAAACTCCTTATGAAAAGGAAGACAAACATGAACGATCGGTTCTTGATCGAAATTTCCCGTCCTCCATTTTCGCTCTTTTCTATGAGTCATCTGTCTTGTGGCCTCCGTACTCTTTTTCACAGTGTACCTCAATGCCTGGTGATCGCTGTGTGTGTTTAACTTTCGTTCACTCTCCAGTTCAGACTTGGTACTAGTACTGGACTGCAGAATGTCACGTCAGTAATCGACTCTCGCCCGTTCTTGCGGAATGTAGTTGCGTTTCTGACGTTTGCCAATTCAATCCAGCTAGCGCTTCTTGTAGACTGAAGCCTCTATCATTTATGATATGCGTTAAAGTCACCTCCAACTGGGTTTAGTCCCGTAGTTCTCCTGTGAGTAAGGCTAGCATTCGTTCAAACTGTCCATCTTGGTGGTGCATAGCAGCTGGCAATATACACTCCGTCAATTTTCGCTATCACGAATCCTTTGTTGGTGTCTGATACAACTTCTTGTATGGGATACTTGCCCGTCGTCAATATTGCGACCATTCCGGCTCTGTCAGAAGCCCATTTACCGTTATTTCTATTAATTTATTACGGTTCTGCAATAATTGCTACGTCACATTTTCGTTCCGCTGAGACTTGCCAAAGAAGTTGCTGTGCCATGTCGCAATGATTAAGATTTATTTGGATCACTTCCATTCTTGTCCTGTCTTTGATTTAAGCGCCTGTTTAGAGACTGGGCATCTCGCTCCCCCAGTCGCGTGGTCATTTTCTGAAGTGCACAGCAGGCCGTTTTGCGGGTTTGTGCAATCTTTTGCTACGTGGTTTTCTCCCCCACATCTCCTGCACAGGTTGGATCTATCCTCTCCCCTACAATTTCTTGCCTGGTGTCCAAAGTCCATGCACCTTTCTAACTGCTGGGTTATCTTATCGGGCATACGGTTCAGCCCACCTTTATCTTACCGATTTTCAGAATCTTAATCGCTGCGTGCACTGGGAGTTTTATTTCCGCCGTTTGGAGCTCGTCGCAAGCTGGGTGGAGATAAGGAAGGCATTGCATGACATGAGAGTCCCCGATTACTTCTACAGGATGCTGAAAATTATTTTGAGCGACGAGTACTAACGTACGATGAAAAAGACAGTAGACATTACAGCTGGAGTACCACAGGGATCCATATTAGGACCCACGGCACGTAATGTATGACACAGCGCTGCGGCTGAAACTGCCAAAATGCGCTTTCGTCTGCTTTCGTCAATGACTTGATCCTCACGGTATACGGAACGTTGAAGATGGAGGTGGAGGTAGTTACGATGGAGACATTGGAAACTGTCGAAAACTGGATGACAACGGCCCACCAGAAAATTGAGATCATGAGAAAACTGAGTAACTGCAAAAAAACTGAGCGGATATTTTGAACATTGACGGGGAAGAAATCACATGCACTCGCCAATTAAAATACCTCGGAGTTATGCTGGACGACCGCAGAAATTTTAATAGTCATGTGAACTACACGTGCGAAAAGGCAATGAAAGCCACCGCAGCACTGGTCAGAATAATGACAAACGGCTTTGCACCGCGCAGCAGCAAAAGGAGGCTCCTAGCAAGCGTCACCCTACCGATGTTGCCCTACGGGGCACCAGCATGGATACAGGCGCCAGATACGAAGAGAATTCGGAGGAGGCTTAAGAGAGCAAAAGGCTGGCGAGCGCATACCGCAAAGAAGTAGCGAGCGCATCCCGAACTATATCTCTAGAAGCGGTATGTGTCATAGCCGGGACGATGCCCATATGCATAACGCTGATATATCCTAGGGGCTTTCGCTCAATAATTCATTCTGAACTATGTATTACTCATTGCTTGACACCAATACACTCTCGCACATAAGAGTAAATATTCTGGATTTTACTCTTTTACGGAAGGTAGTGAATTGTTTTCACACCCATTTGGGCACTGTTTGTATAGTAGAAATTAATGACTATTGGCCGTCGCGTTTCACTAGTATTGTTCAGGTAGCACTTCCACTATTTGTACCCGAGCGCAAGTAGCCCCTGCGGTACACTGGCCCTATTTGCATGGCCTTATTTTCAACCGATAAAAGCATTGAAACAGTCATACAGTTGCCAAAAAAAGTCGTAATATTATACGCGCTATATACGATTTTGTTCGTTTACAAAACAAAACATCCGACACATAGTACGATAAATGTCCGGTTCACGTCAATCGATGATAAATTATTTGTTTTAAGGAGCCATCCACAATGTACATTGAGATTCTAAAGTTGAAGAATAAAAATATTCTCCCGAAATGTTAAATGTGGAACTTGAAAAAAATCGGAAGCGGGGGATTTTATTTTTACGTTAATTGGAGTGTGATAGACTAAAAAGTTGATAAGAAGAATAGTTTTCGTTGCGTTGAACGTTGATAATGTGTAAGTGAGTGAATGTTGCATTTCAAATATCTGGCATGAGAAATGTATCATAGCTGTTGTAATGTGACTTTTCTGCGGTAAATAACATAGAATTGAATTCGATTCTTACCTGGTATCTTTGTGAGCAAAGTCCAGAATCCCCAATTATGTCCGGAATGTACAATAATCAACGAAATAAACGGAAGCGATGTGAACATTGCCAACCATGGGGTGGGAGGTCGTGTAGCATTGCTATCTGTTGTCGTTGTTTCAATCGATGACTCGATAAACGATCTTTCTTCTGGTGTTATATTTTTGTACTCAGACGGTGAATTACTTCCGAATATAAACCAAAATATTGCCCAGACGGCACCAGCGGCGCCGGAGAAATAAAATATAGATGGCCATCCCATGACAGACGAAGCTAAAACTCCGCTTATTGACAGCATAACAACTGTTCCAAATTGAGAACCAGAATAGCAATATGTACCAAGTGTGGCTCTTTCAGCTGCGGGCGCCCATTTGGAAAGAAGCGAATGGGTGGACGGAAATAGCACTCCTTGACATAATCCTTCCAAAACTCTTAGTCCGCAAACGGCCTTTGAAAAATTACGTATTAATGCTAGAAAATATTATTTTAAGAACAGAGATTCGTTACCATCCATCCTCCGTACGACGCACACAAAGGCGTTAGAGTTGTGAGTAGTGAACAAAGAGACATTGCCACTAAAAGTAAATACTTAGCTCCACATCGTTCAGCCAATTGACCAGCTGGAATCTGAGTGATGATGTAGCCCCAAAAGAAACTACTCAATACCAGAGACTTTTCTGATTCGTCCCAATCGAAATCCTGGTTATTAAAGAAACCATTACAGTTTTAAACAAAAATAAAATAAAAATTATAAAAATACTTCGAAATCTGGATTTGCTGAGTTTTTATTTGTCATTGCAACAATAGCAACGGAGAGATTTACTCTCATTCCATATGCAATTGTCAGACAAATAAACAATAAAAACGCTTGACAATGCCTGACACCAAGAAAACCAGCTGTAAGAGAAAAAAGAAATTTAATATTTTGGTTGACATTCATTCATTTTTACAATAAATTGCAGTTGTCGCAACAGGTTATAAAAGAACTTTATTAAGGACGAAGCTATGAACGTACGTTCAATCCCTTCATTCCCGATTTGCTGATAGCCTCTGCGTCGTCTAACATTTTGTAAACACAACATTACATTAACATACAAAATAATTTATGAAATTAAAACTTTTATGTGAAATACTCAAACTGATGATCAAACCATTATTGCTTTGTTTGATGGTTGTTGACTGACTGACGACTTGTTAATAAACGAGATATAATGAAAGTCTACGTGAGACCCGTGCGGCAAAAACAGTTTTCGTTTCCGCTCCTTATGGACTTCTTTAAACGATTTCATTTTAGGCTCTCGCCATAGTCTCTTCTTCTTTAGCTCTATGAGTGAGTTCGATAAAATCGTTGTTTTTTCAGAGTAACTTTGTCATTGTCATTGTTTTTTCATCTAGTAGCTGAGTTACTTTTTTCAAATTTAACAAACTTTTTGCTAGAAGATAGGTCTGCACTTTCAGTTAGGACATTTAATGCCGAAAATTTGAAAATATCAAAAATAAGAAAGTAGCGAGTACATTACATTTTTCGTAGTTTATATTTTGACACCTTGCTGCGTACTTGAGCCCTTTACCTGGGAATAATGAAGGCAGTCTGTTGCTGAACATCTGCTTTTACCAAAGTGTAGGCAGTAGTGAGATCTACACGTCGCAAAACTTTCAACACAGTACCAGGCTGTGTCCTTCAGTTATGACATTTTGAATGCAGGGGGCAGCAGCAGCCTGGTGCCGAATTGAAACTTATCTGCCTCCCACTTTGGTAAAAACAGGTGTTCAGTACCAGACTGCCTTCAGCCTAGCTTCAGGTTCCAAGGACGCAGCCTGGTGTTGACTTCGATAGTGTTGCTAACTAATAACCTCACCTTGATTTGACAAAGTTTCACATTTCGTCAGACGCCCTCAAGACCTATTATTGAGGCTATACCAGTCCGCACGCACATCAAGTAATAATAGTTTTTGATTCAAGTGACATCTGAAGGTAGTTTAACGCACTAGATGTGAGATTGCCGACACGAGCCGAGGGCGCATCGTGTGCGTTCCGTTAAACTACCAGCATACGTAACGTGTATCAAACAACTTTTTTTGCAATTCTTCGACAATTTTTCGAAATTTCAGTTATTTTTTCGCGCTAGTGTTGTATGGTAAAGATCACACATACGAAGTCCAACTCAAAACTTGTAGCTTCAGGTCTTGCAACAACATAACATCACAGTTAATAAGAATTGAAAACTAGCATACGAAAAATGAAAAACCAAGAAGACTCTCAGCGAATTGTTTATAGTACAAGTCTAACATAACAAAATAATCTAAACAAAAATAAGCTTGAAATGTTAAACACTAACGAAAACGACTATACCAGACTTTTATCGCTCGCACATGCATTGATTGTTGAATCTAATATGAAAAAATGTAGCATTTGCATACATCTGATGTTTAGGATGGTCCAAAAAAGTGTGTCGTTTATGAATATTATACCAAAGTTCTGTTCTGACTGCATTTGTTTAAAATTTTACTCTTCAACATGTAAAGTAACTCACACCTGCTTCAAACGGTTGATTCGCTTTGAGCGCTCAATTCGTTCCGGAATCAGAATCGTTACAGCTTGAATATGGAAATTATGCGGGAACCTGAGCTCTGATATTATAATCAAAGGCAGTTTTTTCATTAGCAACATACTGCAAATCGCTTGAAAGTGTTACCTTCAGTTCGAGGGCTCGAAAAAAACCCGGGTGTACAGTATTTTTTGAGCTCGAAGTCTTGTTTCTGGCCTATAAAATTTTAAAAAAGTAGAGATAGTGTTTTGTTGACGTTTATTTGTGACGTTTTACTTGTGACGTCGTCATTTGTGTTACGTCATATTTGTGACGTAATTTGTTTGGCGCCATTAGTGTGATGTCCTTTCTAATGTCATTTTTGTGACGTCATAATTGTGACGGGGCACAGACGGACGGACAGGAGGAGTGAGAACATAAGCTATCGCTACTTAATAAACTAAATTGTTCCCCGTTTTTTGTGACAATATAGTAGGTGTATGAATCAAGCATTAATTATATTGGGCACGACGCGATGTCAAGTTGAGCTTTCGCACAAACCTTACGAGATGCTATTCGCATCGCTCCCAATATAATCAACGCTATAATAATAACGAATGTATGCTCATCAATCTCATGTCCTCATTGTGTGGATACAAGGCTTTACTTTTTAGTTTTGGCAGCTGTCATACAAATTTACTTCAGGGGTTCAGAGACGTTGGGGTTTGCAAGCATCGTGTTGCTTCTTAGTTGAAAATACCGTGATTTCAGAACAAAAGTCATGTGCGGGAGGTTTTCATTTTAAAAAAATTCCTCCGAAGCCCATCGAATACTTAAGAAACTTATGAAGATTGTGTCCTCACTTATAACTCGTGCAATAGATGGTGGTTAAAAGTGGTAGTTCTTAAAAATTTACGCATTTCGAACAAATTTTCAAAATGGCAATTAAAAATGGTCCTTTTAGTGTGACCTCGTAAAGGCTTTTCCAAGAAGTTTGAAGACAAAGATTGGAACGCGTCAAACAAAATGGAATAACGGGACATTGTTCAATGTTAGCCAAAAAACGATTTCTAACCGACTGAAAGCTGTGGGAAAGATATATAAAAACAGAAGGTGGGTGCCATATGATCTGATTGAAATAGACATGGAAAGACACAAATCCATGTCCGAAATTTAGCTTGCAGGCATCAAAGGAAAGTATTTTTGGTATTTTTCCATCGCATCGTCACTGGAGGCGAAAAATTGATATATTTTGCAACCCAGGACAAGCATCAACGTCAGCACCGGAGGAAAACATTCACGAAGGTAATTTGACTATTCACACTCGATAAAATTAAACTCGTCACCATTTCCACAAGGAAAATTTCATTTTTAATCCGATTTTAATTTTATAGCGTGCGAATAGTCACTTCGTTTCTAAAAACGGAAGAAAATTAACAAATAAATGATTTTATTGAGGGCACGGAATCGTCAAAAAAAACTTAATTTTGATGTTGTTTGAAGAGAGTATCTATTTTCACAAAAAAAACGCAGCGAATTACTTCATGTTTCTTCATGTCAAATAAGTTTTAAAACTGATCCGGATCAGTACTGATTAGTTTTAAAACTGATCCGGATCAGTACTGATCAGTTTTAAAACCGATCCGGATCAGTACTGATCAGTTTTGAAACTGATCCAGATCAATACTGATCAGTTTGAAAATTATCTTTATCAGTACTGATCAGTTTTAAAACTAATCCGGATCATTACTGATCAGTATAAAAACTGATCCGGATAAGTACTGATCAGTTTCAAAACTAATAATTCAAATCAGTTGTAAAATTGATCAGTTCTGATGCGGATCAGTTTTGGAACTGAGCAATACTAGTCTGGATCAGTAACAATACTGATCTGGGCTATAAACTTAAAACGTTTTACTTATAACGTAAGCTTGTAACTTATAACTTAAACAAATAACTCAAAACAAATAACTTTACATATAGTTATATAAAAGTTATAAAAGTATTATAAATCTGCCTTTAAGTGGTCCAAACTATCTATTAACATTAATGACACGTTTGAAACGTCAATTTGACAGTTGATCGACTCTTGATCACAACAAGAATTATTATTCTTTTATTAACAATTTCCAGAAAAATCTGTCATTTCACAATTCTCAAAAATGTTTGCCCACTTGTTGCATATATTATTAGATATTAGGATCAGCAGCCGATAATCTTAAAATTACGTATTTTTGGATGCCGTTCAATGAAACTTAACACTTCTTCCAATAACTTCTGGGGATATGGTCTCGATGGTTCGAATTCAAAATGTAATAAGCCTGCACAATATATACCTTGCAAGCAACGCACATCTATCTTCATTAAAACCAACGATTCAAGTCGCTTCCAAGATGATAACAGTGACAAGTCAGCAGAACTCATATTTGTATCAGAACCGAAAGTGAAACTTTTCACATTCGGAAATAATTTGGTAAATTTTTCCAATAAATCGGTTGTTTCGTTGCTGTGTCCTTTGCAATAAGTTAACTGTTTCACTTCCGGGCATGAAATGTTATCAAGGAATTCTAATGACTTGATGTCGTAGCCATATTTTTCCATTGTAGAAATAAAAACTGTTTGTAAATTTTTGTTAGTCGTAAAAACGTTGGCTAGAATGTCATTATACCATAGCATTTCATCATATCGAAAATTCCATCGGTTTTTCAGTACTAACTCGAATGTTTTCAAATTTCGTTGATTTTTAAAAAACGCTGTCCCGTTCATCTTGTCCTTCCAGTAAACGGAATCTAGCGTTAATCTGTCCAGTTGAAATGGTGCCGATCCGAGCAGATTTGTCTTGAAAATAAAATTTTCACGAAATTTACGCAGTCGAAGCTCCTTCAGTCCATTCTGTTTCATAAGAAATCTTTCGAAATGTTTCGAATCTATGACATCGAAGCCAAGATCGTTAACAATTAATGTTTTCAAACGCTTGGTGTTTTGGAAAAAGTAAAAAGTGAAGAAATCACTTTTGATTAAAATGAGTTGTTCGAGTTTCGTAAATGCGAATGAAGTACTTTTTAGAAGCTCTCTGTCACCCTCATTCATTAGATTGTAATAAAAGTTGGAATGATCGCTCAAGAAAATCTTTTCCAAAATGCAACTTTTCAGATTCACAAACGATTTTAGCAATTGGATAATTGAGTTGGTCTTTGCATAAATGTTTCTTAATTTCAAGCTTGTAACATTTTCCCCAAACAAATGCTGGATTGTTGTTAAGTTGCATTCGTCCAATTGTGGATCAGTCCGCTTGTACAAAGTCTCATCGCAACCAAAAAAAAAGTTTCGGTACGAACGTTTCGAATTGCTTAAAACTTGCAGTTGTGTTAGAACGTCTTCGTTGATATTCACTCTAATTCTCACTGTATCACGTAATTTACTCGTCGTAGCAAAAATATTAGCAAACATTTCACAGGTCTCAGTAATTCGTAGGAGAGTTTGCACGTCCAGATAAGTGAATATTTCTATCCATATACTTTCCGGAATATTCAAAGATTCACTCATCCTCATACCAATGCAAAGCTTTTGCAAATCGACAAGAGAAATTTTCAATGTCAAGTTCAGTCTACACTGACGATTTAACTGAATTAGAATGAGACTTGGGGAAAACTTATCGCTTTATTTTGATTTTTCGATTGCGCAGCATAGCTTGAAAAACTGTTTACGATTTCATATTCAGTTCATTTATATTTACTGTGACATATGCACACTAAATTTTTTAAAGTTTCTATAAAGGTTACAGAGTCATCGGCAGACATCAAAGATCCTGAAAAACACAAAGTATTCAGAATTCGTTGACTCATGAAATTCACAAACTTTAAGCGTGGACCACCATGCAATGAATGTCTAAACGACTCCGGAAAATCGTTGTACAAGCTGCCAAAAATCCAGTATTTCTCCGGAAAATCTTAAAAAAAATCCTCAAAATCATCGAAAATCTTTACAAAATCCTTTGAAAGTCCTAAAATTTCTCAGAAAATCTCAAAACTTTTTAGAAAATCTCAAAAATCATTAAAGTTTCCGAGTCTAAAACTAGTCGGTGTCATACTCTAAATTTCGACTCGGTTTGAATCGCGAAAAAGCGCTAGGACTGTAATTTTTTATGGATAGCTAATTCATCAAAACTTCTCGGAAAGGAAAAAACATATACAGAACAGATATGAGAGACGTCTACAAAACGTCGGCGACGGCTGAAGCACTCTTAAAATGGCGGCTGTAAAATCGTAAAATTAAAATTAAAAAAAAAATTAAAAAAAAATCTGTTCGAAATTGAAAAAAAAATTTCTGTCAAAAATACAGTAGAAATCGGGGCTCTCATGTCTGATACTGAAGAAAAAATATTCAATTTGTGCGACTTTCGGAATCATGCCCGCAGCGGTAGCGGAGGGCGTGGAGCAGTCCCCACATCCCAGCTTAATAACAAATTCAGACTCATCCAAGTCGGTTGGAAATTGGCTGATATATCGAGTT
The DNA here is from genome assembly GCA_029228625.1 of Pseudolycoriella hygida. Taxonomy (NCBI): domain Eukaryota; kingdom Metazoa; phylum Arthropoda; class Insecta; order Diptera; family Sciaridae; genus Pseudolycoriella; species Pseudolycoriella hygida. The sequence goes on from CM055404.1 coordinate 11,015,671, forward strand.
TGAAAATGACATTTTTCTATGGGCCGTCGATTTTTCTATTGATCTCATTATTATGAAAACTTTTTTTCTGATCTGTCGGTTTCTATCTGTTAATAATTTTCAATCTCGAGAACGAGACAGCCGATCTTCCTGAAATTTTTACTGAACGTTAATTTCATAGGCTGTGGAGTTTTCGGAGTTTTCGAATTTTAGCTCCGGAGTGACAATAGCTAGGAGAATTTTTTGGGATTTTAAGAAAATGGCTGCCAGCTATCAAACCGGCGCCATCTTGAAATTTCCTAAGCAATAAATTTTTTGGTTTTTTGGTTTTCGAATTTCGAATGCCAATACTCAGAGAGTTGGTGGAGAAATGCTATCTTCTGAATTGGAATACCTAGACAGTTGGTTTCTTCGAGAAAATTATAGATTTTTTTCGGAAAAAAATATTTTTTCCAGAAAAAATTTTTTTGGAGAAAAATTTTTTTAGGAAAAAATTTTTTATGAAAAAAACTGTTCAGAGAAAATTTTTTTTTCTCGGAAATTTTTTTCGGAGCAATTTTTTGGAGAAAAATTTTTTCGAGAAAATTTTTTGGAAAAATTTTTTCTGAGAAAATTTGAAAAATCTTTTTTTTTCGAGAAGAAAATTTTTTTTAGGAGAAATTTTTTTATGAGAAAAATTTTTTTGAGAAAAATGTTTTCAGAGAAAAATTTTTTTCTCCGAAAATTTTTTTCATACAAATTGTAGCATCACATCAAATTATACCCATCTACACCACTGTATTACAAATAAACACACCACGACATCTACCAGCCCCTCCATCGTGACACCGTTCTACAAAATTTTTTTTCTGAAAAATTTTTTCGGAGAAAATTTTTTTATGAGAAAAACTTTTTTGGGAAAATTTTTTATGAGAAAAATTTTTTTGAGAAAAATGTTTTCTTCAGGGAACATTTTTTTCTGAAAAAATCTTCTTTAGAAGCAAAATTTTTTTATGAGAACAAAAATTGTTTTGAGAAAAATGTCTTAGAGAAATTTTTTTCTGAACTTTTTTGGGAGAAAAGTTTTTTTCTGAGAAATTTTTTTGGTGAAAAAATTTTTTTCGAGAAAAATATTTTTCAAAGAAAAATTTTTTTTTCTGAAAAATTTTTTCGGAGTAAAGAAGAAAGAAGAAAATTTTTTTCTGAAAATTTTTCTTCATTTTTTTTTCTGAAAAATTTTTTGGAGAAAACTTTTTTTTCCGGGAACAATTTGTTTGAGAAAAATGATTTCGAAGAAAATTTTTATGACAAAATTTTTTCCTTCAGAAAAATTTTCGAAGAAGTTTTTTTATGAAGCAATTTTTTTAACACAACGTAATTTTGATTTAAGAAAATCGCTGTAGTTTTTTTAGAAAATTAAAACTTTGAACCGAGAACTTGAAAATTTTGAAAGATTCCATTCAAAAACACTTTTGCGTATTATCAGCGATAGCGTCACCTCAAGCGATAGCATTAATTTTGGAAGCGGGCTTACGGACTGCGTCACACTTAAACTATTAAGAGGTTTTTGTATGCGTCTCACAAGCACACACTTCGTAGCTAATTTTGGTCGGGCCCAATATTATTGCAATATTTGATTTTGAACAATCATTATTATGTTTGCAATTATCATATTATGTTTTTCACAAACATGCAATATTTTCCCCCAAGCCCAAGCAAGAAGCGTTAAATTTTCTAGTCGAAAAAAAAATTGTACTGTAATTCGATAAGTAAAATGAAATTTTCATTGCTCGCGCTAGCTCATCAGTTAACTATGACGACACCATGTACTTGATGCACATATGGATAAGATATTTAACAAAAATTTTTTGTAAAAATGTTACGTTGAAAAGGCATTTAGTACAAGGAATGCTAACTGCTTATAGCAATCGAATTCTCATTGAAAGCACATTTTACACGTAAGGTTATTTCAATGTAGTGTTATGGTTTTCTGCGGTGAAATTCGATCTCAAATTTCAAAAACATCGTATTCAGCGTGTTACGGATATGAGAAAACACATAATTTCATGTAAGTGTTAGTACAAAAAATCTATTTAAAGAACTAATCAATAGCCATATAATAATCTTTGCACAGCGATTCGCAGTCGCTGTAATTAATTATTTAACGCAATGATCATTGAATTGCTGCAACACGCATATAATGTACTTTTTCCCATGCATTTGCAGTTTTTTTCGGATGAGTGATCAACATTGAAAACTGTGAGTAATAGATAAGACACCATTTGACTGGCGTCAGGTTCTCAGAGTATGCAAATGTACTCGAAGATAGATGAACACATTGACCGTAAGGTTGACTTCAGTTGCAACGTCTTCTCTAGCATAGGGAATTTTAGCCTAAATTAGCAATAAATATCCATAAATTATCGCCAATCTCGCCAATAATTTATGCACAAACGTGCAGTCTTTCTATATTTAGATTTTTATTGATATGTTCGGCAGTTAATTCATATTTTATTCGTTACTTAGTAATAAGATTTATTTTAGTTATTTCTCTCTACTCTAGTATGGAAAGACTTAATGAGCGAATGGAATATGTATGCACTGCATGGCCTCATTCAATTCTCAGGTTTTTATTTTAATTTAATTAATTACGATATATTTAACAAAAACGTTATGAAACCAAGATTTTCAAAGATTATAATTAAATTAATTCACACGATAACATTTCTTACGGTGTTGGTAAAGCAGTTTTTTCGGGAGAAATTCGATTCAGATACTCAAAAAAAGTTATAAGAAATGCTCTCACTAACCCAGTACGATAAGAATGTGTCACTATGATTGTGGATTTGAAGAGTTTTCTGCCGATTGAAATGGATGGTTTGACTGTACTTGAAGATGGACTCAGAAGGAACCGGTGCCGGAGTATTTACTCAAGAACCAGGACAGAGTCACACATTTCCATCTGTGAAATCTTGCTGCTAGACATGGACCACCGGTATCGCATAAGAAGAGCGGTGTTAGCAATTACCGGGCACTGGAGACTAAACAAACATCTCGCGCCTGCATGAAAATAATGTCTTCTTACCGGCAACCGAGTCAAAATTTCATGTCTTCCTCTTTTTAAATTATAAATTAAAGTCGTAAAAGTGAGAGCATAGTTTGGTGTTTACTATTTTTGAGTCTTCAAATTAAAATTTTTTGTTTGAATATCATATTTCCCGATGGGATAACTTCCCGTCGAGACTGACTTCCCGATGAGACTGACTTCCCGATGAGACTAGCTTCCTGGAGATACTGACTTCCCGATGAGACTGGTTTCCCGATGAGACTGATTTCCCTATGATACTGTATTCCCGATGAGACTAACTTCCCGATGAGACTGACTTCCCGATGAGACTGACTTCCCGATGAGACTGACTTCCCGATTAGACTGACTTTCCGATGAGACTGATTTCCCGATGAGACTGACTTCCCGATGAGACTGACTTCCCGATGAAACTGACTTCCCGATGAGACTGACATCGCGATGAGACTGGCTTCCCGTAGAGACTGACTTCCCGATGAGACTGACTACACGATGAGACTAACTTCCCGATGTAATTGACTTCCCGATGAGACTGACTACCCGATGAGACTGACTTCCCAATGAGACTGACTTCGTGATGAGACTGACTTCCCGATGAGACTGAATTCCCGATGTAACTGACTTCCCGATGAGACTGACTTCGTGATGAGACTGACTTCCCGATGAGACTGAATTCCCGATGTAACTTACTTCCCGATGAGACTGACTACCCGATGAGACTGACTTCCATATGTAACTGACTTCCCGATGTAACTGACTTCCCGATGAGACTGGTTTCCCGATGAGACTCATTTCCCGATGATACTGACTTCCCGATGAGACTGACTTCCCGATGAGATTGACTACCCGATGAGACTGACTTCCATATGTAACTGACTTCCCGATGTAGCTGACTTCCCGATGATACCGACTACCCGATGAGACTGACTTCCCGATGAGACTGACTTCCCGATTTTGCATTTGTCACTGATCCCAACCGCACATTCGTGGAGGAAACCTGCAATAACATTCTCTTCGATTGTCCGAAGTTTTCCTTACTGAAGCTGAGGGCACTATGAAGTTATACCCCTCAACGGCTTTGGATAGGTTCCTAGTATATGTAAGGGTTATGATTTATAAGATGGATGGGATGACGAACAAAGGAGAACAGTCCGGAGACGGACCATATCCCAACCTGATAAATTTAAATGCTACGTCCTTCGTTTCGTGAATGAATACGAAAACAAGACTCTCAAAATTTGAAGGATACTCCAGACTACTTCTACATTATTTTGTATGGAAAACCTAAAGTTGATAACATGCCAGACAATGGAAATGATGTCATTAAGAAATTGATGGCACAAAACATTTCGTCATTAAGTTGAATTGTTATCTTTTCATATGCATACAATTTGTTAGGAATTAATCTTTAAGTCATTTGTATTAAGGTTGAAGAATGTACGATCTCACGAAATATATTTTCTTTTTGAAATTCTTATCTCTTTGCTCTACTCTAATTTCTTAAGATCACAACACTAATGTTTGGAAACATCAATGCTCACAGCTCTTAGAGCGTACAACGAATTAGTGACTTGTCCGAAATACTAACTTAATAATAAATTTACGTTTCGAAATTGACAAGAAGTAGAATGTTACAACAATATCAAAGACACTTAATGAAGAAACATTCATTTTTCGGCATCTCCATCGGCTTTCCTCCACATGTTGTAATGCAAGCTATTTTCGGGAATTGACCTAGGGTAAGCTGTCCGTTTAAAATTAAAGAGTAAAAACGTTAAACCTATATTTCATGCAACTCACATTATGACCTCATAATATCGTATTATACTATTTCACAAAACAAAACAAGAAAAAACAAATGCACATTCGCTTCATTACATAAAATATTTACAAGAAGAGAACGCGCTTAGTTATTCATTAACATCCGAAAACATAAAAATTGAATGTCTAGTCATATGAGGAAGTGTATAGTGTACTTATGCCAAGACTGTAAACAATCATTAGCGAAAACGATAGTACTAGCAGTTTTCCTAACAGTGTTTAATGGGAGATGTGAGGAAAATGAACCTCGGACAAAATAGTTGCATTTTTGGTGTTAATTTGACTCATTTGTCTTCATTTATGAATGGAAATTTACAAAACTGAATAAATTTACCATGTATAGGTTAGTGTACACTCATTTCGTTAATCTTTTTTTTTCGTCTTCGGTTACAAATAAGGAATATTTCTATATTTCATGGGCGTATGT
>CM055404.1:11021461-11036820 GCA_029228625.1 Pseudolycoriella hygida
ATCTGGCATATGGGCCCGGTCTCTAATGACCCGTTAAATTTTCAAAAAATTAGGAAATTGCTTGAAGCTGAAGACAATTTTTGGGGAATCTTAGATGGAACAAGACCATAGTGAAAAATCTCTCTGTGTAATATGAATTTCGACTTCGTCGATCTTAACACAAGGATATTCTTCAAAAGTTTTTATTGAATTTCAGAATTTACATAACTTTTTACATCTTCGGAATTATTTTTTGTTACAACATTTGAATCAGTTACTGCGTCCGCACTATCAATTTTGGAAATCTGTTTCTCTTTATTTTTATTTCGACGCTCAGAATAACGGCTGACTTTGCGTTCAGCTGGGAGTGGATCGTCCTGCGGTGCGGAACTCTTGCTGACGGATTGACCAGACTTGTTACCCGCCGACTTTTCTGCACGGCTTTTTTCATTCGATTGATTAGATCTTATCCGTTCATTGGTTGGTTTTTCTTTCTTCAAATTTTCTGTGGTTTTTTTTACTAGTGTGCTGGATTTGTCTGTAGGGAATGCAATGGAATTTTCTGATAAAGTTGGTGATGACGGTTTGCTTAGGACTTTCGGCGATGCATCGTCGGCTGACTTTTCATCATCCTTTTTGGTTGACATGCGTCTCTTTCCTTGACCTGGCTGGTAAATCTGGAGTGATGGACGATCCTAAAAACCAAAAAGAAATCATTTCCATTCCGAAATAAAATGTAAACTTTTACATACCTTGTTACGGATTCGTCTGGCCAATCGATCTTCTTTTGTCTTCGATGAGTTTTCTTTCCCATTTTCTCCACCACTGTCTTCGTTATCCTTCTTTTCTTCAGTAGCGTTAGATTTTTCATCATTTGCCTTAGGTTTTGGTTCATCTTGTTTCACAGGTAAGGATTTCTCAACTTCTGTTTCGGTTTTTTTACCCTCACTAGACTTATCTGAACCTCCAATATTTTTGTTACCAGAATCGCTCTGTTCTTTGTTTTCCATTCGTGCACGACGACTCTCACTGTATCTTTTCACACGATCTTCTTTCTGATTGCCTTTATTCGTCGCCTCTGTTTCCACCTTTGCAGAACTTTTCTCAGTCTTTGGCTCTTCCTTCTTACTATTTGCGCGCTCTTTGCGGTTTCGATCTACTTCCGTCTGACGCCGTTGCTCGCGCTCTTCCTTGAATCGCAGACGTTCTTCTCTCCGCTTACTTTCACGCTCTTCTCGTTCCGATCTTTTCTTGTCATCGCGGTTGGAATCAGTCTTACTTTGCTTGGCATCTGAAGACGAACTCGGCTTAGTTGAGGCCTCCGACATACGGTCTTTTTTCAAACGACCACCACGATCTCTTTGCCGCGATTTTAAAACTCGAACAATGATTCCATCTTCATCCTGAAACAAATTTGGTGGAAAATTTTCGACTTGCGACTTCTCACACACGTCAAAACAATTACCTGCTCCTGAATTCTAGAAGGAATCGATTTTGCAACTTGATTTTTCTTTCTGTTCCGCTCATCGTCTCGCTGACGTTTTCTATCATCAATTCTCTTTTTTCTCTCCTCTCTACGCTCCATCTTCTTATTCGCAATGTACTCCAAAAGCGGCGTTGAAGTGATTTTCTTTTCTGTAAGAAACCCATTTCTAAATGACAAACTATGCGACAGAATTGGTCGACTTACCATCCTTTATCTGGTAAGAGTATTCCATCTTCATTTCCGGTTTAACATCACCGATGTCACCATTCAAAAAAGTCATAAATCTTATAAAATCTGGATCCGTTTCTACCGTATTGCATTTGTTATCCTTTTTGCGTGATTTTGTCTTTGGCAGGCCTTGAAAGGGGGCAAATTCAACGACCGCAGGATATTCGACGCCGCCCTTGCCATCAATAAAAACGTAGCCGTCGAACCGATCTTTGAAAATGAAAATGTCGTCTTCATTCACAAAGTTAATGTAAGCACGACTTGTTGCATTGTGTCCTGAAAAGATGATTTTTCGTTTAAAAAAAAAACTATTCGAACTCGAACGCTTCTACCGCTTGGAGAAAGTTAAGCGCATTAGAGCTGAAATAAAGGATAAGAGGCAGAATGCTCTGAACCTATTTTCAAATATGTTTCGAGTTCGACTTTCGAAGATCGCAAAAGTGGTCAAAAAAATTGATTTTTGAAGGTCAATGAAACACCAGTGAATCTTATCGAACTAAAGCTGTACGCTCTCTGTCGTGAAATAAAAACGGACATTTTCCTTCGAGATTTCAAATGAGTGGGCGTTGGAAGAGAAGTAGGTGGAGGTTGCGATAGATTTTTTACAATGTTGCTTCTCTCATAGTTTTCCAATGCAAGCCTTTGGGTACATTTAGGCATTAGTTCAGACTTTTTACAGAATTGTACGGGTAGGCGTAGCTTTTTGTTTCAAGAATGTTTTCGATGAACTAAATGTAGAATTCTGTAAAGTAAAATCACGTACCCAATGACCAATCAGCATCAACAAAGTAGAAGTAGTCATATTCTGGAACAGGTTGAATTTGATTTAAAAACGTCTCCTCATCCATTGACGGTGGCTAAAAAGTTAAAATCAATTCGAATTGAACGAGAAAACTTTAATGAGAAAAGCTTCTAATTACCAAACGACGTATTACGACTTTCGTTGACAATTTGGATTTTTCTTTTCGAGTCTTTTTTTCGGTGCTTGAACAGCTGTCACCGATTGGAAGGCTTTTGTCAGTTTCTGCTAGGTTTGGGTCAGACATCTTTAGGCGACACTAAACCTGATCAATTCTTCAAATTATTAAAAAGAAAACAAAATTTGTGTCCGAATCGGATAAAATTTGTATTCGAAATGAGGAGTCCACCTAATGCACCACATTCAAAACTTTTTATTTTCGTATTGACAGCATTGACAGTTACGAAAACTGGGGGATACGTTTAATTCTGGTCTGCTGTTTGAGTATGTTGTTATCAAACGTATCAAAAGACGGGTCTATTCGCACTGTCAAAATGACGCTTTTAGCGGCAAACATTTGAACAAATAAATGCATTTTTCACTCGTCCTAGATCCTTTTTTGATTAAGTATATTAACATTAGCGATACAAACATTTTGTACCTTTTTCTTTATAGCTTTAACTTCTGAAACGTCATTTTTATAGATGAAATAGACCGACTTTTGATCCCAATAAACTCATAATAAATCATATGTTAGGGACCCGTTACGTATCAGAATAGTGTGGGGAACAGAGTTCATGTTACGAAAAGACTCGAACGTATTTAAGTAAATATTGCGTTAACTCTTAAGTGTATGAAATTACGTTGACAATAAATTGTATTGGATATTGTTGATGGGTCAATATTGAAAAACCCGTCCGAAGCAACGGTGTAAAAAACCCTCCCGAAACACAAAATTGATCCCCAAATAGACAAAAATGTTCTTTACAACATAGCAAAAAACCATTTTTTGGGCTAGGGCCCAACGTAGTCCAACCTAAGGTCCTCAGAAGAGGCGTCGGACAAATACTTCCATAGACAAAAATATTTCAATCAATTTTCTCCACAACACAGCAAAACCCAATTTTTTTTTCTAGCGTCGACCTTAGGGCCTCGGGCACATACTTCTATAGATAAAATTGTTTCCCTCAATTTGCTCTACATAATAACAAACAAAATATTTTTTTAGTTAGGACCGACGCGACCTGAGGCCCACTTGAGCCCTAAGCAAAGGTACCGGGCTGAAATTTGTTTTTGAATATAATTCGGTAATCGGTTTTCTATCAAACAGAAAAAGAATCAACAAAATCGGTTAAGATTTGCCCGATTTATGGAAACAAACACGTTGGGCCCTATAGTAGAAACTCAGTTTCAGGGTCCTAGCTAAATCCATGGGCTTCTAGTCAGAAAATTTCCTTCCATTAAATGTTGGCCATTCTTAGACCTTTCGATTAAAATATTTTTTTTGAAAATCGGAAAGATTTACTTGAGTTATTACCGTTACTACCTACAATAAACATGTAGGGCCCTAACAGAGACTCGTTTTTGGTGCCCTAGCTAAGTCTAAGAACTAACAATCAGAAAGATTTCTTCCATAAATTGTCGACCATGCCCAGAACTTTCAAACGACAAAAAAATGTATGAAAATCGGACATAATTTTCTCGAGTTGGATACAAAAAACGCGTAGGGACCTAGCGGTGACTCGTTTTTAGTGCCCTAGCTAAGTCCAATTACTCACAATCAAAAAATTTTCTTGGAGTTGCGGGAATTGTGAAAAGTTAACACAGTGCTGTCTCTGCACTCCGCACAATGGATCAATGCAGGAATGTTACGAATTATAATGTCTACGATATTTAATAGCATGATACTGTATTATTCAGTGTCTAATACGCAACTCGTCGTATGTCCTGTAAATTTATGGAAGTCGCTGTAACTGAACCCAACCTCTCACATACATTTTCAAATTTATATTTCGTGTATTTTACGTGAGACCGTTTAGGATGCCTGTAGGCTCAAAAAGAATTTCATCGACGTATTAAGTGATCCGTATTTTTTTGCGTTTTTTTTCAAATTTACGTACGTTTTTATATATTTTTTTTAAGTACTGAGCTATATTTCTTGCACATTTGCCACATATGTTGTGCCAGTCTGCTTTTTTCATCAAAAAATTCGTTCTGAGTCAAGAAATGTGGACATGTGTTTTCACATTTCCACATTTGTTTTCACATATTTGAGTCACATTTGCCTCGCAAATGTGAAATTTTATTTTTTTCAAATGGCACATTTGTCGTTCATGTCGCACATTTCCTCAAATCTCTTGCACATCTGAAAACTTTGTGTCGAAATGTGCCGAGATGTGAATAACACTATAATACACAGGTTAGGGAAGTGGTCATATTTGCCAATCACATGTAGGCAAATTTGCCAAATTCGGCATGAAAACTCATGTCCACATTTCTTGACTCAGAACGAATTTTTTGATGAAAAAAGCAGACTGGCACAACAAATGTGGCAAATGTGCAAAAAATACAGCTCAGTACTTGAAAAAATAGAAAAAAAGTACGTTATTTGAAAAAAAAACACAAAAAAAAATACGGATCACTTAATACGTCGACGAAATTCTTTTTGAGCCTAAACGGCCGCACGTAACATTCATGAAACATAAATTTGGAAATGTATGTGAGAGGTTGGAATCGACATAGTGCTAAAATTTTCAACATTTCGCAGATTGGTTGTGAAATAATGAGTTCAGACAAATATACCCGCTGAAAAGAGAACGTTTACACACATTTGTATTTTCGAAAAACTTTTTCAAATATAGACGATATTGATGAACTGACAAAGTTCAGTAGTATTTTTCATTGAAAAGTAGCATTTCCCGCAACTCCCTTCTATAAATTGTCGTCCATGCCCAGACCTTTCAAACAACAAAAAGTTTATGAAAATCGGAAATGATTTACTCGAGTTATGTACATACAAAAAGACCAAAAACCACTTAAACGACCCTAAATCGGCGGCCCTCGACGGACATTCTTTTTGGTCGTGGTAAACGCAATAGATCCCTCTTCGAAGAACTTCGATCTTCGTACGGGTCTAAATAACCTTTTTCCTGTATCTTTACTTACGTGCTGCTGGCATGGCATTTCAAACCATAGCGACGACTCCCGCGGGCTTCCGCGGCTTTCCGATTTTTTCTTCAGTATGGACTTTTGCATTTAGGCCTAATTGCACCTTACTGCTTCAAGATACTCATCATCTAGAACAGTGGTGCCAACTTATCATTTCTCTGGTAAATTCTTGTTAAATCAGGATAGAAACATGAACAAAAGAAAAAAGCTACTTCGGGTTCACATGTCAAAATTATACAGAAGAAATTGCTCTCATTTTGACGTGTGACCCCGAAGTTAATAACACATTTTAAATTCTTAATAAAGAATGTTAAAGGAGAGCGAAAACCAGTGATATTTAACTTATCTCGGGGTCAGCTGTCAAAAAATTATGAATGAAAAAGAGAATTGAGAGTAAGGTTCAGTTTAGACTTGCATGCAATTTCTCTCATTTTGACGCGTGACCTCAGGATAAGTTAGAACTAGACGTGATTTCCAATTAAAAAGTGCTCCGTTTTGCCTCCGTTTACACGACAGTCGTCGTATAGAACAAAAGAACTGTCAGATAAACGGAGAGAAAATTGAGCACGATTCAATTTGGTCTCCGTTTACTTGACAGTTTCATTTGTTTTACTGTAAACTGATCAAAAAACACCCTCCTCTTTCGGCACTCTTTATATGCCGAGTTTTAGCCGTTGCCGCTTTTTTTTTGTATACCCGCCGCCGATGTTTCATGACTTACTTACAAAATATGAAGACCATCTCGACTGAGAGAACATTACGCAGGTCTCTGGGGTTATCTGCAGATGTATTTTAACACTAAATTCGTGTAGCCGCATACTCATCTTTGTATGGTTTAATACGGTACACATGAGACACACTTTTTTACGTAAAATTTTTCACATTCTTGTGGAATGAAACGAACTCGAAATTACGAAACAATAAACGCCAGTAACAGCTGGTTCTTCCCTTGTATTTCTTTTAGGAAATTGACCAAAACGAAAGTCTATAGTCGTGAAACGTTTTCTTCCTCAAATTTGGTTTCCTGTAGCGAATTTCCATTTCCCTTTTCAACAGTTTGTTTTAAACCATTTGGAGCAAGTGCATAATTTACTGGGAACATAAAAATTTATTCTGAATTTTGTTGTATTTTGTCGTATTAATGCTGATGAAATAACGACGAAAATTACGTCACGGCATAATACATCCATTCATAAAGCGATTTAAGTGTAGTGAACAAATCTTTTTTGTTAGACCATTACTAACAGTCGGGAAGCACGTTTTTATATAGCGTTACTAGGCAGCAAAGTACTTTGCAGTGCTCAGTGAATACGAATCAGTCTTTGGTGATAGTAAAAATATAAAATTACAGCAAATCGAAGAAAAATGACTGATAACAACTACGACTATGCGAGCAGACGGTTTTCTATGTGGCGAATTAATGTGGATTTATCTTTAGCCATTGATTCAAGAACCTTCACTTAATTTTTAAGAAAATTCGTTAGACGAATTTAGTGTAAATTGAGTGTGAAATAATAATAGGTTTAGTGTGTAAATAGCTCAATAAATCATTTTCTCTTCTCGTTTTGATAATAATAATTCAAATACGAAGAGATAATAACTGCATTAGTGGAACGTTTGAAAAAAAAAAAAAAAACAAATTATTCAATCCGCTGGGGATTCCACATTGTGAGAAAATTTCAACTTTGAATCTTGAAACGAAGCAAAATGTCAGCAATGAAGACCAACGGGTCAACCAGAAAGGTGTCTTTATTTTCACAAGTCAAATACGAACACATGGTAGCAGGCATATCTGGTGGCGTTACATCAACTCTTATTTTACATCCTTTAGACTTAATTAAAATACGATTTGCAGGTAAGAAACCCTTTTTATATTGGCACTTGCTATCCACCCTTAAGGGCGATTAGTATATCTATATGCTATTCACCCTTGACTTGAAGAGCTTAACTTAGAGCGAACATAATTTTGCGCTCGACGCGCAAAATTGGGTTCAATACAAGTTAAGTTCATCGTCAAGGAAGTGCATCAAGTCAAGGGTGAAAAGCATTTAATTAATTTTATTGCATTGTTTTCTCATTACGTTTAAACGTTCACAAGTACAAGTTTGATGGATGAAGTTGTGTTTTCGTAGCCAATTGTAAAAGGAAAAATAATTCGAATCGAATAAATTGCGTTTTGGTAGCATTTTGTAGAAGGAAAAATCATTCAAAGCGACGAAATTGCGTTTTTGTAGCATTTCGTAGAAAGAAAAACCAGTTGAATCGACGAAATTGCATTTTCGCAGCATTTTGTAGAAGGAAAAATCATTCGAGTTGACGAAATTGGGCTTTCGCAGCATTTTGTAGAAGGAAAAATCAGTCGAGTCGATGAAATTGCGTTTCCTTAGCATTTTGAAGAAGGAAAAATCATTTGAAGCGACAAAATTGCGTTTTCGTAGAAGAAAAAATGAGACGAAATTGTATTTTCATAGCATTTTGTACAAGGAAAAATCAGACATGGCAGTGTGCGGTGGGGCAAGGGGAACGTCAAAGTCAAGTCGTACGTACAAAAAAATGTTCATTTTTTCACGCGTAAGGTTTGTGTGAAAGCTCAACTTGATAAAAATATTTTTTTTACAAGTTGAGCTTTCACACAAACCTTACGAGATACGAATCGCATCACCTCCAACATAATGAGCCCTTTTTATTGCTGCGTTAATGTTTCGTTAATATTGACGAGGTAGTTCAATCAATTTTCCTGAAGTGGCATTGAACGACATTATGACACAATACTGAATTAAAGAATAAACTTCAGTTTTTTTGAGGGGTGGGGGTCTTCAAATTCGTACGTAATTCAAAGAGGGGTGTTTGAATTGTACGGTTTCGTATGGAGAGGGGGTGGTCAAAAATCGCTAAAAAATCTTTCCGTCATTTGTAATCAGCCCCTAAACTACGTTTTCGTAGCATTTTGTAAAAAGAAAAATCAGCCGAGTCAAACAAAATTGTGTTTTTTTTAGCATTTTGTAAAAAGAACGTTCAATTTGTGTTTTCTTATTGCCTTATGTGCCCTTAAGGGCGGGTAGTCTATAGGGAGACTAAATGCCCTTAAGAGCGAATAGCTTATCGGTAGTATTCGACGGGCTAATAGCATATAGACAGGCTAACCGTCCTTAAGGTCAAATAGTCACTTCGTTTCATATTTATTTCGTTGCAGAATGAACATGAACATGTTGAGAAAGAAACCAAAAATTATTTTCAATTTCGAGAAGGGGAAATTATATGAGACGAAGCTTATGTTAAAGTACATTTTTGTCAGAACTTGTCCAAATATTACCAAATAATCCAACCGAATGGCTCTCTTGAAGTATGAAGCGTTAAATTAATACTTCTTCGAACGCTTGATGTTAATTTAACACAAATTCAGTCGAGAAGGTCTGACGCCATCTTTATGTTTTTTTCTCGTACCATTGGTACTTTTCCTAATGCTTTGCAGGTGGCACCCTTCCTGAAGAACACGAAAATGTATCATATGCGAATGACGTCACAAATTTTTTCGTGTTTCAGTCTTGTGCGTTTAGGGAGTCGAACCACGAAACTGCCCAATTTATGAAGCTTGGGTGAACTTAGGGACTATCCTTTTAGCTGTTAATCGCAGAAAAATCTCAGACGTCTTGGGAATTGAACCCGGGTTTTCTGCGTAGAAGGCAAGCACATTTTTCCGCTTGTGAAAATTTGTCGTTTCAATTAGTTTTTCGCATTGTTGCAACAGCTTTTACGCACTAGTGCGATAAAATGTTGTCACATTAGTGCGTACAAGAGGTTTTTACGCACTAGTGTGAAAAAAATTTATCGCACGAAAAAGAGAGTTTTTTGTCGGGGAATTGCAAAAATAACTATTGTGGCGTCATCTCCTGCGCGTCCATTGATCAAAAATTTGAATTGTTGTGCGGACTAAAAGTGTCTGTGACAGTAGGCTCTTAAGCGGTTTCAAATCTTGTTATATTTTGGAATTGAAAAAACGTGAAAAAGTGTGCAAATGACCTGCAAATCGAACCCGATTACGTAGGTAAAAATATAGAAGTTCATATGTTCAGCTCAAAGATTATTGGACCCGTACGAAGTACGAGGGCCTATGTGTTTACCACTACGTTTGTAACCAGCCGAGGGGGGAGTAGGGGCTAACATTGATCATGGACCCTAGATGCTGAAACTGCAAAAAAATTTGTCAGTCCGTCTGTAAACACGATAACTCGAGTAAATGTTCACCAATTTTCAAAATTTTTTCCTCCTGAAAGGTAAGGCTCGAAACAGGTCAAATTCAGGTCAGTCTTCATTTGTAATCCAGCTTCCTTTTATTGAAAGTATGAGCTACATCAGATGTTTCGACGGCCTCGTAATACATTATTTAACACTCTTGTTTGATTTTCGTACCTTTTGTTTCGAAATTACCATCACTAATTAATGCTAGATACTCAAAAACATGATCCTGACCTAACCTGATGACATGTTCAGGTCTTCTACCCTTCAATCACAGGATTCACTGAACTATATGAAAAAAACTACGAATCTATTCAAGACGAAAGTTAAGGAATGTTTAACAAGTCTGCGAAGGCCTCTGAGACGATTTTAGCTTCCGATTTGGGGAGGCTAGAGCATCTTGAAAGTGTGACCTGAATTGACCTGAATTTGACCTGTTTCGAGCCTTACTGAAAGGTAGTACCAAAATTGGGTTTGGAATTGCAGATGGGCATTTGAACGAAGGGCCACTGAGCTAGAGCCACCTAAGTGGTTCTGGGTCTTTTGTACATAAATCAAGTGAATCTCTTCCGGTTTACAAGACTTTTTTTTGTTCGAAAGGTCTGGAAATGCCCTACATTTTATGGAAGAAAATGTCTTTTTCTTCATAAATCGGGTAAATCTTATCCGATTTACAAAATCTTTTTTTTTTCTTAAAGATAATCGAAAAAGTGATTACGAAATTGAATTTGGGCAAAATCGGTTGAGGATTTTCGAAGTTACGGTCGAAAACGTGGTTTTTTGAAGGATGGTGAAACTTTTTGGCTTACATCTTTGCAAAATCAGCTCTGAAATCGCTCTTCAAGGTTTCGAATGAAAGACATGGGTTTCCACAAATCAGGAAAATTAGTGAAAATCGGTTGAGTGATTCGGCCTGTAGAGTCCTTAGTGTGGGACCAATTCACGCTACGCGACCCTTCACTATATATGGCGGTCTTTCGTAAATATTCCTTAAATGATGAGGTTTTTGGTGCATTGATGTAGAGAAAAGAAGGCGAATTTTTCCGTCAATGGAAGTATGGGTCAGAGGCTTCTCCTAAGGTCAGTATGATCGGCCCCAGTACAAAAATATTTTTCTTATTTCTTATTCTTCTTATATTTTATATCAATGAAGATTTCTCTATATAAAAACACATTCACAAATTCCAGTAAAACACAAAACCAAAAATGTGTCGGCTTTCACTTTTCCGTGAGTGTACGGGTCCCTTCTTGCATTTACGAAATTGTTTGAAGTCAATATTACGAAAACGAAAACCTTAATAAGTCTAAAGCAACACGTGAAGACACCAACAAGACAACAACTAAACAGCATCGATAATAATAGTTACGGACGAGACATTGTAAACATGTTTTCGTTTCGATCGTTAATAGTCTGTTTTGAAACACTTACAAATGTGTTTTCAATCCATCGCCTCTTATCGGCATAACAAGTGTGGAAATTCCCATTTATTGTGACATGCTAACGGAGAAAACGTCGAATTACCCGCCCAAATATTAATTGCCTTTTAGTTTAGTTACAAACAATAAACGATTTATTTGCTTCAACTTCCGTTATTTGGAACTCGAGTCAATATTTACACATTTTTGCATTTCGGTATGGCAATTAGTTCTTGAAGATATTTTCGTTTACATTTCGTTCGGCTTACCTTCTGCTAATGTTATGCGGGAATTTTTATTTTACATAAAGTCGTTAGTCTGATAATCTCATGCAAGTATAAACTTGACTTGAACGTGTGGCAGACGTTATACAGACAATGAACTAATTTTGTTACAACAAAACTTTCTTTGAAGTTCTTGTATTCATCCTTTGGAAAATTCAAATAGAAAAATCGTTTAATTGAAAGTCAGAGACAAGGAACAGTATAGTCATTTGCGTCATCCATTGACCGCGTCGAACCAATTGATAGAAAATGCAAAGTAAACGAAACAAAGAATTAAAATAAAAATTGAGAAAATGCAAATCAGTTTTTTTACTGACGAAACTGATTCAATCGTTGACCTTCAACGAACATGATGTTTATCTTTACTAAACTATTATGAATCGTTGATTTCAAACAATTTTTCCAAAATAGTTTGATACAAGTTACGTATGAAGGTAGCTTAACGCACTAGATATGAGACACGTACCAGCATACGTAACGTGTATCAAAAAACGACGTTTTTTGCAATTCACCGACAAAAAACGAGCTTTTCCCTGCGTGTTTTCACTTGCGGAAATTTGTCGAAATTTCAATTATTTTTTTGCAATTCACCGACAAAAACTCGCTTTTTCTTGCGTCATTTCGGTGTCGCATGAAGTCATTTTGCAGCACTAGTGCGATGACGATTTTTTACGCACTAGTACGATGAAGGTTTTTTTACGCACTACTGGAATTGAATTTTTATATTAAAAGAAAATCTCGTTTTTGTCGGTGAATTGCAAAAAACGTTGTTTGATACACGTTACGTATGTTGGTAGTTTAACGCACACGATGTGTTGTCGAACTCACCTTCGGCTCGTATCGGCAATCTCATAGCTAGTGCGTTAAACTACCTTCATACGTAACCTGTATCAAAAATTACTATTTAACTAGTGCACTAGTGTGAAAAAAAATGTTATCACACTAGTGCGCAAAAGCGGTTTCTACGCACTTCTTCTTCTTTCTTAGCCCATGTATATCCACTGCTGGACGTAGGCCTCCCCTAGCTCCTTTTACTTGGTACGATTCATCGCGATTTACTGCCAATTTGTTCCTGCCAGTCGTATAATACTGTTGGTCCATCGTTCTGGTGGTCTGCCCTTCGGTGTGGGTGGTCTCCATGACATTATATTCTTGGTCCATCGTTCATCGGTCGTTCTTGCAATATGTCCTGCCCAGTTCCATTTCAGCTTTGCTATTCGCTCCATGACATCCACGACTTTTATTTGTTGTCGGATCCAATGATTTGACTTTTTGTCTCTGGGCGATATTCCGAGCATACTTCTTTCCATGGCTCTTTGAGCGACTCTCAGTTTATTTTCCGATGCTTTTGTTAACGTGAGAGTTTCAGCTGCATACGTCAATACCGGAAGAACATATTACGCACTAGTGCGAAAAAGATGTATCGCACTAGTGCGTTAGTTTGTGTCACAAGTAATGTAAGGACGAATATTACCGCACCAGTTATATATAACGAGCCGCAGGCAAGTAGGACAAATTATAACGTGTGCGTTAATATGAGTCCTAACATAACGTGTAACAACGTTTTTTGCAATGAACAAAAATAAAAAATTACCGCACTGAAGCAGAACTTACCGCACTGAAACAGAAATTACCGCACTGAAACCGAAATTACCGCACTGAAACAGAAATTATCGCACTGAAATATAAATTACCGCACGCTTTCATATTCGTAACGTAAGGGGCCGTTCATAAATTACGTAACGCTAAAATTGGCATTTTTTAGACCCCCTTGTAACGCTAGCGTAACGCAAGGTCCCAAAAAGCTTTACGGTTGACGTCAGCTTTTCTCCCCTTGTCGTGGAATTAACATTCTCGAAAGTTTTTACTTGCACTGAGGAAAATATCTAGAAGCGACGTCGGAATTGTCTTTATAATAATAATAATCAATCTTATTTAAGTATTGCGTAGTGAACGTAATGAACGTGTTATGAGCTCATATAATACGTTCACGGCGTTCGTAATACGTGCACGGTGGATAAAATACGTCGACCGCGTATACTATAAACACAATTCCTACGTCGCTTGTAGATATTTTCGTCAATGTGAGTCAAGGAATTTTCGTTAAGCTTCGCTTGTATTCCAAAAGGAGGGAAATTCCCTGAAACTAAGTGTCCAAAACAGGTATGGTACGTAAATACTGAGGGACTTTATCGATTAAAGTTAAGATTAAAGCTTAATCGATTGCATTAACGTAGAAGTACATCTCTGTGAAGTAAAACACAAGTACAGCAGTTATAAAATCTAATCAAGTTAGATGTGTGAACCAACAGCAGAGAGGTCACGACACACTTGAGATAATTGATATTAAAAGTAGAAAAATATCTCTGCTGTTTCAGCAAGAAAATAACGCAAGAATAAATAATTAAAATTTGTTTTTTTACTTTGCGAAAAAAGCACTCGATTTATAAGTCAGGCCTCTCTGCGCTAATTTTTCTACAATCAGTTCGCTTATAATCAAGGTCACAAAAATGCTCAGATAAGACTTTAGCATTTCAGGGCAATAACTTTATCGAATGTTTCCATTTTTCATTGGAAATATCCAACTTCTCATTAAAAATTGTTTCCTTGATTCTATTATTCGTTCGCACGTCGAATAACATGCGAAAACAACAGCTATAAAATAAACAAAATATATGAATGAGGCAATGAGGCATGTACCAATTCTTGTTTTCGAATTGTGACGTAAAACATCACGAGACGTTGACTAAGCTAGCGAATAATATAAAAGACTGTCGTGTGTTCTATTAGCAACTCATTTTGATTTAATACAATACGTCTTTACCACCTGAGAGTTAATGTTAAGTTGCATGGAATGTTAAATTTTAGAATTGTTTTTCACTTTGTTGACCTATAACGATTTTTTATGGTTACATTCAAGAGCAAACAAATATTGCGTTAAAGTAAATATCTGTATCGAAGACAGTAAAATAACATTTGAATTCGTAAACAAGCAAATTATCTGTGATATCAAAATTGTGTGACTGTTTGCAGCGATAAGCGAAAGATTAAAATATTTTTGTTTTCTGCTGATATAATTGTTGTTTTGAAATCAGATTCCGCATCTAAACAACCTCTTCAGTTTTATCTTCCTTCAATGGATACGCTCTCCAGAAACAAAACAAAAGGCTTGCAAATCTAAACACTCGTACCTATAAATAGGTAGTGCCCACAAAAATACCACCAGAAATTATACAAAGTTTCCTTCAATATAAATGACAATAACTCCCTCTAGCGTTCAAGGCTGATTCTCACTATCTCGTATCTCGGTAAAGCCCCGGATGAGCTGTGTCCCTCGTGACATTTTCCACTCCTACCAGGGACTATTCTGAGAAAGTTTGAGTAAATTTATTTTAAAAATATTTTATTTTAATATTTTTTGAGAAATTAAGAAACCTTGAAAAAAAAATTATGAAATTTTGAAAAATTCAGATTTCTCAATATAGAATATGCCTTCTGCCTCAGCATTTCTATTTTTAAACAAAATAGAAAACCCCAACATTGCCAGAAAGTGTGACTGGATTTTGAATTCAACAAAATTCCTCTTAAAACCTCTTAAAAGGTAAAATGTGATGTGCGTCACCTCAAGCGATATGATTAATTTTGGAAGCGGACTTATGGACTGCGGTACATTTCACCTTTTACGAAGTTTTTGTATGCGATATCAGTCGTTTTGGAAGTATGCAGTTGCTAAAACTAAATTTTGCAAAAAAAAATTCTGTTTTTTGAAAAAATTTTCTTAGAAAAACAAATTCTCCGAAAAAATTTTTCTTCGAAAAAAAAT
>CM055404.1:11042270-11053623 GCA_029228625.1 Pseudolycoriella hygida
TCAAATTTGCGATGTTTTTTTTTTAGAGCAGAATCCTTCATAAATAACAAGTTATTCAAAATTATAGCTCATGTACTGTGAGATGATGGCTCTTACACGAATAATAGATGAATCAGATTTCAAAAGGCTTGAGTACGAAGATCGAAGTTTGCTCTGAAAAATCATCGCAATCCAAGTGAATTTACGATGTTATTTCAGAGCAAATTTGTACTTTAATACCCAAAGACTTTGAATTCTGGTTCATCTATAATTTGGGTAAGAGTCATCCTCTCACAGTACATGAACTATAATTTTGAATAGTTTTTTATTTACGCAGGATTCTTTTCTGAAAAAACATCGCAAATTTGACAGTTCACATTTTTGCGAGGTGTACTGTCAAATTTGCGATGTTTTTTTTAGAACAGAATACTGCCTACAAATTATTCAAAAATATAGCTAGTGCTAGTGAGAGGATAAATTTACACAAATCAATGAGAAGTAAAAAGCTTACGTATGAAGCTTTCTGTTCTGAAAAATTATCGAATTTCAAGTTCGTTCGCGATGTTATTTCAGAACCACTTTTCAGAGGCAACTGCAGCTAACTTCACGTTGAGTGTTACTTGTACAAATTAAAACAAAAGACTACCACCCCCCGCTTAAGAGTAACGATAACGAAGCACCATACTAATTTTTGTTTGTTGGGACTTTCATTTCTGGTGTTTTATTCTCTCTGAAGTACTAGATGCGACGTTTGATTGGACGGATTGGACAAATACGTAAATTCACAATATTAGTCTATTTCTTTTAGAATTTCTTGAAAATATGGAAGGCAGCCTGGCGCCAAAAAATTCGTTATGTCTTGTGCACTCAGTGCTCTTGAACTGAAGGACTTAGTCTGTGTCAGAGGTTCAAAATTGAATGAGTTCATGAAGCAGCCAAAAGATCAATCTACTGCATCGACCTTTGATATATTTCCACCTTCTTGTTACGACATGAAAAACGTTTCTACAAAAAGTGGGAAAGTAAAACCCAACCGTATGTTGTCCGAGCCGTATTTAAAAAACTTTGCGTGAATGAGACACTTTGTTCTTCACAGAAAGTTCAATTCAAACAGGAAACCGTCTTTAGTTTGAATATTTTCTGGTTTCGCCTTGCACTTAATCTTCGGCAAATATTGTCTTATCTTTTACGATAAATTTTTTACGGCTCTTTGTCAATGTTAAGTTAGCAAACAACGAACGTTGACTTAATCGTTTAACGACGAGCTTCTTTTTTACATTGAATTATTTTCGGTTTCAAAGCAAAGATCCTTAATGTCTTGATGGGAGTGGTGGATTTTGGCATTAATCTTTCTACCTTTCTATCCAAGCTTTTAGTGTGTCGTCGGCTTATGTCAAAATATGCAAAATTTCATCACCAAATTCAAAGTACGACAGTTTCGTATAATTTGACATAAGCCGACGTCGCAATAAACGCGTGACAATTAACCTTCCCAGTTCTTTGTCTTTTCTCTTTCGGCAAAAGATTCTTTCGGTGTAAAAGTTTGTGAAGCTATCAACAATGAATCAGTTCTACAAGCTATGAGTACAGTCCTTGAACCACTCCAACGACCGGTTTAAACGAATCTTGTTGCTTTGAAGAGGTAAGACATTGAACATAGAGAAAAACATTAGCCTTAGAATTATGACTTTTGGTCACGAAACTATCAACGTCCAATGTTGATGTTTTTCTCTCTAATTCTTAAAGAAAATTGGAACAAAAATCATTTTAATTTTCAACTTTTTTTCTAATTCTGCAGATACGAAAACTGGCGAGGTTTTTATAAAGGGTTGGCGCCGAATTTGTTGAGAGTAACACCAGCCACGATGATCACATTGGTGACGTACGAACATGTTTCTCATTACCTGCTACAGAAATGAAGATTTATTGCTCTAGCAAATGCGACAAATTTCGTAGAACTAGAAATTAATAGAAATAAAGTAGTTGAATTCTAATTTCATGTTTTTTGATTCAGGGATATTCCGAGGTTCTCAGGTATTACTAATAGACGATCAACAAGAAAAGTGATCGAGAGAAAAATTTGCTCCGAATATTAGGGAGTGTTCACAAATGGCATTACGCTTTAGGGGGAGATTTTGCGCTGATTAACGCAACGAATTTTATATGAAACTGTTAGTCGTTTTTGCGTGACAAACGAGGGGAGTTTTAAAAAATGCTATAAAAAACAATGGATTCATTTGTGATTTGTCTTTTAAACAGCGACAGCTACTTTATGTTTTCACTCTTCCTGTCCGTCTGTGCACTACACCTTACTGCACCTAGCTGCATCTTACTGCAAGTAGCTGCACCTTACTTCACGTAGCTGCACCTTACTGCACGTAGCTGCACCTTACTGCACGTAGCTGCACCTTACTGCACGTAGCTGCATCTTACTGCACGTAGCTGCACCTTACTGCACGTAGCTGCACCTTACTGCACGTAGCTGCACCTTACTGCACGTAGCTGCACCTTACTGCACGTAGCTGCACCTTACTGCACGTAGCTGCACCTTACTGCACGTAGCTGCACATAGCTGCACCTTAATGCACGTAGCTGCACCAAGTGCATCAACTTCTTTGACTTCACTCTATCGCTACTTTCCTATACCAATGTCAATTTTTTATTCTAACCCGTCACAGCTCGTTTCTAGATACAGTAGAACTTCAATTATTATAACGCGCGTACTTGGCATGGTCTTAACCGGACGGCACCCATGGATGAGGAGGCGATGCTCTTCCTTTCGAATTATGGTATGTAAGTATCGTTATTAAGATGGTGACCGAGACATTCAGCAGTCTCTTTGGCATTCAAATATCACAGCCCCGCGTTTCAGCACAATAGGCATCGCAATCAGAGTTAGGGGTAAGATGCACCCATACATCTCGGAGCTATCCCCAACCACACGGTACCGATTCGCCCCTAGGTGGTGTCTGTTATATGCGCTCGGGTGAGGGGTGTCGCAAATACCCAATAGTCATGCTGGAATAGACCCGAAGAATCGTTCCTAGGAAGTTCTCTTTGTCGACGAACGACAAAACATTGAACATCAGCGGCACAACAATTTCTATTTATTGAGGAATGTGATTTGAAAGTTGAAGTCGATTACTTCTTTTAGCATAATTTCTGGTCTGAATTCTGGTAAAAATTAGCTACACAAAAATCGCTCCATTAAGTTGAAACTGGTCGACGATTTGTTCGTACCATTGCGAGGCAGTCATTATCTTTGATTGACTCATAGATATATAAATCTGCTGTGCATATTTACTTCCTTTCCATTTATTTAAATTATTTATAAACCAAAACTAGCTCTTTGTGCGCATAGAACACGAATCGTAATTACCCCCTCAATGCAAAACTTGCTCTATTAAAGTTACACAACAGCTGTTTTCACTAGAAGAACAGAGCTCTCTTGCCGTACATACATCCATGAAAAACTTGCAATAAGCTTTGAGTATATTTTATCTCACAGTCACAGTCGGAAAAAAATTGTGTATAAAAATATAGAGCACAATGACAGATTGTGAGTACATTCGCCTATGTACATACTATACACAAAACCATATCTCCCATATCTCATATTATATTCAACAAATACATACTCGCCTTGGAACACTGAAAGTAATCGAAGTCAGTCAGTTTGTTTTGTGCATTTACAAGTACGAAAAGTGTGTATATTTTGTTTTGCCTCTACAGAAGACCATATATTTGCTCCGAACAATTGATTGTAAAAGGCATTTTTTATGAAAAGGATACAAAATCGTCCATTAGAACAGCTACGTTTTTTTGGGCGATTGGATGCACTGAGATTTTTTTTTGAAGAAAAGGAACTGTTACATTCAATCGATCAATTACATTTGGGGACATACGAATAAATAAAACAATTAAATTTGTGTAATTGATGATCTCAAAGGTTAAATTGATTAATTTTTTGTAACGAAACACGGAGTCGAAATTGTTTTGTCCAAATAGAAGCGCTAAAACGTGTGGATATAATATAAAAGAGAGTGCGGCAAACGAATAATTGAAATTCAATTTTTTTTTTTATTTTCGAAAATAATCTCGTACCAGTGTTAAGTGATAAAGAATTATTCATAAGCAAAGTCATTACTAATGTAATCGTTCGCATTGATAACGCAGGAATGACAGACAAAAGATACCGTGTTGTGCTTGATAGTAGTGTTGTATTTGTACCTTCCATTTCTATTGTACACTAAAAAAAAATTGTTCGTTACAAGGCAAGAGAGTTTGCTTGCTTCGCTGCGCAGCTGTGTAAATCAATGGAAATAAAAGCTAACAACTGAAGAGTGTCATACTAAGCTGTAAATCGAAGGGTAAGCATTTGGTTATTTTAAATGCCGTGAAGCAAAATCTTAACTCTCTATTTCTCAACTGGACGCACATTCTGTCTTATCTTATTTACGACATAAACATTCAACAAATCAACTACTTCAAGATGTAATTTTGAAATTATTTATTGATGTAAGTGTTTCAGAGTACAATATAAATAGTTATCGTCCACTAAATTTCGACTAGTTTTGCTAACGTAGTCAGATTAGATTGGAACTTAACCAAAGACCCGTACGTATCAGAATAGATGTGGCAATGAGACTCGAACGTATCTAAATATACAAATAAGCAAACAATCCAACGTTTTCTGTTCTTTTATAACTGTAAGGATTTCAAAGATCCATAGAAATTACCCAAGGTAATGTCAAATGTCCTACCGACCGAAGTACGTGTCAGACAATTTAAATCTAGAAAAGCTTATATCCAAGGACTGGGCTATTTTCCCCTAAAACCCTGAAACACGTGTTCTCTAAAATTTTATTCTCTACAACTTTGCCTTTGGAAGCAACTTTCTACCTCTCATAGTTATGGAGATTCGGCCATCCTGCTCAATTATGGAAGTGGCCATATACCAGAATTGGAACTTATGTCCCCAAAACCCTGAAACACGTGTTTGCTGAAACTTAATTCTCTACAACTTCGCCTTTGGAAGCAACTTTCTACCTATTATAGTTCTAGAGATATGGGTCATCCCTCTTAATTCTAGAAGTGGTAATATCCCAGGATTATGGCATTTTTAGCAAAAACCCAGAAACACGTGTTCCCTTAAATTTAATTCTTTACAACTTTGCCTTTGACAGTAAATTTACATATTGCATAGTTAGGGAAATATAGACGAAAAACTGTTTTCCTATATGGCCAAGAGTCTCAATTTCGTCCATTCCATTGGTCCCAGTTCCCAGACTCCTGACCCGATTCCCACAAAAATTTTTCCCAGTTTTGTGACATCAAATGCTTTGATTTGACACCACAATGAGGAATTTCCGTGTGATACTTGCTGAGATATTTACGAAAAAGTTTCATCGACCCTCGAAAATTTCATGTCCGGCCTCCACTTCTTCGACCATATCTCTGGAACTACTTGGAAGATTTTGCTCATCTTCGAACTTGAATCTTGGGAGCCATATACCTTTCGGGGGAAAAAAACTTTAGGCTGATCGGTTGAGCCGTTTGGAAAAAAAGTGGAGACGGACTGACGGAAGGACATTTTTTTATTGCTGGTTCGTCATCTCTAGACGATAATAGATGCATCCCCCCAACTCCCACCTCGATCTACCCTATGTTATGTTACAATAAAATTGTTTGTAGTAAACATATAGGGCCTTTGTATTTCGTAAGGGTCCAATAAACTTTTTCATGATAGATGCTCATCACGCCCGAGTGCATATAGGTTGCCGACGCACTCAGGCGCAAGCGGCGCAAGGAATGTATTTGACATTACAAGTAACGCCGCAAATTAAAATTGAACGCGAAAATGCTTTACTTGGATGCAACCCTCATCAAAAACAGTGCGTCGAAGAGGTCACTTGTGCGTTATATTATATTTATATCCTTCTATGGTTTTTCCTGGTGTTGCCATAGCCTTATGGAAGCTAACTTGGTGTGTCACAGTGAGTTTTTTTTAGATTTATCAGTTTGGATCGGACCATTCCTGGTCCTTGAGATCTGATGATCCTTTGTTTCGTAACCCGCTCATTATGTACATCTTAGAAATCTCCCAGTCCCGACCACGAACCTGTCTAGAGCGGCAGCTCCCATCTTGGATTCTAAGCCTCAGTGAGGAGAACTTATATAACGTGAACGACCGTTTCCTGGGATCGTAAGACATTCCAATTTTTGCCAGGTGCCTGTTCAATCCGCAGTGCCCGGTAATCGCACCCACCACCTTCTTGATGGGTCCATGTTAAGCAGCAAGAGAACTGCTTAACATGGACGCATCTCCTGCCCACCTCCCGTCGGCCACCGGGACGAAACACCTGGTGTGCATTTCTCCTTTGTAGGCGCTCCAGTAGTCAGCGAATCCCGACCTTACCCAATTCTTCATCGCTTTCACGCATTCCGTGTGTGGGATGGGTATCCTAGGTTCGGGCCTGTAACTGGATGTTACCAAGCCCTTCCTCGCCAGCTCATCCGCTTTTTCATTTCCTTCCACGCTAGAGTGTCCAGGAAACCAGACCAGCATGACCTTATTTTCTCATCTGGTTCAGGGTTTCCTTCAGCTCTTTCACTAGTTTGTATGTAACGACAAACGACATGAGCGCTTTAATCATTGCCTCACTGTCAGAACAGACATAATATTTTCCCCACAGTACTCCCATTAGTGAGTGCCGCGAAAATTTCAGCCTGAAAGAAGTCCTAGGTGGTACCATCTCTGCGCCGACGATTCCAGAGAAAATACTCCGGTTCGCTTGCGCAGTAACACCAAGAAAATGTGAGAATTTTCTCAACAAACCAATCACATTTCGACTTTTCAGTCATGTGAGCTCACACAATTTAATTTATTTTTTATTAATGTAGACGAAAATAGACTTTTCACAGTTGGGCTTACTCAACAACAAATTCTCTGAATTAGACGAATGTATCAATCGTGGCAATAAAATGGTATCGAACTTCTCAAAATTTGAGATTTTCGTCTCAAAATTTGTCAGTCGGACCTGGGTGTGAATGTTATCACCCGTCTACTTATTTTTTGTGAAGACGATTCGTAATCACTTATGTGAAAATAAATTATCGATTAGTAATTAGTTCCATATTGACTGCTACCACACGTTCAAAATAATTGCAGATTTAATCAGTTTGAAGTACAGAACGTAGTAATTGCTGATGAAATTTCCGATGATGTCATTGACTTTTGAATAATTTACTTGTTCTGAACGGATGTCGGAATTGATAGAAAAAGTAAGAGGAAAAGCTTCAAAAGAATTTACCAGCATTACATTTTTCAGAGTCTGAAGTTGGCTTTTAACTACTGGCGAAGATTAAGTTTCATATCATTTGTCTCCAAACGGTGGACGCGTGTTACAGTCATTGTACATTTTTTTAGATTTTTTTTCTTCCAATATTTTACCCAAATGTATTCAATTGTTTCAAGGTTCATAAAAGAACTTTAAATAAGCGCATAATAAATGTTGTACATACAATTAAGACAGCAGATTTTTACCTTTTTGGTGTCTATCCGATCTGAAGGAAATAAATTCATTTCTCAATTCATCATCTCAGACTTTCAAACTTTGTTAGGCGACTTTCAAGACTTTCAGCTAAATGGAAGCAACCAAAGGCAGCAAAGTAGGTATACCATTGAGTAGAAAAAACCGTTTTTTCCCATGACTCACTCCAGACATTTTGCTTTTATTGTATTTAGAGTCAACTTAGTACAAACGGACAAACAATAAATTAACATACAGTGAAATGAATTACAATTCAAAAACAGAATAGACCTTTTAACCGTCTTTCAATGTTAATTTGGTTATTCTATAGAGTAACAAAGTTATAAAGAAAACGAAAGGAAAAAAGTAGGAAACTCTTCTATCTACGATTTCACATCAATCCTAAGTCAACATAAACTTAAACCTTTCGAAGGATTATGACATTTTAGGGCAATTCTACGAAAAATGTTATATGAGAGCGGTCCCCATTGCCTTAATTCATTAATTCTTAAAGGATTGGTTTGTTAAGCTTCGTTTCATAGAACAAAACTCACAGTTTTCCAAGATTAAGGCAGTGGAGATCGCTCTCATATTTCACACTCCTAGAATGTCCCTTAAAGTCTTCGTAACTCACTGGGTTAACGAAAAATTTTTAAAAATGTAACAAACAAATGTGGATGTCTAAGGAAACCACT
Source organism: Pseudolycoriella hygida (assembly GCA_029228625.1). Classification (NCBI taxonomy): domain Eukaryota; kingdom Metazoa; phylum Arthropoda; class Insecta; order Diptera; family Sciaridae; genus Pseudolycoriella; species Pseudolycoriella hygida. Next base: position 11,050,477 of record CM055404.1, read on the forward strand.
AGCAACATACTTATTCTACTTGCTGAAATGCTTCCGACTGTCTATGTCTCGACACTACTACCAGCTTATGAGGGGGAGATAGGTGTAAGGGTCGAGTCAAAACGTACGTGCGGTGGGAATAATCGGAGAATGTGTTTTAACAGGGGCGAAAACGGCAAAAGCCATTTACCTGCGGAGATGTACCTAGTCAATATCACGAGTGTATGACTATGGGGAAACTGGACGCAAGTTACTTCGATATCAGTTAGAAAAAAGTTCAATAAAACTGGGGGGTTGGGGGGTAATTTGTGTACAAACCCTAAAAAATATTTTCTGTTTATCGTTTTGGAGCATGTCGAGAGACAGACATTTAGACGCCAGAAGAAAAGGACCACATAATACATCCCTCTACAAATGGCAACATGCCAAGTGCATAACCACGTCGCGTTGGACTTCGTATGAGGCTTAATACTCACATCATTTACAAATCCAACTCAATTACATTGGGGAGCCTCACCTATTTCTCAAGGTAATGAAATTTAGAAGAAGACGTTCGAATTTCAAAAATAACTTCACGCTCTACTTCCCCCTCATATTTTCATACTAATTTCGGAACACAACTTTATGGAATGGAAATGATGTTTCGTCTTATAAGCATTTTTGCTTAATTTCGATCGATTTCTTTATTAAAGTTTTCTTTTACTTCTCGTAAGTGCTGAAAATTATGTAAATGTTACGTGAAATATTGTTTTTCTCATTCCAAATTCCAAGAATTTTTATTTGGAAAGGCACCAAATAAACCACAAATTGTATAAATAGCAGTTGATCTTTTGGGTGTCTAACCTTTCTGTTGGAAAGAAGAAGGGGAGTTAACCAATGGTGATTGGAAAAATCACCAAGATACAGAAGAGTTCGTGACAAGGTGACAAGATTTTCGCTAGGAGATAGTTCTGCACTTTCAGCCAGGACACTTGGTGCCGAAAATTTGAAAATGCCAAATTTAGGGAAGAAGCGAGAACATTTCATTGTATTAGGCACCTGGCTCCGTACTTCAGATCTGAATCAGCGAATAAAGAAGGAAGCCTGGTGCTGAGCATCTGTTTTTACCAAATAGTAGAAGGCAGTCACATAAGTTTGAACTCGGCACCCGGCTGCGTCCTTGAACTATGACACTCTGAATGCAGGGGGCAACAGCAGCCTAGGTTCGAATTGAAACTTATGTGACGTATAGAAGTCACTCCTGCCTCTACTTTAGTAAAAACAGATGTTCAGCACCAGGCTGCCTTCTTTATTCCCATCTTTAGGTCTCAAGTAGGCAGCCTGGTGCCGACTTTGATGGTGTTACAAAATAATAACCTCACTTGTTCTTCCAGTTAGTCGTAGTCAGAATTTCAGCACCAGGCTGCCTTGATTGACAAGGTTTTACCTTTCTTCAGACGCCCTCTTAAAATCATTGTAGTAGTGTGAGAGTTGTGAATGGTATGAACGAGGATTCGATTAGGCGTTGAGATATGGCCTGGAATGCGCTTTAGGTTGGAGTTGGGAGATGTATTAAGTGATGGGTTGTGAACAGGGGCTATTTTAATAAAACTATTTCAAGAAATTTTCATAAAAATTGCTGTTGAAATATTTGAAATTATTGGTGAAATTTCTTGAAATAATTTCAATTGCTTGGGAGGGGGTTTTTTTACACCGTTTCTTCGGATGTGTAAGCGACGGCTACACAAATTGCGTTATCGCTTAAGGGGGGAAGGGGAGATCATCAAAATTGTGCGATTATGTACAATAAGCGATTTGGTTAAAAAATAAGGACATAATCAGTAATCAGTCATAAGTAATGGAAAGAAGCGATAGAGTGTAGTTGAAGAAGTTAATTTTGGACCTAGGTTGTTGGTGATTCATTGGTGATTCACCGATTATTCACCGGAGAATCATCGATGATTCGTCATCGTATCACCGATGTTTCGTCATCGTATCACCGAGGATTCGTCGAGGGGTGGCGCACTTCATTTATTCCATTTATTCCATTTATTCTTTTATTCCATTTATTCCCAAAAATTTTTTTGTTGTTTTTGCGAAATATCTGAACCAAACACATCACAAGTTAGACAAATAAGTTCAAAAAAAGATTTGCACAAATTATAAAGCATTTAAACCGTCTTGAGATTAAATTTTATTTTTTTGGGAATAAATGGAATAAATTTATTTATTCCATTTATTCCATTTTTCAGCAAAAATTCTTTTAAGTTTTCAAAAGAGGGTTTTTTTCACTTTTTGACACATTAGTATGGTTTGTTGTGTTGTGTTGCCATCAAAATCAAGTCTATTTGAGGTTTTGACGAATTTGAAAAAATTATCATTTATTCCATTTATTCTAATATTTATTCCATTTATTCCCATTTATTCCATTTATTCCATTTATTCTCATTTATTCCATTTATTCCATTTATTCCCATTTATTCCATAAACCGCAGAAGTGCGTCACCCCTCGTGATTCATCATCGTATCACCGATGATTCGTCATCGTATCACCGATGATTCATCATCGTATCACTGATGATTCATCACTGTATCACCGATGATTCCTCATCGTATCACCGATGATTCATCATCGAATCATTGATGATTCATCGAGACATCACAGATGATTGTGGAATCAACGATGATTCACCGGTAAATCACCGATTAATCATCGCGGAATCACCAATGATTCACCAGGGAATCACCAATTATTCACCGGAGAATCATTCATGATTCACTGTGGAATCACCGATAACTCTCCGGTTATTCATTGGTGAATGATTGGTGATTTCCCGGTTAGTCATCGGTGATTCCCCGGTGATTCATTGGTACACAGGCGGACGGACAGGAATGGTGAAAACATAAAGTAGCTATCGCTACCTAATAAAGGTACATACCCATCAACAGGAATATGATATTGCACCGGCTAAGTTGCAAATGGCATCTATAATAATACTGCTACTGCATTCGGCTACAAATAGTCACTTCGTTGAATGAAATTTCAATGCATTCCTAGCTATTCCTAGCAATGATGGTTCAGTCTTTATAGGAAATAATGTGGGTGTGTGTAGCTTATGATTTTCTCAATAATTTCTTGAGAAGTTCAAGGTGTGAAGAAGAAAACACAAACTGATAACCAAACATCAG
>CM055404.1:11066773-11084773 GCA_029228625.1 Pseudolycoriella hygida
ACTGTCCTGTTCCTGAACATGCTAGTGATCCATCTCGTCACCTACTCGGCTTTCTAAGGCCTGGCGAGTGATCTTGAAGTTGGTGTTATCAAAAGCGCCTTGAATATCTATAAAACATCCAAGTGACAACCCGGTTGGCGAGAGCCCAGTGCTCCTCCGATGGCGACTATGGCACTGGTTCTCCGATGTTGAATTTTTCGGCACTACTCCGAAAAGCTAGGCTGGCGATACTTTCCAAGAATCAACCTGGTCTACCAGGGAGTCAGACACCAAAGTGATATCCAATTTTTAGTAACGAAGGCCGGCACTTTGCCTCTGTTAAGATTATTCAACCCTGCGTCAGCTATAAACTGAAGCAAGAGAGAGCTCCTCGTGTTTGTGTCCGTACCACAGGGCGTAGGCGCCACAGCCTAGAATCATTACCTTCGTTAAAATAATCTCCTCGATCAGCAGATCCATGTATGAACAGTCCGCCGTACTTGGCATGTAGTAGGATGGTACCGGCAGATCATCTCCAGCTTCAGCCGTTCTACTGATCCTAATTACAGTCGTGTCTCTATCCGAAAATTGATGGAATACCATCGCCTGTAAGTTATGTTTCACATGTGACACTGCGTTAGCCCTGAAGATCCTATTTCTATATGTACCAAATCCCAGAACCTTGTTTTTGTTCACCCAAGGTTTTTGGATTAGTAAAACGCTTGTATGCCTCATTGCGAGGTCGCGACAAATGTTTGCCTAGGCTGCTTAGCAGTGTTGCAAGTTTATCTGTCTAAACTTCAGCTCTTCACACCTAAGCATTTTTGTGAATGAAGAAAAGTCTTAGATTTGGCTCTTATTGAGCTGTTGGTGTCCCCCATTACTCTCCAACTGGCCTAACTCGTGGTGACACGAGAGTCAATAATGCTTACAGAAGGACGAATGAAATTTTTTACGATCTAAATTCGAATGAGTGCAAACGATGCTCCGTTCACCGCACGGAATTAGAATATTTTTCTTTTTCAAACTTAACTCCCGTTCCAAGCTATCCATCCACACACTGTTCTGCTGCATCTACCTACACTCTACACACGTAAATCTTCTTTTCTACAATAAAAAGTTTACGTTAAAGACATCGTGAAAAAAACTTTATTTTACGATCAGCATGTCACGTTTTTATGGCTAACAATTTTTCCTATTTTAAACGAAGAACTTCCTCATTTTTTGTAAATCGCTTCAATGAAGTCATCAATTTACTTCCTCGTTCTTTTGACAACTTTATTTTGTGCCAAGTCAGCAAAAACTGCAGGTAAAACATCAAAAGCTCTTGTTGGGAACTTCGATTTCTAACTTCAATTTGTAGGCAGTGGCGTGAGAAAGACGTACCTGTTACAATATTTTGCCAAGGTAACTTCTAAGCTTTTTACTGGTAACTTCTAAGCTACAAGATTTTATGATGATGTCAGGTGAACTGGTACGATGCATTTTTGAATTGTCAACGTAACGGATTGAGACTAGCAACAATTAATTCAGCTGATGAAGAAAAAACTCTGATCAAAATTGTTGAAAAAGCTGGTAAGTTAAGCGAGGGTGTATGGTAACCCTTTTGATCAAATATGCCGAAATTATTTTAAAAACGACTTACATAGGGTAATTTGAGAAATTCTATACATTTTACATCAAAACTATACGCACCCGAGAACATTACTGAATATGTTACGAGCCCTTGAACAAAATAATTTTGGGGGGTTCGTAACTAATGCATACCTGCTCGTAACCGGGGATTTTCCCCAAACTCGTCAAATGACTATTAGATTTACGAGCAAAAAAACCAGCTAAATTAACTGTTCATTTGTAGGCAATGTCAAAATTTCGATTTTCGTCTAGAAACTGTTAAATTGTTGTAGGCACTGTCAAACTTTTAACATTTCTTTTCAAAGTTTGTCAAAGTTTGACAGTGCCTACAACAATTTAACAGTTTCTTTGAAATAACCCGGTTAATTTAACTGTTTTTTGTATATAAACTGGTCAGGTAAAACAGTCAAGAGAGACAATGTATACATACCACGTTACAAACAGCCACAAATAGCAATGCAAAATACATGCGTAGAAAATGTTTACCGACATTGAATCTAGACTCTCTAGACGCAAGTCCCGAGGCACACCCTAGAAAATCTATGCTTCAACGATCGTAATGTTCTCGCGACTATGGGTGGTTATTCTTGCATATTACGGGCTGTGCACAAATGACGCTGTTTTTTCGGACACTCCCCCTGATTTCTTATTGGGCCCCTCCAATTGTCGCAATGATCATTGTTTCGCAGTTTTTCAGTTGTTCCGATAAATGATAGCAGCCAAGATGACGTCGTGGATTCGAAGAGTGTTACGAAATCTTTCCACCTACTTCCCGTAATACTATGAAGAGCATTTTTGTATCGAACATTGGCAAGGACGTTTCAGTCGATTTTTAATTAATTTAATCGATCTAGATTTGACTTTGCTTTTGATATTGTATCTCTGTTTAAAGGATCCGTACTATAAACTAACAACCAAACAAATTTATTAAGTAGAGATAGCTACTTTATATACTTCCTTTCCGTCCGTCCGTTGCAAAAATGACGTTACAAATACGACGTCACAAAAATGACGTCATGCATAAATGACGACATAAAAATTACGTCATAAATATGACATCACAAAAATAACGCCACAAATGCGACGTCACAAAAATTACGTAACAAATGCGACGTCACAAAAAATCACGTCAAAAAAATGACGTCACAAATATTATGTCATAAATATGACATCACAAATATTATGTCACAAATACGACGTCATAAAAATGACGTTACAAAAATGACGACACAAAAATGACGTCACAAATATTACGTCACAAAAATGACGTCACAAATATAACCAAAAGTTATCATCAACCAAAAGAACCATCGGTGACTTAGGTCCAAAATTTAACTTCTTTTATCGCTGCTTTCCTATACCCATGACAACGGTTTATAATAACATGGGGTAGATCGAGGCGGGAGTTTGGGGGGATACTTTTGTTATCGTATAGAGATGTCGAACCAGCAAAAAAATGTCCGTCCGTCTCCACATTTTTTTTCCAAACGTCTAGACCGATCATCCTAAACTTTTTCCCCCTGAAGGGTACATAATAGGACATTCATGTTGGGAGATGAGCAAAATTGGTCAAGTGGTTTCGAAGAAGAACATGGATTTTCGAGCGTCTGCGAAACTTTTTCGCAAATATCTCACAGAATATAGCACGGAAATCATTCAGTTTGGTGTCAAATCTCAGAAAACTGGGAAATAGTATACTTCATCATACCCCAATACACACGAGATGTGTATGTACGCGCGGGCGAAGCCCAAACGAAAAGTACACATCGAGTGTGTATTGTGGGTATATTGAAAGATATTTTTCTGTAATAGTGAGAGTGTGTTGGTGCACATACCGCGAAAAGCAGCTTTTCGTCCCAAGTGGTGGGAAAATATTTTCCGTCATCGCCAATACACTCTCACGTATACAGAAAATTTTTTTGTCGAAACCAGGCCAGTAGTCTGGGCACTGAGACCAATGGAATGGACAAAATTGAGTTTCTTGGCCAAAAACAAAAGCAGATGGTTTTTCATTCATATGGAGATTTACGGTCAAAAGAACAATTGTAGAGAAAAAAATTTAGAAAGCACGTGTTTCAGGGTTCTGGGGAAAAAAATGACTCAATCTGGAATTGGGTGGGATGACCCATATCTCTAGAACTATGAAAATTAGAAAATGGCTTCCAAAGGAAATGTTGTAGAGAAAAAATTTTTAGAGAACATGTGTCCCCTCTCCCCCCCGAAACACCGGACGTCATTTGTGCACAGCCTGTTAAGCTTTTACAACCGGAAAATGTTGCCAGTGTCAAAAAGTTCAAGCCAAAACAGCAAAGATTTCTATGAGAATTTTTGAATGCAAAGTGATTTGTCGAAAATATACTTATTTTCAGGTATGAAAAACAATCACTTTTGGATATCAGCCGCTGACTTAGCGAAAGAAGGACGTTTTTCCTGGTATTCAACGGGAGATTTGGTAACATATAAGAATTTTAGAAAATCTCAACCTGATAATTACCGAGGCAATGAACATTGCGTCCAGTTTTCTAATATCTATGCATGGAACGATGTCAGATGTAATGCACTTGCGTATTTCATTTGTGAAAAGGCGATGAAATAATTTCAACATAGGAATGCATGCAACAAGTCGAAAGACATTTTATTTTGTCTGAAATTTACAATTCTGTTGTCAAATCATAGAGGCTAGGACACTCAGTTTTTCCACCAACTAAAATTGCGTCTGGATTTTCGTTTTTCCTGAAAAATTCTCTCTATTATTCATTATCTGTGACATAAGGGAAGGTAAGCAGCCTGTGATCCGATTCAGAGGCATGACAAGCACGTCTGCATGCGAGCAATCGCTTTCATAAGAGCTAAAGAGAGTAGCCTTGCAAAATTGTAATTGAAATGACGAATAGTAATGGACCCAACACTCACTCGAAGTGTAATACTTGAAGTGTAAAGCTCTTATTGTGTTTACCTATTCACCCCGATTATGTGCCGTTCACAGTTGAGGACGTGTTTGTTTACAGGTGTTAGAAGACCTTTAAAGATTAAATTACTTCGATCGTAGCAATGGTTTGGCAAGTAAAAGTGCGTTGAAAGAGAAAGAGATAGAGAGCTCACAGAGTGAAAAGAATGAAAAAGCTGATAGACAGACTTTTTATAAACTCCCATGGTAATAGACCACAAAGTAGTCAACACATGCCTTGGAGTACAATCTTTCACGTTTTTTGAAACCATTGCGCTACGAGAAAAACTCTCGACCGCGATTTCAACAACGGATTAAAGGCCGCTACCTTACTTCAATCGTTTAAGGAAAGACAATCTAACGAAACAAAACAAAACATGCTGATTTTGGCGTATCACGCCCTCACATACCAAACAAAGTATGTGATTTCATCAGTACACCTATGTCTTGCAGGACAATGTGTATATCAGCGCAGACACAGAACAAATACAAATTTTGAACTTTCAGCGCTAGCTTTTATACATTGAAAAACTTCCGCAATCTATTAACAAAACTCTTCATTTTTCAACTTCAGATGTTTTTGGCTTCCTCGGCGAACCGCACCACTACGTAATAAAGTACGAAATCTTGCAAGCCGAGGAAGCCAAAAACATCTGGAGTTAATACCATCTAAGATGGAACTTCCAGATTTGTGCAGTCCAGTGACGATTTTCATTTTTTAATGTAAATGGTCAAGAAATGAACCATCTCACAATCTGCCGCATCTGTAATTCCAAAAAAAATAAAAAAATTGAAGAGTTTTGTTAATAGATTGTTAATAGAAAGTTCAAAATTTGTATTTGTTCTGTGTCTGCGCTGATATACACATAGTCATGCAAGATATAGGTGTACTGTGAAATCACATACTTTGTTTGGTATGTGAGGGCGTGATACGCCGAAATCAGCATGTTTTGTTTTGTTTTCGTCTTCGGTTTGCTCCATTCCTCCGTTTGCTTTACTCGACCAATACACAAAGCTCCACACCTCCATCGTAAATTCATTCGGTTTTTTCTCATCAGCGACTTCCTGACCATATAATTTAATTTGTGTAAAAAGAACATGAGTATAATCGAAAACGCCGATTTAACTGTCAGAAAGAAACAAGTCTGGAAGAAAATTAAAGAACAGTGGCGAAGAATGAAGGGTAAGGACGAAACTTTTTTTCTTTACTAGTCTTTGTTCTTAGTGTACGATTTTCGGGCGTTTCTTTAGCTACAACACAGCAAGAAATGAATGACTATTTCGATTTGATTAAATTATATTTAAATTTATAAATTATATTAATTTTTATTCTGTTCTGTTTATTACATTTTTATCAATGATTCGCTGATTAGATACCACTCTAAGTTTGTTCTTGAGTAGTATCGTTCAGTTCGCTTTCATCGATTGGACGTCACTTTAAGTTGTATCACTCTGAGTTGCATCTATCTGTTCACTTTCTATTTTCATCAATTTGTTTCTCTTCATTTCTGCAATATCACGGTTGCACTTCGCCGTCTCTAATTGCGTCTTTAATATTTCCATTCGTACAGAGTGCTCATCCGCCTGCATCTTAAAAAGCTGCGTAAAAGCGTAATCGTATGAGGGATCATTATCAGTGGTCATTGGCGCCATGTTGTCACGTTGATATTTGATATTTCTCAATGCATTGTACGCAGCGGCGAAATCGTTTGTCGGTGGTGCTTCTGCGTTATCACCTTCAAGAACGACAGAATCAACAAATTCGGCAGAATCACTTGAGCAATTTTTCTTAGAACTGTTCGGACTATCCTCGGTGTCAGATGTTTCATATTTCATTTCCACGTCACACATGTTTGATGCTATTTTTCGCCTATCGAATGAAATGTTTTTCGTGATTACCCGATCGCTAATAGTAAAAACAGAAAGTGCAATCCTTTCCTTACTTTAGACACTTTAAAATTACAATTTTTTTCTGCATCTAGTCAACAAAGTTCTTTTTAAATTAACAAAATTTGAAATTTCTATCGAGCAAAAATTTCAAGATCTGGAAAGAACTTAATTGGCTGGGCTCGTTTAAAAGTAGAGCTGACTTATGTTTCTTCATATAGCCGTGAAATATCGCAAAAAAAAATATTTGGCGATACTTCACAAATTGACGATACTTCACACTTTGGCGTTTTTTCTTGGCGATACTTCACACTTTGGCGATTTTTATTGGTGTTTCACCGTATTTAATCGTTAAGGAGTTGCGGGAAACGTGCAGTTTTTTCACATGTTTTCAAATGATAACATTCACATAATGAGGGGTTATTCATAAAGTATGTCACGCTTGACGACTATTTGCGTCTCTTTTTATTACATTTTTATGCATGTCTTGCATCTCTTTCGCACGCGTGACATTACTTTATGAACGATCCCTGAGCAGAAATTCTGAAGCAAAATTCGAAATTTGTAATCTAAAGCTCTTACTCGGAAAATTTTAACATGATCCTGAACAATAGTAAAGTGTTCGAAAAGTGTCAACAATCAGTAAGTTAGTCTCAATTAATTAATATTGCGAAAATAACTCACTAATAACTCTCATAACATTTTTGTTATGTGTAAGTTCAAAGTAAATGAATGTTTATGTTGCAACGAAATAAAAATATGATTTTTTCACTTCTAAACTAATTTTTCAGCTCAGAGTATTTGAAAACAATGGAAGAATTGAAGTAAAAAGCGAATAAATGAAATTATTTGATGTAAATTTCAGGTAATCTGAAATATATAAATACTTCAACTAAATAAAATGAAAAAAAAAAATATTGCAAGGCAGGCCTTACTGAATTATTACTGGAGAATCGGCCACTTTCTTCTATAGAATGGCTTAGTGAGTTATTTTCGCAATATTAACTAATTGAGACTAGCTTACTGGGAGCTGCGGGAAACGATTGAAATTCTATACAATTTTTAAAATTATTAATAGAAGCACCTATACTCGGCTCATTTTGATAATTGCAACTTTATTCTTCCAAGTTATAGAATTGGATTATTTGAGTCCATTCGACAATGACAGCTCTTTTATATATTTGCCTTTTTCTTTAAACTTACAAAAATTTGCTACTTCTCTCCGCGCCCACAAATAATGTTAATGTTGTGGTCCAATTTCGCTTTAGAAAATTCTTTAGAAAGTTGACTACACATACTTTCTAGTCATAACACATTGAATTATTACTAAGATAAGATTTGTACAGATACAGATTCCCATAAAACTTCCTGAAACAGATAAAAAATTGTTTTTTTCAGTGCTAGGTTCGAAACATTCTTCCGAATTTTTTTTTTAACTTTATTCATTGTCACTTACACCGCTACTTGCTCAAATATTTATAAGTCGCTTTCAATTTTCGAAGAATCTTTTTCCGGCGAGTCAACATACATACTTTGGCTGAACAATTTCAGGATTATGTTCAAATTTTGTACAAATACATGAACAAATGTCAATTCATTGAGTTAAAAGCATTTTTATGGGAGAAAACAGAAAAGTCGGCATTTATCCTTTTTTCGTTTTCTAGATTTTTCAAATTTTGTGGAGTTCGAACAAACCGAAAATGCCCAACCATATACTGATTCGGACACTTACAGATGCAGTTTCGAGGAAAAACCATCAAAAAACACCAAAAAGGCTGTTTGCAGCTCTATTTTGCCTAAATTTTCACTTAAATTTGCATGTTCCTCAAGTTTACGATAGGATTTGATATGCGTATACGAGATTTCTAACCTACTTTCGTACCATTTGAACACTTGTTCGATACTATTTGAAGATATTTTCGATATTTCGATATTTGTAGCGTTATTTGTAGCGCTGGGAGCTGCGGGAAGTGATTAAAATTAAAGGAATTTTTGATGTATTTTCTCACTGCAGACAAACTGAAATTCGATCAAAGTTAATTTTGGTTCTTGTCATTTGAATGTACGAGTTATTGTTTTTATACTAATTCATTGCTGCATAACATCAACAAAATTGTAGACCCTAAAAATATTTTACTTTGAATATTTTTTAATTGAAAATTTAATGGCTGCAAATCAAGCAAATCCTTTTTCGTACTAAACTCTTTGTCGTACTGAATTCTACCATCGTCAAACAATTTATCGAAATGTAATTTAAACCATCAGAAATTCGAAAACTCTTAAAATTTATGGACTTTTCGCAAACTTTGTATTCTTTTCCAAAAAATCAATTTTCTGTATGTTTCTAGAAATTGCTTATTACGAAAGCCCTTCTGAAGTACTAGGACCGACCTACAGCCTGACTATAAACAAAAAGGTTTATTTTATACATCCTTTTTAAAGTCCTATCTTCGGCAAAAATGTTCTCCTTAAAATTCAGTACAACATAACAAAAATGTATATTTTTACCCTTAACCCGACTTTGGGGCCCTTAGGTAAACACCGAATCCTCTAGTTCCATGGGCAAAAATGTTCCCCTTGTAATTTTCCAGAACTTTGCCTTTGGAACCGTTTCTGTGTACCTTGTCTGTAAGAAAATATTGATGAAAAATCACTCCCTATCGTATATTTGCGCCTAGCACGACTAACCATCACTCCAAGAACTGTACATCCCGAAAGACTCAAACGATTTTCGAAAATGTTTACCGCTCGCTTTGAGAAATCCATATCTTTCATTTGACATCTTACTTGGTACTTTATTTGCTATACTTTCGGATCTATGGGCGAAAACGTTTCACCGACCCTCGAAAAATCACAGCAAAAAAGGCAGATATATAAAAGAGCTGTCATTGTCGAATGGACTCAAATAATCCAATTCTATAACTTGGAAGAATAAAGTTGCAATTATCAAAATGAGCCGAGTATAGGTGCTTTTATTAATAATTTTGAAAATTGTATAGAATTTCAATCGTTTCTCGCAGCTCCCTGAATGTTGACACTTTTCGAACACTTCACTTTTGTTCAGTACCATTGTAAAATTTTCCAAGTTAGAGCTTTTGATTACAAATTTCGAATTTTTCTTTAGAATTTCTGCTCATTGTGTGAATGCTACCATTTGAAAACATGTGAAAAAGTGCACTTTTTCCGCAACTTCCAAGAAAAATCGCTGTTTCACCCTCGTATTTGATCTATTGAAGCTTAGTTCCAACTTTCTAAATCAAAAATCTCACATTCCCTTTTTTTCAAAAACATGTCCATTCCGAATCCCTTTGCAAGTATTCTCGTCGGGGTATGACGCCTAAGTTTCGAAAAAAAAGTGGAGACGGACGGACTGATATTTTTTTTATTGCTGATTCGTCATATTTAGACGATAATAGATGCATCCCCCCACCTCCCACCTCGATCTACCCCATTCTACATTCAAATTGTTTGTAGTAAACGTATAGGACCTTTGTGATCACTTCTCTTCGTTGGAGATATTTCATTCAAAAATTGGCGACATTTCACATTTTGGCAATACTTCATACTTTGGCGTTTTTTTCTTGGAGATTTAGCATACCATCAAAAAATTATGAAACGCCAATAAAAACCACCAAAGTTTGAAGTATCGCCAAAGTGTGAAATATCGCCAAAAAAAATCGCCAACATGGAAAAAACGCCAAAGTGTGAAGTATCGCCAAGAAACTAGAAAAAAACCCCAAAAAAAAGTTACATTTTTTTGGCGGTATTTCACACTTTGGCGATATTTCACACTTTGGCAATTTTTTTTTTGACGATATTTCACACTTTATCGATTCTTTTTGGCGATAATTCAAACCTTGGCGGTTTTTATTGGCGTTTCATAACTTTTTTGGCGATTTGACTTTGGCGATATTTCACGGCTATTTTCTTAAAAACAGGATTGCACCTTCTGCATGTTCATCATCTTACCAATCGTCTTCGGTTTCATCCAATCCTCCGTTTGTTTTGCTCGGCGAATGTACAAAGCTCCACACCTCCATCGTAAATTCATTCGGTTTTTTCTCGTCAGCGACTTCCTGGCCATATAATTTAATCCGATCGAAATAGTCATACATTTCTTGCTTAGTTGTAGCTAAAGAAACGGCCGAAAATCGTACACTAAGAACAAAGATTAGTAAAGAAAAAAAGTTTCGTCCTTACCTTTCATTCTTCGCCACTGTTCTTTGAGACGTACGATGCTTCTCTCATTGCCGAAAACTTTCATGAATTCCTCGTGAATTTTCTTCCAGACTTGTTTCTTTCTGGCAGTTAAATCGGCGTCCAGTCCCTTGTTTTCGATTATACTGATGTCCTTTTTGCACAAATTCAGCAAACAAAGTTTCTCCTCGATAGCCCAATTGTGTGTTCTCTCACGCTTTTTGAATCGCGTTGCCTGACTGTTGGCTTTGGCAGCATTAGGGGAGGTCTTCAGAGTGTTAGGTTTCATCGTACAGTGATCTGAAACCATGAAAAGTTGTTGTAAAATGGGTGCCGCTCGAATGTCTTACAAACCCTGAAAAAAAAGCCACACACAACGGGGAAAGAAGAGTCAAGTTTTCAGTAAATTTATGGCACTGTTAGTATAAGTGCTTTGCCTCAGCACGTAAGTTCACCATAAGTGCGTTCGGGTGTCCAGAAAACAATTTTGGAAGCACGGTAAGTAAAGTATTATTACACACGCAAGCGACGAAAATAAATACATTTCGTTTGGGATACTTGAAATTATATTGCTAGAAATATCAACGAAATCGTCAAAAGAATTAGTAAAAATTAGTAAAACTAGAAATCCCACAAACCTTCAAAACGCCAGCGGTGGACTCTTTTTGGACCCGTACGAAGTACAAAGGTCCTATACGTTTACCACAAACAACTTTATTGTAGCATGGAGTGGATCGAGGTGGGATGTGGGGGATACATTTATTATCGTCTAGTGATGACGAATCAGCAATAACAAAAAGTCTCTCTGCACTTTTTTCCCAAACGGCTCAACCGATCACCCTGAAATTTTATCCCCTGAAGGGAACATCTATCCGACGATTCAAGTACTAAGATGAGCAAAATCGGTTAAGTAGTTCCGGAGATATGCTCGAAAAAGTGACCAAAAACATGGTTCTTCGAGGGTTGGCGAAACTTTTTCGCAAATTTTTGTGGAAATCGGGTCAGTGGCCTGGGCACTGGGACCAATGGACTTAGTTGAGTTTCTTGGCCATATACGAAACATATGCAAGGGACCCGTACGTATCAGAATAGATGTGGCAAACAGAGTCGATGTTACGAAAGGACTCGAATGTCCACATTAAATTGTATTGGAAATTGCCGAGAGGGTAATATGAAAAACTCTTGTGAAGAAACGGCGTAAAAAAGGCCTTCCGAAAGTAAAAAATTGACATTCAAATAGACAAAAATGTTCATCTCAATTTTTTCTACAACACAGCAAAAAACCATTTTTGGGCTAGGGCCGACCTAGGGTTCTCAGGAGAGGCCCCGGACAAATACTTACATTGACAAAAATATTTCGCTCCATTTTCTAGTGAACCTAGTGAAAAATCATTTTTTTGTCTAGGGCAGACCTTAGGACTGACCTAGGGCCATAAGAATATTCCTCGGACACATATTCCTATAGACAAAAATGTTTCCTTCAATTTGCTCTGCAACATAGCAAAAATACAATTTTTTTTAGGGCCCACTTGAGCCCTAAGCACAGGCACCGAGTCCAAATTTGTTTTTGATTATAATTCGGAACTCGATTGGCTTTCAAGTAGAAAAAGAATCAACAAAATCAGTTAGGATTTACCCAACTTATGTAAGGGAACATGTTGGGCCCTAGAAGAAACTCAGTTTTAGGGTCCTGACTGAGTCCAAGGGTTTCTAATCAAATCATTTTCTTCCATAAAACGGGAGACAGTCTGAAACCTTTCGATCAAAAAAAAAAAAAATTGAAAATCGGAAGAGATTTACTCGAGTTATGTACAAAAAAACAGCGCTACAGAAACTCGTTTTTAGTGCCCTAGCTATATCCTAGGGCCTAATCTCAAAAAAGTTTCTTCCACTAATTGTTGGGCTTTCATAGACCTGTCGATTAGGAAAACAATTATGAAAATCGGAAAAGATTTACTTGAGCTATGTAAAAAAAGCCGGTATGGCCCTAGCAGAGACTCGTTCTTAGTAACCTAGCTAAGTCTAAGGACTCAAATCCAAAAAAGTTTCTTCCATAAGTTGTCGGCCATGCCCAGAAATTTCAAGCACAAAAAAGTTTATGAAAATCGGTAAAGATTAACTCGAGTTATGTACAAAAGACCGAAAACCACTTAAGCGGCCCTAGCTCGGCAGCCCTTGAACCGACAGTGCCCAGATTCAATCCCATAAAATATATTTCTATTACCTTTCAGGGAAAAAAAGTTGGACATTTTTTTATTGCTGATCCGTCATCTAAGGACCATGATCGATGCTCCGCCCTTACTGGGGTGGTTACAAACGACGTGGTAAACGCATAAGACCCCTTTTCGAAGAACTTCGCTCTGCAAAGGCAAAGTTGTAGAGAATAAAATTTCAGGATTTTAGGGAAAAAATTCCAAATCCCGGGATAAAGCAATTTCTAGAATTGTATGGGATGGCGAATATTTCTAGAACTATGGCGGTAAGAATTTTGCTTCTACATTTTAGAGAAAAAAGTTTCAGAATTTCTAGGGTGGCGTTTCCTAGGTGGAAATTCGGGGTCCAATGGCCGGCGTGCAACCGTCAAGTGCTCTTTTTAGTCCTCCTCTTATTTCCTGGGTACTGATTCTCTTCTGAGGGTTTGCTAAAGCATCTGGGACGCTAAATTCATCGTGAAATAATTCCGAATCAAGAATCTTGATAAATGTCGATCAGCTGTCGTTTGTTTCAATTATTTCACATCAGCCGAAGCATACTTAAGCCCGAATCCAATGTCGTAGGAAAAGTGGTATAGATCATCGACCTTCGATTAAAACCTGACCCAATTGAATTTTTCGAACCCAACATCCGAAAGCTGACCCCGGCCGAGCTTCATAAATTTTTCGAAACCTAGCGCGACATTTTTGTTTTTGGAAACCCGTTAATTCGGCTCAGGTTCGAGCCGAGTTCGTTATCGAGTTTTATTAAATTTTGAGGCAACCGAAAAACCGACCGAAAGTCATGTTTTGTGGAAAAAATAAGTTCTTGAACCTTTTTATTCAGTTCAGTTATCAAGAAACCTCTTTGTAAATCTGCCGTAATTTGCATAAGAACCTTAACTTTTAAAAACAATTTAAATTGCGCCAAAAATATTGCATAACAAACTTAACTCGAAAAAGAAGAACACAAATAATTCGGAAAAGAATCTTAACTAAAAATACTAACAAATAATTTGCATAAGAAACTTAAACTCCAATAAAATGCATTCACGAAAAACTTAACTGTAAAAAAAATGACAATAAATAATTTGCATAAAAACCTTAAAATTTTTCGAAAATATTTTTGGAAATTTCAGGTTCTTACCTTAACTCGAAACTAAGTTTCTTATGCAAATTATGGCAGACGGCTAGACGTGGGAAATTATATTGTCTGATATGCCGCTGCAAACAACCATTATAAAAATTTTGTGTCGTAAACTAAGTAAACAGAAAACACATGGGGTATTCTACTTTTATGACATTTCTTTGCATGCAAAAATTCTTTTGAATGGGCAATAAAAAAATGTTTTAGGATAATTTTCTTGGCCGGATGTATGACCTAAGGAATATTATTGTTACTTTTATCCGTTTTATTTTTATGCAAAAAATCCCTCTGTAGAAAAAAAACTATCTGACAAAAGTGGCAAAACTTTAAAGCACTTTAGCACATGTGATCCGGTGAATCGTCGATACTCTCACATGTACAAAAAAATCAGTGCACCATCTACATTCTCTACCTATCTCACATTGAAAATTTTCTCATCCACACTCCACTCAACACACCACCACCGTATGCGTAACTTTCCTCACAATATTATGCAAATATCAAAATCATGTGTGGAACATATACAAAAAGCCATTCACTCGTCCAACATCGGCGTGGCGTACATAAACAATGTGTCTTTGAACCCTAAACAAACACAATTTTATCCAAAAAAAAATGTTTTTTGATTTCACTGTCATACAAAGTAGATACTCACAAAGCAAAAATATTGTGTAGTTAGTACACGGGATCCGTCTAGTCACTGACTAACTAAAAAACTTTAGTCTAGCGCAAGTCATACCAAATATACAGAAAAGCGGTCGATACTTACAGAATATTTCCTATAGTACCATGTACATATATCTTCAACTGTACTTGAATTTTGTTCTCATATACCATGAGACGAAAATATACACAAATCCGTAAGCATCTAGAACAAATCACTAACTAACAAAAGAAACTAAGAGAGAATACACAGTTTATGATAGTTTTTATTGGTACAATTTCATTCAAGTCTTGTACCTGAACCATTTTAAAAATCTCCTAAATTTCGTTTGAAGACCATCAACACAAAAATGTGTTGACGACTCCATCTACTCTCGTTCTTTTATTATACATGTCTGGGTGTTAGGGTTCTTCAATTTTATTATTGTTATTTTAGAATAACAAAAGGTCGGCTTACTCATTGGTATTTGTATTGAGATTTAGTACACCTTTGATGGATCAAAATTTATGATTGTACCTGGATGCTCGACAATGTGTATATCATGCTTAACACATTCAATGCTTTATGTATACTTTTACATAAAATTCATCGTTCGGATAATTGTTCAAATAAAAATCATTTTATGAATTTTGATTTGGAGAATCAAATAGAAACGTGAGAGGCAATTCGGCAGACTCTTTTTGTATGTCCCATTCGCTGTGTATAACGAGTGTCGTTTGGCTTAGAGATTTTCTCCGATTCAAATGAAACATATTTAAATTGATTACTTATAGTCATGCAGAGCGGGCGATCAATAATATGGAGTTTAATTTTATGTATGCGAAATGGAGATTCTGAATATTTACTCATCAAATCTTTCGTTATGCGATAATCCATGTTAGTTAAAGAAAATGCTTTCTTCTTCAGGATTTTGAATAAATTCGCAAGGATATCAATACCTGGTTTAAGTTTACCGTTTTAGTATTTTCTCTACGATTCAGACTTTCTTTCAATTATATTTTTTTCTGTTGGAGTGGACTGTGGACCTTCTTCCATAGAAAAGTTGTAATATAGCTACAAAACATCGCGAAATGTTTTATTTGTAGATGTGAAGAATTGAAAAAACTCGTAATTCTTACGACAACATGGAATTCTAGCCAGTTGTGTTTAGCGTCTCAATCAGGCAGTTGGTTTAAAAATCAACTAGTCCACGATTCTTTTTTGTCTATGAGCATTAAATGTATGTTGCTGGACTTTCTTTTTTCAAAACTGACACACACCGAGCCCATCAAACGCTATTCAGATTTCCATTTTCGTATCAAAATTTACATCTGAAACATGGACCAAGTAAGCGCGCCAACTTTTTTGTAGCAAAGTTTTTGTTAACGAAGAGAGAGAATTTGTGATGATAGGAGGGAAATGAATCATTCTAATGATATGAGAAAGTCGCTAGAATAAGGACTTTGTCAAATTATCTAAAGAAATTTTCTCAAATTTTATGATTTGAATTCACACGACATGATTTATAGTGTAGATAACAGATAGACGGTTGAAATACACGATGTTTCACGAAACCAACAATAAAAAACACTTCGCTTCATGTCAATTTGTATCTTCAAATGAAATTGAACAAGGAGATGCGGGAATCGTTAATAATTTTCATTTTTTGCTAACATCATGGCCCCACGGTAGTAAGGGGCCGTGACGCAGGTCTTACACGTCAAAAAATTCACAAGAAATTTTTTCGTAGACTAAGGAACATATGTACAGGAACCTTTTGGCCCCCCCCCCCCCCATCGAGCGACGTACCCCCCCGGAAAATATTTTTCCCTGATTCTACGGAAAATTTTAGGCCGAAGTGCCTTTTTACTCATTAAAATCGGTTCAGTCGTTCCGGAGTTATGAATTAAAAAATTTTGCTTTTTTGTATGGAAATGGACTCAAATCGAATATTTTTAACTAGTCAATTTGGTAAACCTTTCTTTCTTTATTTCTTTGTTTGGCAGGATCTCCTGAACTGTGAGAGTTAGAAAGTTGGTCCCAAAGGCGAAGTTATAGAGAATTAAATTTAAGCGAACATGTGTTTCATGGTTTTGGGAAAATATGGCCTAATCCCGGGACAACGCCACTTCCAGATTCCAGAGGTTTGATTCTTACCTCTAGAACTATGGCAGCTAGAAAGTTGCTTAAAAACTTACAAAAGTACTGATATCCGCAAAAAAAAACCTCTTACAGAGGAGGTGTGACGCAAGTCTTTATGTGTGCTTACAAAAGCTGTGAAAATAAAACTTTTTTCTTCCAGTTACAAAAGTTCTGAAGTCAGAGGGGGGCGACGCATTAAGCTTCGATTCGCAACAAACATTTTTAAACAAAATTATGTTGAGTTCAACAAATTGCGTCACAAATGCCAGACCCAACAGCGGAATAATTTTTCAACACTCAGTTTTTTCAATTGAAAATTGTTAGATCAACAATTCGGCTATACGTGAAAGTTGCATTTTCTACAATTGCGAAAAGTCAAATCAACTATTCGAAATTGCAGAAAACGCAATTTTTATGCAGATTCAAAATGTTGGTTTTACAATCTTCGATTGTTGCTTTGATTATGATACTTAACTACAAAACTAAAAAACTACAGAGGCGTAGCCATTCTACCAACAATAGGAAAACTATTTGAAGCCATCGTCACCTCTATTTTATCCACAAAGTTCAATCGAATAATTTCAAAGTCACAACATGGCTTTATGAAGCGCAGATCTACAGCGACGAATTTAGCTGAGTTTGTTAGCTATGCTACCAAAGTTATGGAATCTAGGCATCAGTTAGATGTTATATACACTGATTTCCGAAAAGCATTTGATAGAGTAAACCATTCGATTCTTTTGCGCAAATTGAACCAAATGGGTGTTCATTCAAACCTGTTAGCATGGATTGCATCTTATTTTAATGGACGTTCACAATTCGCCAAATTAGGGAATTGCTCCTCTCGAATGTTCAATGTAACCTCTGGGCCCCCTCTTGTTCTTATTATTCATGGACGATGCTACTAAAGTCTTCTCTTCTTCAGTTTACTTAATATATGCTGACGACTTGAAAATTTTCGCTAGAATCAAAAATGTTCTTGACGCAAGTGCTCTCCAACGTGACTTGAACAGGTTTCTACAGTGGTACAAAATCAACCAACTTTATTTGAACGTCGATAAGTGTAAGGTTATCTCCTTCACCCGAAATAGATCCAAAATTGAGTTCGGTTACAATATCGATGATGTTGTGTTGACTCGTGTTAAGGTAATTAAAGATTTGGGAGTCCTCTTGGACCAAAAATTGACATTCAGTAAACACATTGAATATATAATTGCAAAAGCTTACTCAA
>CM055404.1:11085273-11104895 GCA_029228625.1 Pseudolycoriella hygida
CATCGGTTGCCCTTAAGGTGTGTATACTACATAGAGACTATAATGTAAAATCTAATTTTCAAAATATAGTTCTTCATCCTTTCAATTGTTTAAGAACAAGGAAACCGAACTTTTGTAGACGAATTGTTCCCTAGAAAGTAGACCCGTAGACCCGTACGAAGAACGTAATGCTTTTCATGAATTATTTTTTCTTTGGTAGCAAAAAACCATTTTGAGTACTAAGGAGAGACCTAAGATAAAGAATTCCATAGACGAAAATGTTTCCCTCAATTTGCTCTGAAATATAGAAAAAAAAACTTTTTTTGGTTAGCGCCGATCATAGGACCGACCTGAGGCCCACTTGAGCGCTAAGCACAGGCACCGGGCCCAAATTTGTTTTTGAATATAATTCGGTACTCCATCACCTCTCAAATAGAAATCAGCGAAATCAGTTAGGATTTATCCAATTTATGTAAGCAAACACGTTGGGCCCTAGTAGAAACTCAGTTTTAGGGTCTTGGCTGAGTCCAAGGGCTTCTAATCAAAAAATTTGAATAGGAGACATTCCCAGACCTTTCGATTTAAAAAAAAAAATGAAAATCGGTAGAGATTTACTCGAGTTATACAAAAAATATATTGGGCCCCATCAGAGACTCGTTTTTAATGCCCTAACTCGAAAGAGCTCGAAATCACGTGTTTCAGCGTTTTGGAAAAAAATAACTCAATCTGTAAAATGTGACTACCTCTGGAATTGGGTGGGATGACCCATATCTCTAGAACTATGAAAGTTAGAAAATTGCTTCTAACGGAAAAGTTGTAGAGAAAAAATTTTTAGAGAACATGTGTCCCCTCTCCCCCCCCCCCCCAAACACCGGACGTCATTTGTGTTAAGCTTTTACAACTGGAAGATGTTGCTAGTGTCAAATAGTTTAAACCAAAACAGCAAAGATTTCTATGAGAATTTTTGAATGCAAAGTGATTCGTCGAATAGTAATTTGGATGACAAGGGATGTAAGTAAGAAAATTCAAACCCGTGTGAAGTTTGCAGCCCGAACCGAAGGTGAGGTCGGCAATCACACGGTTTTAATTTTCTTACTTTTGTCCCGAGTTATCCATACTATTTTTTATCACAGAGACAGCGGAAGGTTTGTACTTTAGCCACGAAAAAACACTGATGCATTCTGAATGTAGTATTTTTCACGAAAATGATTGGGGTTGAACGCACAAAAATGCAATATTCCCATTTACGAACAACATCACTGAATAACACTGTTGTCACTTGGCAAGGACTTAAATTATTTGAATTAAGTCAACACAACACAACATTATTCCCATCATTGTTTCCATTATAATATAAAAAATATTTGCTTAACAGCCAATAAAATATATGAATCCGTCAATGAAAACACAGCAAACAATAACTTTACAAAATAACAACAAACTTACTTTGACGCCATATTTCATGGTTAACATTGATTCCCTTTACGACGTCGTGTTAAGTAAATCAGAAAAAATTTGTTAGGAAGTGAAGTGATTATAAATGCTCTGATATTATTAAACCAGAAACAACCGCTGGCTAATATGTAGCGCTCAAAATCAAAACCACTTCTGTGATGGCAACCTTCTTTCTGTCAAGTGAACAAATTTTAGTAGTTCATTGACGCAAAGAGGGACGAAAGTTGTTCATTTGTAATATTTTCGTTCTCTTGACTTCCTTCTTTTACTTTCGCCCCGTGGGATGCATTTTTCTACTTTCGTCCCTAATTTGAGGGGCGAAAGAACAATCTTTCGCTGCCTCTGTGATAAAAATATACTTATTTTCAGGTATGAAAAACAATCACTTTTGGATATGAGCCGCAGACTTAGCGAAAGGATGACGTTTTTCCTGGTATTCAACGGGAGATTTGGTAACAAATAAAAATTTTAGAAAATCTCAACCTGATAATTACCGAGGCAATGAACATTGCGTCCAGTTTTCTGATATCTATGCATGGAACTGCATGGAACGATGTCAGATGTAATGCGCGTGCATATTTCATTAGTGAAAAGGCGATGAAATAATTGCAACATAGGAATGCATGCAACAAGTCGTAGCACACCAAAGTCGAAAGATAGTTTATTTTGTCTGAAGTTTACAATTCTGTTGTCAAATCATAGAGAACACTCAGTTTTTCACCTGACCAACTAAAATTGCGTCTGAATTTTCGTTTTTCCTTAGAAGACCTTTAAAGATTAAATTACTTCGGCCGTATCAATGGTTTGGCAAGTAAGTGCGTTGAAAGACAAAGAGATAGAGAGCACAGGGTTGAATGTTATTCTTTTTATTCGTATATATTAATCTGTACATTTTACATTATATGAATGATTCGGTGATTGTATACCACTCCTTGTCCTTTGTCTTTGTTGTATCCTTCAGTTCGCTTTCATCGATTGGACATCACTTTAAGTTGTATCACTCTGAGTTGTATCTATGTGTTCAATTTCAATTTGCATCAATTTGTTTCTCTGCATTTCTACAATATCACGGTTGTACTTCTCCGTCTCTAATTGCGTCTTTAATATTTCCATTCGTACAGAGTGCGCATCCGTTTGCATCTTTAAAATCTGCGTAAAAGCGTAATCGCATGAGTGATCATTATCATTGGTCATTGGCGCCATGTTGTCACGTTGATATTTGATATTTCTCAATGCATTGTACGCAGCGGCGAGACCGTTCGGACTATCCTCGGTGTCAGATGCTTCATATTTCATTTCGACGTCACACATGTATGGTGCTATTGTTCGCCTATCGAATAAATTGTTTTTCGTTATTACCCGATCGTTAATAGTAAACACAGAAAGTGCAATCCTTTCCTTACTGAAATCCTTTAGACACTTTAAAATTAAATTTTTTTTCTGCATCTAGTCAACAAAGTTCTTTTTAAATTAACAAAATTTGAAATCTCTATCGAGCAAAAATTTCAAGATTTGGAAAGAACTTAATTCGCTGGGTTCGTTTAAAAGTGGAGCTGAACTATGTTTCTTCATTCTGTGTAAAAAAGGATTGCACCTTCTGTATGTTCATCATCTTACCAATCGTCTTCGGTTTCCTCCAATCCTCCGTTTGTTTTGCTCGGCGAATGTACAAAGCTCCACACCTCCATCGTAAATTCATTCGGTTTTTTCTCGTCAGCGACTTCCTGGCCATATAATTTAATCCGATCGAAATAGTCATACATTTCTTGCTTAGTTGTAGCTAAAGAAACGGCCGAAAATCGTACACTAAGAACAAAGATTAGTAAAGAAAAAAAGTTTCGTCCTTACCTTTCATTCTTCGCCACTGTTCTTGTAGCCGTACGATGCTTCTTTCATTGCCGAAAACTTTCATGAATTCCTCGTGAATTATCTCCCAGACTTGTTTCTTTCTGGCAGTTGAATCGGCGTCCAGGCCCTTGTTTTCGATTATACTGATGTCCTTTTTGCACAAATTTAACAAACAAATTTTCTCATCGGTAGCCCAATTGTGTCCTCTCTCACGCTTTTTGAATTGCGCTGCCAGGCTGTTGGATTTGGCAGCATTAGGGGAGGTCTTCGGAGTGTTGGGTTTCATCGTACAGTGATCTGAAACCATGAAAAGTTGTTGTAAAATGGGTGCCGCTCGAATGTCTTACAAATCCTGAAAAAAAACCCACACACACAACGGGGAAAGAACAGTCAAGTTTTCAGTAAATTTATGGCACTGTTAGCATAAGTTCTTTGCCTCAGCACGTAAGTTTACCATAAGTGCGTAAAAACATCTTCCCTTCGGGTGTCCAGAAAACAATTTTGGAAGCACGGTAAGTAAAGTATTATTACACACGCCAGAGACGAAACTAAAAACATTTCGTTTGGGATACTTGAAATTATATTGCTAGAAATATCAACGAAATCGTCAAAAGGATCTAGAAAATTTGCCGTATGTTCGGATGACTTTTGTCATTTTTTTTGAGTGAGCAAAATTAGAAATCCCACAAACCTTCAGAACGCCAGCGGTGGGCTCTTTTTAGACACATACGAAGTACAAAGGTCCTATACGTTTACCACAAACAACTTTAGCATGGAGTAGATCGCGGTGGGAGGTGGGGATACATTTATTATCGTCAAGTGAAGACGAATCAGCAATAAAAAAATGTCTGTCTCCACTTTTTTTCCCATACGGCTCAACCGATCACCCTGATCTTTTTTTCCCCTGAAAGGTACATTTATCCTACGATTCAAGTACGAAGATGAGCAAAATCGGTTAAGTAGTTCCGGAGAGATGCTCGAAAAAGTGACCAAAAATATGGTTTTTTGAGGGTTGGCGAAACTTTTTCGCAAATATCTCACCAAGTAGAGCACGAAAACCGTTCATTTTGGTTTCAAATTAAAGCATTTGATCTCAGAATACTGGGAAAAAAATTTTTTTGTGGAAATCGGGTCAGTGGCCTGGGCACTGGGACCAATGGACTTAGTTGAGTTTCTTGGCCATATACGAAACATATGCAAAGGACCCGTAGGTATCAGAATAGATGTCGCAAACAGAGTCGATGTTACGAAAAGACTTGAATGTCCACATTAAATTGTATTGGAAATTGCCGAGAGGGCAATATTGAAAAACCCATGTAAAGAAACGGTGTGAAAAAGGCCTTCCGAAAGTACGAAATTGACCCCCAAATATACAAAATGTTCATCTCAAAAAACAATTTTTTTGTCTAGGACCGACCTAGAGTCCTCAGGAGAGGGCTTGGACAAATACTTACATAGACAAAAATATTTCGCTCCATTTTCTAGTGAACCCAGCAAAACCATTTGTTTGTCTGGGGCAGACCCTAGGACTGACCTAGGGCCATAAGAATATTCCTCGGTCACAGACTCCTATAGACAAAAATGTTTACTTCAATTTGCTCTGCAACATAGCAAAAACAATTTTTTTTTGTTAGGGCCGACCTTAGGCCCACCGGGTCCAAATTTGTTTTTGAATATAATTCGGAATTCGATAGAAAAAGTAGAAAAAGAATCAACAAAATCAGTTAGGATTTACCCAACTTATGTAAGGGAACATGTTGGACCCTAGTAGAAACTCAGTTTTAGGGTCCTGACTGAGTCCAAGGGTTTCTAATCAAAAAATGTTCTTCCATAAAACGGAACACAGTCCGAAACCTTTCGATCAAAAAAAAAATTCGAAAATCGGAAGAGATTTACCCGAGTTATGTACAAAAAACATGTACTGCGCTAGCAGAAACTCGTTTTTAGTGCAAAAGCTATGTCCTCCTAGCGCCTAATCTCAAAAAAGTTTCTTCTAATAATTGTTGGGCTTTCATAGACCTGTCAATTAGAAAAACATTTATGAAAATCGGAACAAAAAAAAAAAAAAAAACACTCCGCTCCATGTCGATTTGTATCTTCAAGTGAAATTCAACAATCACATCGCGTTCATCAGGAAGGTGCGGGTATTCGATAAAATATAAATTTAAATTGAAAAGTACTGTAATGTAAATCTGGAAAAAATTAGCTAGAAAAGGGTGATATCTGAATCGTCGAAATGCATCTCGTAGACTTGTTACTTTTCAAACCTTTCGTAATTAACTTGAGAATTAACTGCAAATGACTCGTTTTATATTCAAAATATTAATTATCGGATAATTGCTCGATAAATGACAAGCAAGTCGAACATACGAATTAAATTCAAATGACCGAACATTCACATTGCGTTTTGAAATAAGGCGCTATTTGACAGTATTTTTCATGACAGAACCATGCGCCGAAAAATCGACGGGACACGCATATTTCAAACAATATTTTCTTTATTTTACTTAAAGAAATCTGGTAGTTTCAATGAACAAAGCGACGAAACATTCAATTTTCTCTCTATATTCGCCAGCACATTGCAAATCATTACTGCATTTGCTTTAAAATTCTATTTGAAGTGAGTTGCCAGTAAAACAAAACAAAATGAAATGAAATGAAACGCATCCAATGGCAACATCTCTAAATTGCTTATGGTTCACAACACTAACAAAATTTTCGTATATTTGAATTTCGGTCACGAAAAATAGTGTTAAGTAGCGCCGTATTTCAAAATATAATTTGAATGTTCGTTTATAAGAATTTAATTCGTTATTCGACTTGATCGTGATTTATCGAACAAATAAACGATATTTGATATTTTGAATGTAAAGCGAGTAATTTTGCAGTTAATTACAGAAAGTATAAACCGTGACATTTTTACGAGATGCATTTTAGCGATTCGAGTCGGATCCTTTTCTAGCTACATTTTTTTCAGAATTACTTTATAATATATTCCTTTCCCGCACCTTCCCATCCCCTAATACATCGAATAGTTATTTGTGTGCCTGTACTGGACGATTGATTTCAGGCAATTTCGCGAGTTGTAGACCGACCACTCTGGTTAGATTCTTCAATAGAACTTTATTTTGATTAAGGAAAAATATAGCAGTGATGTATGACTGAAAGGAATGAATTTTGCAAAGCTGTATTTTTCAAAAAGTCTTTGCCTATATTCGTGACAACATTTTCATGAATTTTCACTTGGTTAGTACTTTTGATTGAACAATTTTTGGCTGACTATGACTTTTAGAAAGGCGTTTTCATGTTGATTCCAACGTGGCCTTTTTAATAGTACCAAAATTTCATTAAAGGACATAATTCTACACGAAATCGGTGTACTATTGTGGTAAAGGAAAGTCACAACCTAAGGGTGCTTTCAAAATCCCGAAATCCTGACATTGTACTAACCTCTCGTAACTTTCATGAATTTTAACGAATTTTCGAGACTCATAAGACGAATTCAAGAATGCAGACACTGAAATAAATCGGAAATACAGTTGCACACAATCATGCATATCATACCAATTTGCGCAACATGAAAAGTACTCTACTATAATGTACGTCTTTTCAATGGATATTTTAGCAAGAGAATTATTTAATACAGTTCATGCCTGCCTTCACTTCTTAGGTTGTTCATTCTAACTTGAGCGCACCGTGCGATGTGAGGTATTTGGGATTTAGTTGGTTGTGGTTTATGGTCATAACCTAAAAAAAACCCCATGGATTTGGCGACTGTTTAGTGGCGATTTTCAAAACGTAATTTTGCTGAAAACTATTTAAATTCACACATTAATGTTATCGCAACGTATTATGGCCACTTCAATTAATTTGTTTTAATTCACAAGAATGAGAACAAAATTGGATTTAATTAAACATTCGGAAAAATAAACCGATTGAAGTCGGAAATTTGATCTGCGTCCACATATTTTTCTTCTTTTCCATCTTACCTCTACTTCGAACTTAGGGAAACATATATGACCATCGATAAGTTAATGATTTGTTGCTGATTTCAATTTCCGATTATTTTGTTTATGCCAGTGACTCGTTTATGTTAAAATATATACATTCCATTAAATTATTTAATTAAATGCCCTCTACCGCAGCTTCTTGCATTTTAAGTGAGAATTGCGGTAAAAACACAACAAACTTTTCGATATCACAGGGCACATGAACATTTTTACACTGACACTGAACGCTGACAAAAAAAATTCTCCAATTTTTTCACATTTTCTTTAATAATTCGGTGCGATGATTTTTGTAACTTTGACCAGTGATAACTTTTAGAATTTTTTTTTTCGAGAAAAGAAAAAATACGGGTATTTTTATTTTTCGAGTTCTTCAAGGAAATCAAATAAAATATATATGGTCAGCATTCCTAATTAATCGAATATCTTTCAAGATCAAAATGTTTCAAAGTAAACACATCCGAGACAAAGCGCGCTTAGTAATTTTTTAAAATTTTTAATCGCAACGAACATATTTTTCACATAATCCAAGTTGATAAAAAGGCACCAACACACAAATTGAAGATGGTTTGTGATTTAAACTTTTTTTTACTTACCAATTTAATCGAACAGAAATCCAAGAAAAAAAATTTACTGAAAGAAAAGTGTGAAAGTGAAAAATACAAAAACGAATCCGAATTCGACACGATAATATGATAGTGTAACCAAAGTCTTTCACACTTATTTAACTTAAATTGTTCAAGTGGTCTTTATAGGACGAAGTCTGAAAGTACAATGATGACTTTGAAATCGTTCAGCAAAAAAGAAAAATTCTAACGACAAAATTTAGAAACTAGAACTAGAACTAGTTGCTCCATCTTATTTTTTCTTTCATTCGTACAATCGTACCATTTTATGACCGAATATCCGTTGCTGCTAATCCATGACTAAAAATTTTTATGACACTTTTAGACCCAGCAACACAAGTGTACAGACAATTTCAGTTTAGTACACATCTGCTAGGATAGACTACAATATAAAATCTAATATTTATGAAATTTGGTTTATATACATATGTTGTTACCAAAAAGGAACACCGATGAGGGAGAATAAAAAAAGTCAGCACGCAAGTTCAAACTAATTATTTGTATTGCAGAGCTACAAATTTCTGTAACAACCGGATGACTTACTTATAATCAAAATCACAACAAAAACCTTTTTAAAGGCAGAGTGTGACGCAGTCCGTAAGTCCGCTTCCAAAATTAATGATATCGCTTGAGGTGACGCTATCGCAGATAATACGCAGAATTTCGTTTGAATGGAACCTTGTGTTAAAAGTTTTGATTTCCTGAAAAAATTAGAGCGGTTTCTTTGAAACAAAATTACGTTTTGTTAAAAAAAATTGCGTCACACAAGGCCGACCCAACACGAAATAATTTTTCTGTACTTTCAGTTTCTTGCGCGCAAAAATTGACTTTTGTTCTTATTGCGTAGAGTGTTTTAGAGTAAAATTTAAATGTTTCGTGTAAAAACTGAAAGGATTTGAAAAATTATTCCGCGGTGGTCCGGAAATTTGTGACGCAATTTTTTTAACAAAACGTAATTTTGTTTCAAAGAAAGCGCTCTAATTTTTTCGAAAACCGAAAAAGCATAAACGAAAATCCAAGATGGCGCCTCTATGACAGCTGGCAGCCATTTTCTAATGATACAAAAAAAATTCTCCTGATGAAACTCTATAACTTTGTAGAAGAAACCGTCTCTCTAAGTAGAGTCATTCCGGAGCTAAAATTCGAAAACCGAAAAAGCATAAACGAAAATCCAAGATGGCACCGCTATGACAGCTGGCATCCATTTTCTAATGATACCAAAAAATTCTCCTGATGAAACTCTATAACTTTGTAGAAGAAACCGTCTCTCTAAGTAGCGTCATTCCGGAGCTAAAATTCGAAAACCGAAAAAGAATAAACGAAAATCCAAGATGGCGCCGCTATGACAGCTGGCAGCCATTTTCTAATGATACCAAAAAATTCTCCTGATGAAACTCTATAACTTTGTAGAAGAAACCGTCTCTCTAAGTATTGTCACTCCGGAGCTAAAATTCGAAAACTCCGAGCACTACGTGAAAAAACATGAAAATTGACCACTTTTCCACACTTTCCGACTTTTCCAGAGTTTTCCCGGAAAAGCGGCATATGAAATTTTTCATTTTGGACCGATTCTGACGTACCCTGAAAATTTCATGCAAATCGGCTGTCTAGTTCTCGAGATCGAAAATTATTAATAGAACATAGATAGAAACCGACAGATCAGAAAAAAAGTTTCCGTAATGATGAGAACAATAGAAAAATTATTTCTCCATAGAAAAATGTCATTTTCAAACCTCGATATCTCAGCCAATTTTTAACCCATTTTGATGAGTGAGGGCTTGTTTGAAAGCTGCTGCGACGTAGTTTTTTTTTAAATAATTTAGAGGGGGAGGGGGGCGAGGGGGAAAAAACTCAAAAGTTCGCCTATATATGGCTCCTTGTCCCAAAGGTTTTTGTATGGAGTTTTTTGGGTTTGTATGGAGTTTTTTTTGGTTTGTGGACGTTTTTTTTGGGGTGTGGGGACTGCGGACTGGGGACTTACATTTGCTAACGTTGATCGACATAAAGTTATTTGTGCACCACGCCGAAACCCGTCAACATCATGCTGAGGAGCAAGCGCGTCCAAGAGGTTGTTGATGGTATGAAATATCTTCAAATCAGCAAACATGCTACATTTCAGTTTCTTCATAACACTAACGGCGTCGTTAAAGTATAGGATAAACAATAGAGGGACAAGATGGCTGCCATGTGGAAGACCGGAAGTAACGTCAAACAAAACGCAATGATCCAAAGTCAAGAATCTTAACATATTGCTGTCTATCCTGTAAATAAGACCAGATCCAACTAAGAAGACATTGTTTAAATCCCAGCTCACTCAGTTTCTGCAGGAGACATCCGTGACGAACTTGGTCAAACGCTTTACGTATATCTGTATAGACAGAGTCAACTTGTGATCTAGATTCGACTACGTTCAATGTGTGACTGACGAATTCCATTAAATTCATTGAGGTTGAACGACGCCTAAGGAAGCCATGCTGTTTCCGAGAGAGCTTCCCTCTTAAAGCTTTACGTATCAACGATTCGAACAATTTTCCTAGAGTTGGTAAAATCGCAATACCGCCATAATTTTCTACATTATTCCTTGAACCACTCTTATGAATAGGAGTCAGGTAAGATGTTTTCCAGCGTCTAGGGAAAATATTCGTCGTCAAAGATAAATTACAAATTTGGAGAATAGGTCTCAACATCGACTCGGCACATTTCTTGAGTAAGACCGCGGATACATAGCATCGTCAGAACCTTTGACTTTACTAGCGTCAAGACTCATAAGCCCTTTTAGGACTTCTTCTGTTGTCAATGTGTAAATACGAAAATCCGAAATTTTCTGAACTTATGAATTCCGTTTGTTTCACTCGCGCTATTTCCTTTTGAAAAATTGAGAGATTCAGCCAACCTTACAATATCAAAAAATGACGTTTTCTTCAATCAGCTGTGGACAATATGAAGTAGAACGATTTATGTAATTCATTTTTATCATTTGCATCAAAAAACACTGTGTGTCGATTTTTAACAAATTTGTGGTGAGAAAGTGAGTTATCGGATACAAAATGGCATTGTCGTTACTGGCAAAGAAGGCTAATGTGGCAAAGGCTTTACTGCAACATGCACCGATTTTGTACAGTGCAAATCAGAAGCGCACGGCAGCCAAATGGTATCCTGATGCAGAATTTATAAAACAATATTCGGGTGTTGTTATGTATCCCACAGAAGAGCAAGCATTGTGGAAGCATCCATCTTACAATTCGGTCCGTTTACCAGTTGAGAAACAAGTGAGAAATTTAACACTCAATTTTGGACCACAACATCCAGCCGCTCACGGAGTACTTCGTTTAGTGTTGGAATTGGATGGTGAAACTGTTATGAGGGCTGATCCGCACATTGGACTTTTGCATCGTGGTACTGAGAAGCTTATTGAGTATAAGACGTACACTCAAGCTTTGCCATATTTCGATCGCCTGGACTACGTGTCCATGATGTGCAATGAACAGTGCTATTCGTTGGCAGTAGAAAAATTGCTCAACATTGATATTCCGCTGAGAGCCAAGTACATTCGAGTGCTTTTCGCTGAAATAACTAGAATTTTGAATCACATCATGGCTATCGGTACTCATGCTTTGGATATTGGTGCTCTCACTCCGTTCTTTTGGTTGTTCGAGGAACGTGAGAAAATGATGGAATTTTACGAACGTGTTTCTGGTGCTCGTATGCATGCTGCATACATTCGGCCGGGCGGGGTGTCACAGGTAAAATCCATCGAAACGAAAAATAATTTCTTTTAAGAAATGTCCAAACATTCAACAAACAATTTTTTAGGACATGCCTCTCGGTCTAATGGACGACATTTATGAATTTGCTTCGAAATTTTCCGAACGATTAGATGAAGTGGAAGATTTATTGACGACTAACCGTATTTGGGTGCAACGAACTGTGGATGTTGGCACTGTGTCTGCTGAAGATGCTTTGAATTACGGATTCAGTGGAGTGATGTTACGTGGATCCGGCATCAAATGGGATTTAAGAAAAACGCAACCGTACGACGCCTATGACTTGATGGAATTCGATATACCCATCGGCACCAACGGTGACTGTTACGATCGTTACCTTTGTCGTATGGAAGAGATGAGGCAATCGCTGAGGATTATTGACCAATGTCTGAATCAAATGCCAACGGGTGAAGTGAAAACAGATGACGCAAAAATAACAACACCTTCACGGGCTGAAATGAAAGATTCGATGGAAGCTCTGATTCATCATTTCAAATTGTTCACCCAAGGATATCAAGTACCTCCAGGGTCTACATACACAGGTAACTTATTGTAAAGCCATGCAGCAAGACTGACGGCGTGACACATACTATTCCTACTAGGAGTTTTTTTGTCGAGCTTCAAATTCATTTTCCCAACATTTCATCATAAAATTGTCTTTCTTCCCTCGCAAAGTATTCCAACAATGTTTCATTCAGCTAAATCATTCATTTTTATGTTTCAGCTATTGAAGCCCCAAAAGGAGAATTTGGTGTATATTTGGTCTCCGATGGATCCAGCAAACCATATCGATGCAAGATTAAGCCACCAGGTTTTGCACATTTAGCTGCATTAGAGAAGGTTGGAAGGAACCATATGTTGGCCGATATCGTAGCCATTATTGGAACATTGGATGTTGTGTTTGGAGAAATCGATCGATAAATAACTGAGGAACTGAGGAACTGTGGAACAGTTGAATTTTCCAATGATATAAATAGGAAATAAAGAATTCTTTATCCATATTGAGCGTTTTTCTTCGATTCGGCTAAGAAACTCTCGGGAACAGTTTGATTTTTGCAATTGGAAAAGTTTGTTGGAAGATTTAGAAGACGGAAGGTAACGTTTTCTAGAGAAATAAAAGGTGCCATCATAAGGTGACTCAATAGAAAATGCAGAAATTGGTAAAAGTGCCGGAAATGACTTTCTGAACTCTTAACTTAAAGGTGAGCGGGTCGATCTTTTTTTTTCAAATGGCAGCCGAACGGTGCTATTACAAATGTGGGGTCGTCGACTTAAGTTTTCATTTTATCTAACTAATTTGTCTTATGCGTCCGATACAAAAAAATTTTGTCCTACCTTGGCGTCTGAAATATAGAGGTGTACTAAAACGCCTAAATTGGTGATGCCATTAATTTGTTCTCAATTTGTTGCTCAAATTTTTATCGTTTTCAAAAAAGCGATTTTGAGCTTTTCACCGTTTTGGTACACATCTATATTTCAGGACCCCAAAATAGGACAATTTTTTTTAGTGTCGGACGCATAGGACAAATTGGAGACAAATTATTTAGGTTGATGAAATAAAAATTTTAGTCGACGACTACACATTTGTAATAGCACCGGCCCGAAGCAAAATAAAAATTCAACGAAAAGGCTTTCCGCACATTGTGCGAATAGCCGTATAATGACTATTCGCACATCGACGAAAAGTACTTGCTGAATTTGTTTATAATGAAGAACATGTTGTCGTATGTGTAATGAAGAAGAAAATTTAAACTATAAACATAATCAAAGATGCGTACGTATCAGAATAGATTGACAAACAGAATAGATGCGGCAAATAGAATAAATCTTGCAAAAAGATTCGAACGTATCTTAATATAGTAATAAGTAAACAATTCAACGTTTTATGTTCTTTTATAACTATAATAATTTCAAAGATCCGTAGAAATTATTCAAGGTAATGTCAAAGACCCTACCGAAGTACATCTCAGACCATTCAAATCTGGAAATGGTTATATCCAAGGATCGGGACATTTTCCCCTAAAACCCTGAGACACGTGTTCTCTAAAATTTTATTCTCTACAACTTTGCCTTTGGAAGCTACTTCTTATAGTTCTAGAGATATGGGTCATCCCTCCCAATTCTAGAAGTGGTCATATCCCAGGATTGTGGCATTTTTACCCAAAACCCTGAGACACGTGTTCGCTAAAATATTATGCTCTACAGCTTTGCCTTTGGAAGCAACTTTGTACGTCTTATAGTTCTAGAGATATTGATCATCACAACAAAAACCTCTTAAAAGGTAGAGTGTGAGTCTGCTTCCAAAATTGATGATATCGCTACAAAAAAATTTTTTCTTCAACAAAATTTTCTACAAAAAAAATTTCTCTGAAAAAATTTGTCTCCAAAAAAAATTTTTCTCCGAAAAAAATTTTTCTTCAAAAAAAAAATTATCCAAAAAAAATTTTCCTTAAAAAAAATTTTCTCCGAAAAAAAATTTTCTACAAAAAAAATTTTCTCCGAAAAAAAATTTTCTTTCCAAAAAAAATTGTTTTCCAACACCTTTGGCTACCATCGGAACACTTCGTATCACCTTCGGCTACCATCGGAACACATCGTATCACCTTCGCCTACCTACTACTAGCTAAAATTCGAAAACCGAAAAAGCATGAACGAAAATCCAAGATGGCGCTGCTATCTTATGATCCCAAAAAACTCTCCTGATGAAACTCTATAACTTTCTAGAAGAAACCAACTCTGCAAGTGTTATCATTCCGGAGCTACAATTCGAAAACCTAAAGAAGCATAATTTATACCTAACAAAAATCCAAGATGGCGTCACTTTGGCAGATTTCTGAAAATCCCAAAAAATTCTGTTGATCAAACTCTATAACTTTCCCGAAGAAACCAACTCTCTAAGTATTGTCATTCCGAAGCTAAAACTCGAAAACCAAAAAAAATCTAATTTATTGCTTGGGAAAATTCAAGATGGTGTCGGTTTGACTGCTGACAGCCATTTTCTTAAGATCCCAAAAAATTCTCCTGACCAAACTCTATAACTTTCCCGATGAAACCAACTCTATAGCTATTGTCACTTCCGAGCTAAAATTCGAAAACTCCGAGCATTACCTAAAAAACCCTCAAAATTGACCACTTTTCCACATGCCACGGCTTTTCCAGAATTTTCCCGGAAACGCGGCATATGAAATTTTTCATTTGGGGCCGAGAATGACGTTCCCTGAAAATTTTATGGAAATCGCTCGGGCGGTTTTCGAGAAAAAAAAAGTAGATAGATACATACATACATAGATCGTTGACACACAACATGGGAATAAAATTGTTATTACTTTCAAAGATAATTTTACCATTTTTATATAGAAATTGGTCATCTTTTATTGGCGATATCTCGGCTCATTTAATAAATTTGGGCTCGTTGGAAAGCTGCTGCGACGTAGTTTTTTTTAAATAATTTGGAGAGGGAGGGGGGCGAGGGGAGAAAACTCAAAAGTTCGCCTATACATCGTGTTTTGTCCCAAAGTTTTTTGTATGGAGTTTTTTGGGTTTGTGGACGTTTTTTTTGGGGTGTGGGGACTGCGTCACGCTCTCAATTCTAGAAGTGGTCATATCCCAGGATTGAGACATTTTTACCGAAAACCCTGAAACACGTGTACCCTAAAATTTCATTCTCTACAACTTTGCCTTTGACAGTGAATCTCCATATTGCATATAGTTAAGGAAATAAATACGAAAAGCTGTTTTCGTATATCGCCAAAAAACTTAATTTCGTCGATTCCATTGGTCCCGGTGCCCCGACCCCTGACCCGATTCCCACAACAAATTTTTCCCAATTTTCTGACATCAAATCCTTTCATTTGACACCGACATGAGCAGTTTTCGTGCTATACTTGCTGAGATATTTGCGAAAAAGCTTCACCGACCCTCGAAATACCATGTTTTTGGTCACTTCCTCTACCATATCTCCGGAACCACTTGATCGATTTTGCTCAGCTTCGAACTTGAATCATGGGAGGCATGTATCTTTCAGAAAAAAAAAAGTTTAGGGTGATCGATCGAGCCGTTTGAAAAAAAAAGTGGAGACAGACAGACGGACATTTTTTTGATTGCTGATTCGTCATCTCTAGACGATAATAGATGCATCCCCCCTCCCACCTCGATCTGCCCCATGTTACATTAAAATTATTTGTAGTAAACGTATAGGACCTTCGTACTTCGTACGGGTCCAAAAATGTTTGCAAGGTTTTTCCTCTTAGTAGATGAGCCAATTTCAAATTCAGGTTGATACTTAAATGGCTAATCATACCTAGATGGCCAACAAAACTAGGGAGCTTTTTTTTCACTAAATGTCACAAAACTAGGTTGACAAAACTAGGGAATTTGCGCTTTAATGAAACGCCACAAAAACCAAGGTGGCTAACAAAACTAGGAAGCTTTTCCTCTTGCAAAATGACACAAGAACTAGGTGGCTGACGACGACGCTTAGGAATTTTTCCTTTTACTAAATGTCACGAAGACTAGGTGAGTAACGAAACATTCCATTTTGACTTAGTTGATTTAACTACTACTGAGAGAATAAAATGAGGGTGAATGTCATGGTACTATAATCAGACTATTCGCACTGCGCTGTGACTATTCTCTCTGCGTGCAAGTTGCATTTGCTTTTATTGTCTGTGTAATATTGTGCGGATAGCTCTCACATGACTACTCGTACAATGTGCGAATAGTCCTTATATGGCTATTTGCACAGTGTGCGATTAGACTTTATTTCACTATTGGCACATTTGCGATTAGACTTTATTTCACTACTCGCACATTGTGCGTCTACCAAAATTCAAACCCGAACCGAGCCCGAAACCCTGACCCGAACCCAAACTTTTTTTAAAAAGATTTCAATTGAAACGTTTTTTCAATTCAATTTTAAGAAAATAATTGAGGGAATTTATTTTGACGGGTCGGGTTTTATTAGTTGAAGTCTTCACACCCGACTCGACCCGAAAAAAACTGAAATTAAAACCCGACCCGACTGAAAAATAAACTTAAAATCCCGACCCGATCCGACAAATTGATTCAGATTCCTCCTCTTAACGGTTTAGATTCTGACCGAAATACGATTCCCCACCAGGTTGTACATTCTCCTTGAGTTAATATCTCCAGGATTGTTAGTCGGGCATGGAAATAATGTTTTCTTCCCGGGAACCGAGTCAAAATTTCCCGGCAACCAAAAATCAGCCAACAATTTCCTGGTGTCGTTGGTAGGATTTCCCATATTTCTCTGAGTGGCTATTAAAATTAACGTCTCTTTTTTACCATAAAAATTTGGTAGTTGAAGATATGAAAAATCTTGCAAATTTTCATGATTTTGAGCTTTAACATATAATAGTACATTACATCACAAGGAGCTAAAACGGTGCATTTAGACCCAGGTGGTGAAAAGGTCAAATCCGAGGGTGGAGCGCAGCTTCTCATTTCATCACTTTGTCGGACATTTCGGAGCCTACTGGCATGAAAATAGATTATGACAACAAACAACATTACGTAAAGAGATAAATTTAGTTTATTTGAAACTGACTGACATCAGAAAATTGCATCAGCGTTTTACAAGTAATGCACGGGAGGTATACTTTAAAGTGATGTTCACGTTTACTTCTTCAACTTAGCCAAGCTTTCCTTAGAACGGTTGAGTGCATCTTCGTGCTCCTGGATTTGTTTCTTAAGCATTTCTTCGGCAGAGACGCTGTCTTTAGCCTTAAGTTGTGCCAGTTGTTCAAGTTGCTGAAATGAAAAACAATGTGAAAGCCATCGCAGAGAGCAACTGTTCAAAGAAAACCGAATGTTTTCAGATTTACCTTTTTGTAAAAATATTCGGCCTCCCGAGCAACTTCTAATTTTCCAAAGGTTCCTCCAGCTTCATTGATTGCGCCAGCGTGGCTTTGATCTTTCGAACTCATCGGTGCAAATCTACAAATTATTTAATAATTAGGTGTCTCGAAGGTGTGACATAAAACATAAGAAAACTTGACGAGTCATTTTCATTTTAACTCACAAAACTTTGTGACAAACTTTTTCTTATGATTGAACAACCAGGTTGATAAAACAAATGCATTTTTTTATCTCAATCAATCACAAGGTACTTGTTTGCTACAGAAATAGACATTTCCTTTTCAAATAACTTCCTTACGTAATGTATTTTTGCGCAGTGTATGTTTTTCTCTCGCTAACCTGCCGGTCAAAACATAAAATAAATGAAAGTTATTACCTGATCATACGCGGAGCGAAAACTGTTGTACGTTTCAAAGCGTTCATTGTAAATTTTTACTTTCGATTTCTTCAAAGATGTGAAACTTAAAGAATTCTTGACGACTTCTACTCGATTCTACTCAAAATTTGTATGCTATAAAAAAGTGCATATGAAAAATATTGGAAATATTCCATAAATTACAGGGTCACTACAAAACAGATGTTTTTTAGTATCGGTAAAAAAGTTATGTTTTGAGCCCAACCGAAAAGCTCAGAGATACAACTCGAAACGCTCGAAACACCCTGAAGTCGCTTTCCTTTCGCAAAAGTATACGCTCCTGCTCAAGTCAAGTAAAAAAGGATGCGTTTTCTTTAGCGGTCCTTCTTAGCGCTCGAAATTTGAGACCGGTGAGTGTAGTTTATTAAGTAGCGATAGCTACTTATGTTTTCACTCTTCCTGTCCGTCCGTCACACAAATGAGGTCGCACAAATGACGTCACACATATGACGTCACAAAAATGACGTCACAAATACGACGTCAAAAATAGGATGTCATAAAAATGGATATTTCCAAACATAGTATTGATATGACGAAATATAAGCAAAACTTATGACGCCATAGATATTTCTTTGTTTAACTCTTCAACAATGGTGTCGCTTCAAAATCCGGAGGCGTCAAAACCCGGACGAAAAATCTAGAGGCGTCAAAATCTGGAAGATCCGGACGAAGTTGTATTTTTCTCATCAGCAGCAGTTTCCTTAAACGAATCACATTTTTAACTGTAATGCTGCGCCGCAGGCCGTGGATATAATGAGAAAATACAAAGGCTTGACCAGCGTGACCTGATTTCTCAGTCCCATCCGGTTCAGGGTTTCCTTCAGCTCTTTTATTAGCTTGCATGTCACAACAGGCGACATAAGCGCTTTGATCATCGCCTCACTGTCAGAACAGACTGTCACATTTTCTCCACATGCCTCTGCTGGAAGTGCTGTTTGTATTGTAAAAAAAAAATTTTTTTTTGCTCTTCGTTTTGTGTGTGTGGTGCGTGTGTCACTCTCAAAATACGTAAGAAAAGTATCCTGTGCAACATTGCCCTAATTTGTATAAGAAACTTAAAGCGAAAGAGACAAAAAACTTTAAAAAACCACAAAGCTCGGTGTCATGAATATAAATACCGTAGAAGTCCACATTGCGAAGAAGCGGATCTGTTTTTCTTGTAACAGAGCGGAAACATCTGTATGTATATAAAAACAATGAACACAAATTACACAAAACTAAAATTAAAATTATCTCTCTTCTCTATCTTATTTCTCTTTTTTTCTCTCATTTTGACAGCAATCCCCGAGACAAGTTTATTTCGTTTATTTATAGTGGTCCGAAATCGCTCTTTTAAAACCCCTCATAGAGGTGTAAAGTTTTTGTGTTGCTGGATGCTAATCGAATTCAACTCCTTAATGTGTTGTTTTGCTTGTTCAGCTCCTGATAGAGATGAGCGGGTCGACCATTTTTCGAAACCCGACCCGGACCGAACCCGACCCGATAAAGTTTTTCCAAACCCGAAACCTGAAACCCGAATTGTTTCTAAGCCCGATCCGGACCGAACCCGACCCGATTAAAATTTTCGAAACCCGAACTGTTTCAAAACCCGACCCGATAAAATTCTTCGAAACCCGAAACCCGAACTGTTTCAAAACCCGACCCGGACCGA
>CM055404.1:11105395-11140045 GCA_029228625.1 Pseudolycoriella hygida
CTTCGAAACAAAAATTATTTCAAGGCCCGACGTCTGCATTCTTCACGGACCTTAGACTAAAACAAAATTCGTGTAATGTAAGATGATAAAATTTAGACGAGTTTTGTAAAATATAAAAAGTCAATAAAGGATCGTGACCCGAATAAAATTATATCAAATTTTTCGAAACCCGCAACCCGAACTGTTTCCAAACCCGGCCCGGACCGAACCCGACCCAATTAAAATTTTCGAAATCCGAAACCCATGAACCCGAAAAAAACAATTCGGGTTCGGGTTCGGGTCGGGTTTTTCGAAGTCTCCTGAGCAAAAAACTCATATTTTGAAGTATTCGAATTTTTCATTAAAAATTTAACTTCGACTGGGACTTGCGTCACTGACCCATCCAAATGTCATGTGGAAAAGTATTAATAAATTTCAACTGGGACGTTGATAATGCAGTTAGAATTTTAGAACATTACGAAAAGTACGGTATCATAAAAGTCTAAAAACATACAATCTCTAACGTACAAAATCTTTTCTGAATGAAAATAAAAAATTAATAAATTTTACGTGAAAAGTTTAAACAATTGAAGTTAATTCAAATTCGAAAAGAGTGAATGTCAATTGTCAAATTTACATATTGTCAATGCGCACGCATATAGTGTACCGCTGTTGACTCACGTAGTATCGTAAAGTACTTTCAGTGTTAAGTATCGCGTTTACACAAATAACATAATCTAGACGACCGAAGCAGTCTCATTTATTTAGTGCTCTAAACAATTTCTATTATAAATCCAGTTTATCCGAATTTTTGACAACAAAAACAGAGTTTCCCGGACAAAAGAACATTCCTAATCGGTCGCATGTACTGGGAATCGGTCGGATCGTGAGTTTCGCGTTTTTTTTTTGGTCGCGTGTGAGATTTGTGTTGGTGCTAAAAGGTGTGTTGTTTTGTATATGTGCTAGAAGTGTAAAGTGATTTTTATTTTTCAAAATTCTACGTTTAATTTGCCCAAAAATGAGGATACACATATCGCTGGTCATCATTTTGATCCTGGGAACAATAGTCACCGGAGAGGTAAAGTATTCCCATTTATTTATTTTATTCAAATTGTTATCGTCTTATTGTTGTGTACAATACAACCGTATTCGTTGATTTGTCAATGAATAAAATAATTTCTTCTATGGGCTTGTTGAATACTTTACATTTTCTTCGTGTATCGATTGTTAAGTACCTTAACTACACCGACAGACAACTTCTTTGAAAACATTTTAATTGTTTTCCATTCGTTCATACATCTGTTCAGAATATTCGTTATGTTGTTCATTCTCAAATAGAATATCTATGTTCAAACATTTGCATTGCATGAACCGTCGAATCAAATTCCAATTTCAACGGCCAATAACCGAGC
This sequence comes from Pseudolycoriella hygida, assembly GCA_029228625.1. Taxonomy (NCBI): domain Eukaryota; kingdom Metazoa; phylum Arthropoda; class Insecta; order Diptera; family Sciaridae; genus Pseudolycoriella; species Pseudolycoriella hygida. The sequence goes on from CM055404.1 coordinate 11,106,787, forward strand.
GGAAAGTTTTATTTTCTTTAAATCACCGATACCTTCATTCACCTATATTTTGAATCCGATGAAGGTTTTTCTTGTCCATTGATTTATTTTCGATAACTTAACTTCGTTGTCTTTTTTATGTCCCTTCGTTTCAAGTATTGGTAAACTATTTGTCAAAATACGTAAGGTAGGTGGCATGTGGGTTGTTGGTTTATTGATATAAAGTGCGTTTACGCGTTCTGTTGCTTTCCGTGCGATCGACCTGTCTTCATCCAATAATATCATTGATACATTGGAATCATATACACTTTTCGTATGGACTAGTATAGTTATCTTATAATTCCGTTTCCATTGGTAAACGGTTTTACATAATAACAAAAGGTGAATTTCCACAATAAGAAGCCAGACAAGTGATCTTGATAATCTTGAACGGTGGATCATTTACCAGTCTCTCAACTGTAATGCTTAAAATTGTGAATAAATTGAAAAGTTATATCTTCCAAAATCTAAATTCATTTCCTACGTTTATCTGAAGAGTCTATGAGAACAGTTTTGTATAGAGCAGTTTTGTCATTTGCACACACGATGTTTAGCGAGACCAATAGGTAGAAGGAGAAGGATTGTCATGTATGAACAGAATGTATAAAACACAAAAGACTATTAAAGCACTTACAGGTAAAACGATTTTAAGGCTTGTCTTGTATTGCAAATCATTTATAGAAAGAGTTACATGTGTTGGAAAACTACTGTCTTTTTTATAAGGAAAGTTGTTTTACACGTTAGCAATTTGCCTCCGGTTATAAGAATCGATAAGGTATCTTTCTTTTGGTTGCAGTCAACAGAATAAGTGAAATTCCTGTTTGCACCGTACTAAGTAGATAAAGGGTCTTTTACTTGGTCTTACCGTTTGTTGTATTTCGCAGATCGTCTGTAAGGATAATTTGTGTAAGAAGAAGAATTTGCTGTATAAGCGAGAGTATGTTGGTGTGAGTATTACTAGGTAGCGAAAGTTTACTTTCGCGGCATGTGCACCAACACTCTCTCGCACATACAGCTACGCCCGCGTGTACGTACGCACCTCGTGTGTATTGGGGTATATTTAAATATACTATACATACGCGTGTCGTTCGGATGTCAAATTACATCCTCTAGGGAATGTAATACGAAATTTCTCTTCTGTTCTATGTTGTCGTCCCGTTTTCGTTTATGTGATAAAAAAGAATACACACTTGTCACCTCGGTAAACCTCGACTACTTCGTGACATTTATTATCTAAAACAAACGTCGGCCATGTCGAAAGAGATGAAGATGAATGTAATAAAATTTCGCTAAATAAAAGATAACTTTTTTTACTAAATTGCATTGCAAACTGACCAAAAGGCAATGTTGAAACATATGAAGGGACTCGTACGTATCGGAATAAATGCTGCAAACAGAGTTGATGTTACGAAAAGACTCGAACGTTTCTAAGTATATATTGCCTTAACTCTTAGGTATGTGCAATTACGTCCTCATTCAATTGAATTGGAAATTGCCGAAATTGAAAAAACCGTCCGAAGAAACGGCGCAAAAAATCTTTCCAAGCCCCAGAATTTAGAACCGACCTAGAGCTCTTAGCAGAGGCCTCTGATCCATACCTCCATGGACAAGAAAGTTCGCCTCTTTTTTCTCTATAACACTGCACAAAAAATCTCATTATCAAAGGAATATTCACGAAAAGAAACCAAATATCGTGTTGGGTCGCATAGCGTAAGTTGGGCTCAATAGCCCGAACTACACGACAGATTTTCACAAATTTCAATTAAAAAACTTGAAGAGCGATTTCTCTTCTAATTTCGCAGTAATTTGAGTGAAAGAGTTCTACCAACTTTCAAAAAACCACGTTTTTCACCACTTTTTCAACCGTAACTTCGACAGTTTTCTACCGATTTTGCCCAAATTCAATCCAGTAATCAAATTCCTGATTATCTTTCAGGTAAAAAAAAAAGATTTTGAAAATCGGATAAGATTTACCCGATTTATGTAGAAACAACACTTTAGGCCCTAGTAGAGACTCAGTTTTAGGGCACTGGCTGAGTCCAAAAGCTCAAAATGAAAAAAATTTCTTCCGTTAGTTGTGAAGCATGCCCAGACCTTTCAAACAAAAAATCGGAAAATCAGAGAAGATTTACTCGAGTTATTTACAAAAGACCAAAAGCCACTTAAACGGCCTTAGCTCATTGGCCCTTGGGTCGACAGTCTTCTTCTCTTCTTCTTCTTCTTCTTTTACAGACTTTTGCAAGTTCGTGTTTGCTGTCCGCTTTATACTGTTTGTCCATCGTTCTGGCGATCTGCCCATAGGTCGTGTTGTAGGTGGTCTCCAGTTCATAATGGTTTTGGTCCAACGATCGTCAGTCATCCTTGCGACGTGTTCTGCCCAATTCCACTTCAGAGATGCTATTCATTCCATAACCACAACGGCTTTCGTTTGTTGACGAATCCACTGATTTGTCTTTTTACCTCTGAGCGAAATTCCAAACATACTTCGTTTCAATGCTCGCTGGGCTACTCTAAGTGTATTCTCGTAAGCTTTGGTTAATGTCAACGTTTCCGCTCTGTACGTCAGCACTGGGAGGACACACGAATCGGACACTTTCCGTTTTAGGCTGTTGTTTATGTTGCTTTTGATTATAAGCCTAAGTGTTCGGAATGCCGCCCATCCGAGTCCAATTCTTCGTTTCACTTCAGCAGGTTGTCGAGACCCAATTTCAATTTATGACCAAGGTACACGTAACTGTCGACTCTTTCGATAACGGTGTCTCCAATTTGTATCTCCCTGTCACTGTCAATATTAGTCATGATCTTCGTCTTCGAGAGGTTCATTTTAAGACCGACTTTGCTCTTCATTTAGCTGTTGCAACATAACCTGGGCATGGTCCAGATCTAACGTCATCAACACAATGTCGTCTGCAAATCGTAGGTGATTTAGGTGATTTCCGTTTATGTTGATTCCCATCTTACTCCAATCTAACTTCTTGAAAATACTTTCCAGAGTTGATGCAAATAATTTTGGCGAGATTGTATCACCCTGTCTCACTCCTCGTCCGACCTTAAACTTTACAGTATTCTCGTGAAGTCTTACGCATGACGTTGCATTTTTATATACATATCGGATCAAATTGGAGTACCTCGAGTCTATCCTACATTCGTCTAATGAGTCCAATATAGACCATGTCTCAATTGAGTCGAAAGCCTTCTCGAAGTCTATGAATATCATTACTATGCCAATCTTGTATGCATTACATTTCTCTATCAAAGTCCTCACTACTTGTAAATGACCATTTGTGCTGAATCCGGATCTAAATCCCGCCTGTTCAACTGGTTGGTAGAAATCGAGCTTGTCTGTGATCCGACAGTGCCCAGATTCAATCCCAAAAAAGATTTTTCGATTACCTTTCAAGGAAAAAAGTTTTTGAAAATCGGTTCAGTTTTCGACTGGTTACAAACGTCGTGGTAAACACAATAGACCCTTTTTCAAAACACCGCGTTCGTCGTACGGGTCTACAGATCTTGAAGTCTTGCTCGAGTTATAGTGTTGAAATATCGACAGACAGATGAGACGGATAAGCAACTCCAGGGTCGAAAATCGACTGGTTACAAACGTAACCCGTTCTTCGCTAAAAGATTAGAACCGAATGACTTTTCATTCAACAGAGATGTTTTTCCATTGACTGAAACATCAAATTTGTTACGGTAGAAAGTAAGATTTCCCGATAGCCGATATTTTCCTGACGCCTTTCAAGACACATTACATTATTCCCATGTCCTATGGTAGTGTTTTTTCAAATAAACTTTGAAGTTAAGCTTTTCTAAGACTAGATGAAAAGCAAATAAAGACGAGAAGAAAAAGAAAAAGTAACTTCAAAAAGGTTTTCGTAATTGATACAGTTTCCCATCTTATTCGATCTATTCATTAGAGGCGGATCTCGTATCTATTGCTAAAAAAGGCCGCCAAACAAAAAAAAAAAAAAAAGAAGACAAAGACGGTATACGTATATTAATGTTGAACATTAAACAAGTTTTTTGAAAATGACCTAAAATCCATTGGATAAATAAATTTCGTACCCAGCGCTAAACAGAGACCAACAAAAATGTACGCCCTTCCTTATTAATATCGTTCCATTATTCATCCTCAAATTGTTTACCTTGGGAGGTATTTTATGGAAATACTTTTCAGCTGAGGAACCAAAGGCAAATATGTTTTACGATGTTGCTTGGTTCATATTTCGAATATATCACAATGTAATGCAGTTTTAATACAACATTTCGCATTGTTCGTTGAAATATGCTTAAATTAAGTTTGGGTTTTTGGAGATGTACTCGGTTTACCTATGCTTCTGTTGTGGTATTTATGTACTTCAACATTTGCAGTTACATTTTTGTTTTGTAGATTTTAATTACATTTTTGGTTAGAAATTCAGCGACTTTTTCATCCGCATAACTCGTTCAAGCGAAGTGCAAATGAAGAAACATTTTCTTCGATCGTCGATTCGTTTTACTTGCGCATAAAAATGCACTTCCTATTGCCTCAGTTAATACTAGGAAGCTCTTCAAATATTTATAAAGAAACATTCGCTGTGTTGACTTTTTTATTTGTCGCACATATCCAGCTTTCGTTACAAATTTTTTGTTGCGTAACGATAAGATTTCTCATATCCCAAACTTCTCCTGTAAAGCACACTGAAGAAGTAAATAATGTTTGATGTTCTAGACAAATATCAGCGTTTCAAACACGAGTTTAAATCTCGTTTGAAATACTTTTCCCTAGAGTCTTGCAGTACAAAACGTGAAGTTAGAGTTGTTTTATTGCAACTTAACATCAAGCAATGACTGTGGTACACCATTTCTGACAAGACGTCTTCTATTTAATTCATTAGGGAAAAGTAGTCTGTCGCCATCCAAAAAGTACATTTGAACAATGCTGTGATTGTATCAAAATACTTCCAGTCGTTTAGACTGTCGGTGAGCAATTGACACTCATCGGTGCATTCGATTCATAAAAGTGGAGTTAAAAGTGGAACGCACTTTTCACTGTTTTCTTTGTTTTCATTCGTGTAGAAAGTTGATTTATGTTATTGAACTTACTTAGTTTCTACCTGTCCGTTGTTATCAGATTAGAGCGTTCCCTGAACATTTACTAGTGGAAGCAAAGGCTAAATATTGCCTGCATACAAAAACTATTGAAAATGAAAGACTATCTGGACTAAGACCGCGTCCGATAAAAACGATGTTTTTCCAGAATAACTTTTGTTAAAAACATAACCAAAGACCCGTACGTATCAGAATAGATGTGACAAACAGAATAGATGTAGCAAACAGACTCGAACGTATCTTAATATAGTAACAAGCAAACAGTCCAACGTTTTATGTTCTTTTATAACTATAACAATTTCAAAGATCCATAGAAATTACCCAAGGTAATGTCAAAGGCCCTTCCGAAGTACGTCTCAGACCATTCAAATCTAGAAATGGTTATATCCAAGGATTTGGCCGTTTTCCCCTAAGACCCTGAGACAGGTGTTCTCTAAAATTTTATTCTCAACAACTTTGCCTTTGGAAGCAACTTTCTACTTCTTATAGTTCTAAAGATATGGATCATTCCTCCCAATTCTAGAAGTGGTCATATCCCAGGATTGAGACATTTTTACCCAAAACCCAGAAACATGTGTACCCCAAAATTTCATTCTCGACAACTTTGGCTTTGACAGTAAATCTCCATATTGCATAGTTAAAGAAATAAACACGAAAAACTGTTTTCGTACATGGCCAAGAAACTCAATTTCGTCGATTCCATCGGTCCTAGAGCCCCGCCTCCTGACCCGATTTCCGCAAAAAAAATATTTCCAAATTTTATGACATCAAATCCTTTCATTTGATACCAACATGAGCAATTTCCGTGCTATACTTGCTGAGATATTTGCGAAAAAGCTTCACCGACCCTCGAAAAACCATGTTTTCGGTCACTTCTTCGACCATACTCAGGAACTGCTTGGCCGATTTTGCTCACCTTCGAACTTGAATCATGGGAGGCATGTACCTTTCAGGGAAAAAAAGTTTACTGTACTTCGTACGGGTCCAAAAATTGTCAATTTCAAAAAAGTAACTCAATAGCTACATAAATTCATTCTTTTTTCGCCTAGTAGTGGAGCTACTTTTTTGAGATAACATTGGCTAAACTAATGCCAAAATTAACGAAGTAGCGTATTAGTTTATAATTTGACATCTGGCTGCGTACTTGAGCCCTGGAAATAAAGAAGCCAGCCTGTTGCTGAACATCTATTTTTACAGGCGGTAATCAGATCTATACGTCATATAAGATTCAACTTGGCACCAGGCTGCGTCCTTGAGTTATGACACTTTGAATACGGTGGAAAGCAACAGCCTGGTGCCGAATTGAAACTTATGTGACGTATAGAACTCATTGCTGCCATCACTTTGGTAAAAACAGATGCTCAGCACCAAGCTGCCTTCTTTATTCCCAGCTTCAGGTCCTAAGTACACAAGTAGTGCCGACTTCGATGGTGCAAATAATTAACCACCTCACTTAGACGTAATCAGAATTTCAGCACCAGGCTGCCTTGGTTTGCGAGGTTTTACCTATCGTCAGACGCCCTCAATCAGGGGATTGACAGTCCTTTGTTCTGAAACGTGCAAATGCTATTCAGAGTCAAGTTAGCTGCAGTTGCGATCGAGCTAACTTCATTACAAACAAATCAGTTGATCTTTTAAATTTGTCAATAAAGTCAGTTGATTTCGGTAAATTTATGAATGAAATCAGCTGATTTTGTTGCAATGAAGCTAGTTTCGGTTGCAGCTGCAGCTAACTTCACGTCGAGTATTGCTTGCAAATATCAAAACAAAAGACTGTCATGCCCCTGATTTGCACGGTTCAGAACAAAGGACTGTCACCCCCCTGTCCCCAATAAACATTGTGTATGCGTAGAGATAGTGTTTCAGCGGAAAAATCCGAAATACGTTTACATTACTTTAAGGTAGTTTTAGAGAGCAAAAAAATTTAGGGTAACGAAAAGATACATTTTTATAAGTATTTTACTTACCTGTAGCCGCGGCTCTATCAATTTTCCTGTGGCAGGTGTCTTTCAGTAGGTAATGCGAATTATTCAGTACGTTTTTACTTGTTGTACGATGTTTCACGCAATACAGGGCAGAGGTCTGCATGGTTAACTGTTTCACTATTTTTTTCAAAACAGAAAATGGTCTAAAATAAAACTATAAATATTTTTGGTTTTAATTTTAACCATAAAATATTTGGTTATATTGAATACTAGACATTTTATGGTAATATTTTTAACTAGAAAATAAATGGTATAAAATTAAACCATAAAATTTTTAGTTATATTTAAAACTATCGCGAATCTTCATGATTTGATGAGAAACGTCTAAATTTACAATTTTCTTGAAAACTCACTAGAAAAAAAAGGTACTAATTTTCACCATTTTATTTTTTAGTATTATGTAATACTAAATTTTTGTTAGTTAAAAATATGACCAGAAAATTAATGGTATTATTTTTAACCATTTTTATTTGGTTTATATTAATACCATTATTTTTTGGTACTCTGTAAAACCAGAAATAAAATAGTGAAACAGTTAACCATGCAGACCTCTGATACAGGGTAATCAAAATTACCTGGAGATAAAATTACCTGCCACAGGTAAAATTTTAAATATCTTTTAGAATTAAAATTGCATTTCCGAAAAGAACCCGATTTTCTCTCTCTTGTGCAGGTTAGATCAAATACGTAATATTTTATCTCAAGGATAGATACAATATGAACCAAATTGTTTTTCCTCCCCTAGGAATGTGAATTTAAGTTAAATTGAAATATTAGTGTTATTCAATTTCTTGTAGTAGCTTTTCCTTCGTTAAAGGTCTGCTTTCTTCTTCATACATTCAAGTTTCCCTGCAGCATTACCTTCACATCAACTCGATTTTAATTTTGAATGAAATAGATAACATTCCACTTTAGTTTCGAAAAAAAAACTTTCTCACATAAAACATAGACTTACCTCACCCAAAATTTATAGAATAAGAAATGGAACGAATACTTAAGAATTCATTGAAAATATTTCTTTTATTTATTCCTTCAAACTTTTTGGAATTGCTTATGTAATGCAAGTTCACTTGACTTATTAAAATATTATTTGACTTCGCTCGTTATTCGACTTTAGCAGCTTCAAAGTTCTGCAATCGAATTGCTATCATTTTGTAGATATATGTCGTCCATTCAAGATTTTTTTTTTGTGCAACGGGAATATTCGTCATAAAATTTGGTTGAATTTCATTTTATGCACAAAGAATAGATACAACGTCCGACAATTTTTTTTTTTTGTGCAGAACTGGAGCATGCAGTTTATACGATATATTTCCACGTTTGGGTATTTGAAATGAAACTTTTTAGTGCAGCATGGGGTAGGTAGCCTTGGGAAAACATTTTACCGTTTTTGCTTTTATTTATCATGAATAAATCAGTTAACATTTTCTGCTGTTTGTCCCGTATTCTTTGTATCTAGATCAAATGAACAGGTAAATAAAAACAATTTTCGTTTATTTTTATTTCCTTTTTTTTGAAAGGAAAATATTGTTATAAAATGCTTTTGCGCAGGAATGATTTGTTTATTCGGGAAATCATTTCACTTTCGCATGCATGCTGAGCGAAAATAAATTTAGATTTTTAAATGTGTTTTTTATTTCTTCATTACGAAATTCGACAAAGCAGTTAGTTTGTTGCTTTTATTGGGAGTCCAAATAATCGAAATGAATCTATCGGCTACCGTCCCCTGTTTTCCCTTGGATTCGAACAAATGTCAACTGATTCGTGACTTCCAAAGACGAGCAACTGCTGTAGTAAGTAATAGTACATTACTATGTCGCTGGGACATTTCTTGTTGAGGTGTGTGGGAAGATTTTATCTTGAGCCGAAGGCGAGGATTACATTCCACACGTCGAAACAAGAAATTTCCCAGCGAGACAGTACTGTATTTTGTTGTCTTGTGGCTAAAAATTGACTTTGAGTGATCCGGGAATGTTGTGTTTTCTGGCCGCAAGACAACTATATATTTTGTCATGTACGCGCTCGATACGTTGAGTTTTCTTAGTCGTTTTTGGCTTCGAAAGTTTGTCATTTCTGAGTCATACTGCAATAACTGTCCGGAAATTTGCACATTACATGCCGCTGTCCGGTAATATTCACATTTCCAGCCGCTTTAGAGGTAAATTTTTATGAATAAAAATTTCTAGTTGACACAACCCGGATTCGACCCCTCGACCATCCGATTACAAGTCAATGACAAAACACAGAGCTAAATCGTCTTATCTGTTCTTGCAAATAAAAGTTAGTAGATAAAATTTTCAGAATGTCAAATTTTTTTTATACTTTCCAGTAATCTGTCAATACCTAAGAATAATTACAGCGAAATTTCAGAACTTATGTCAAAAATGTTTCAACTGTACTAGATTTATGAACACGGAGATAGCCGTTTTCCCCACTGTTGCAACATATGATGATAAAAAAACATTTCAAAAAGCTCGTTATCAAAAGAGTTGCACTTTCCTGCCTTTAAGATTGCTAAATTGCTGCAGAACATTGCTCAAATCCATATGCTTCAATCTTTTTTGTTCCGAAGTCGAGAAAAGCAAGATTTCTTAATCTTGTATCCTTCATTGAAAACCGTTTTGGATTGCCTACTAGAGACAAAGAAGAGGACGAAGCTTCACATATTGCGGTACTACACTCAAATGTTTCTACTTTAGCAAAATTTGTACACTCCTGGAAACGGTTCCCGTGCTTCATATAACGTTCTCAGAACATTAAATCGCGGTAAACCATTTTCAGACTCCCCTTTTTTCACTCTTTCGGCGCATACCTTATACTCGCCTCTCTTCGCGCCAATATAGCTTTTTTAGCCACCTGCAATCCAGGATTGGGTGGTAGCTGTATTCCAAGAGCTTGTAAAGATTGCAACTCTTCAATACACACGCTGACGGCATTGGAAGGAGCTAATAAAATTGCATTATCCTCAGAGAAACTAGCGTTAAGCTCTGCAAGGATCACATCGATGACTTCGAAATAAATCGATTTCAAGTTCACTGTTCACAACCTCTACTGATCTCTCTCCAAGCCTTTTAAGTATAACGAAATCCTTTAGCTGTTTTTTGTCGAGGCGGAACAACTGTCTTCAGAGTAGGTCGAGTCATATCTCATTTCGCTGAACTTTTGTGACAATTTTTCACTTTTGCAAAAAAATGTTTTGTTTAGGAGATAGAGCCCATTGGGTAAATTCGTGCAAGGAAGTGCCGAAATAGTTATTTATGCAACTAGTTGCGAAATGGAGTTGTTTTTGTCACTAGATGTGAAGTTATCAAACGAGCGAATCGAGTTGGATAACCACATCGTGTGACAAAAGCAACCAATTTCGCAAAGTGTTTCATACAAGACTTTATGCAACAACTTGTGAAACCCAAATGAGTGATAAAAAGTTACTTTTTGTCACTAGTGATAAAAAGTAAAACCAGTTATAAAACGACCTCTCTAACGTCACCAAAACGATGCATGAAAAAGTTCACTTTTCACAACGGCGTTGCATAAAGTTCACTTTTCACAACGGCGTTGCATAAATCGTTTTTTAGCTATAACTGGAACGAATTTGATTCGAATAAAAAAATTTATGAACACGATTTTCGATCTTGAGACGAAAAACATTTTGAATATAAACTTGATTAGGTTGGAATTGATGGTTGGCCGTTATCACCCGATATAGGTGGAAAAATGGGCATTTTTCTGCCGTCTCTGGCCAGTTGCAATAGAGAGTTTCAGTCATATACCGTTCCATACAAAATTTTCAGGTCGACCTGATTGACCCGAATTTTTTTTCTGTTCAAATCGTTTTCTTTTTCAAGGATTTGAAGAAAAATATTGAGCCCAGCACCCCAAACCACTTAACGAATTTTCACCAAATTTTTATTGTGATTTCCGAAAAGAATGATAATGAGATATAACTCGGCCTGAAGACCCTTGTTCAGAACATGTTCGAAGTTTTCGTGATATTAATCTTAATAATGGAACCTATCAAACGACACCATGCGGGATGGGTTTGATAGCTTTCGATGACTACAATTTAGGTCGTTTCGTTGACCATGTTGCGATAGGGCGCCAAATATGTCATTGCCCTAGGGCGGCAAAAATTTTAAGGTGAGGACTGAGGAGTAATCACAACATGAATAGTTAATGGGGGCTACCCACAAAAACTAAAATTGTTAAGTTATTTTGAGATAAACAGACTTTACGTTGAAATTAATTTCAGTACAACACAAACGTTTGATTTCTTTACATACACATGATGTTCACTCTTAAACATTTTTCACTAAAATCCATTGAAATACCATTTTTTATCGTTCAATTACAACGTGACTGCACCCATAAATGCAAGCATCACGTTTAAATATCCTACAATTTCTGTATTCCTGTTACAAAGATATGAATTGCAAAATATTTGCATTCCACATTGCAATAAAAATTATCTATTCTCACTTATTCTGATGAATCGTTTTCAATTTTCATCAACATACTATCATTAAAAAATAGCATTTGAATGCGTCAACTTGAGATTGAGTAACAAAGGATTGCACTTTGCTGCAGTCGATATGTTAACGTTGTGACTATGTGATGGCGCCTGCGAACAGAATGTGCGAAGGTTTATGTTTCATCAGCGTACTTTGCTCATTTATTTTTACTTAACTTTAACAAGAATTTTACGGTAAACATTTACGATTTTTGTGATAAACTTTTCCTTATTAGACCCGTTTGACGTACGAAAGGGTTTCATGGGTTCACTACGGAGTATATACCGTGGATTAGATCGAAAGAGAAACAGTTGGAGATCACCGTACACAGCTCCTTAAGAGGAATTTGGATACGCTCATTAAACGCAATGGTTATCTCTCTACCTAATGCGAATTAAACTCACAATCCCCGCGTTCCTGCGGTTTCCCACAGCACCGAATTTACTCTCGGTGGGGATTTCACAGGTAGACCCTTAACCACAATTCCCTTAGCGTCGCTACTCACCGATGGCTCTATTAGGAACGGCAAGCAATTATCTCGTGTGATACAATTGTGGAAGCGGCAGAGGCTCTAGAAAATGTCGATTTTGGCGTGATGTACTTTATGAATCACGCCTTAATGGTATTAATGAATCGGAAGTAAATCAACCTGGATTGAGATGATTGAGATTAAAATACAATCTTTTAAATGTCAAGAATTCCCTTGATAAGAGAATCTACTGTACGGGCACGGGTCTTAAGTTATGTTTTTCGGTGATATAGCTAGAAATATTAGAGAGTTTGGGCAAAGCCACTTATAGCCAAATTTATAACATATACAAACATATAGCTATTTGTTTTGAGTTATACGTTTAAGTTATATGTTACAAGTTTATGTTATAAGTTAACATTTACATTTTAAGTTTATAGCCCAGATCAGTATTGTAACTGATCCAGACCAGTACTGATCGGCATCAGAACTTACTTACTTACTTACTTTACCGGCACTACAACCCATTAAGGGTCTTGGCCTTCTCCAACATGCTTCTCCAACCGGGCCTATCTGCAGCTCACGTCTCCCAGCTGGTTACTCCCACAGTTCTTAAGTTGGCAAAAGCAGCGTCGCTCCACCTGGACTTGGGTCGCCCTGCACTCCTTTTGCCTTCAGGTTTGGACTTCAGAATTTTTTTTGGAATACGATGTTCATTCATTCGTTGTACGTGACCGAGCCAACGTAGTCTATTTATTTTTGTTGTTCTGACTATGTCGGGCTCTCCAAAAAGCTCTATGAGCTCGTGATTATATCGTCTGCGCCATCGCTTCAGTTTTCGGTCAAATACTGGTCCAAATATTGTACGCAGTACCTTTCGCTCGAACGTATGCAGAGATTGTTCATTTTTCTGTGTCAAGCACCACGACTCCGAACCGTACGTAACTACCGGTCTGATCACAATTTTATAAAGTGCGCATTTTGGATTTCGGCTTACTGACTTGGACTTTAGAATTTTCAGCAGGCTGTAATAACTCCGGTTGCCCAAAGTTACTCGCCTTTTTATTTCGTCCGCAATGTCGTTGTTTATGTTCAGCTCTGATCCAAGGTATACGAACTTATTGACCATTTTGAATGTGTGTGTGTCGATCGTTACGTTATCTTCCCGATATCGATTCGTAGGTGGGATGATCATGTATTCATCCATAGTCGGCCCATAGTTCGGCCAATAATGTCCAGGTCATCTGCAAAACCAAGCAACTGACTGGACTTGGAGAAAATGGTGCCGCTGGAGTCTATGTCCATGGTTTGAACAGCTGCTTCGAGTGTTAAATTGAAAAGCAAGAGGATCTCCTTGACGTAGGCCTTCCTCAATGTCGAAAGTCTCTGACATTTGATTGCGGATCCTTACTCGGCTGTTAGCTCCGTTTAGTGTTAGCTTCGTTAGCGAGATCAGTTTGTTGGGAATTCCGAACTCCTCCATGACTCTCCATAGCTTACTTCTTCTAACACTGTCATAGGCTGCCTTGAAGTCAACGAACAAATGGTGTGTTTCAATGTTGTACTCCTTGCACTTCTCCAAGATCTGTCTGATATTAAACAGCTGGTCCGATGTTGAACGACCTACACGAAACCCACTTTGGTATTCACCTATCGTAGATTCCGTGTATGGATGAAGGCGCTGATATAGAATATTTGCAAATATCTTGTAAGCAATATTCAGCAGAGCGATTCCTCGAAAATTGCCACACTCCAATTTGTCACCTTTTTTGTATATGGGACATTTCTTGACATGGGTCTTCCAATCTTCCGGTAACTCCTCGTCATTCCAGATGCGTATGATGAGCTCGTGCATCTCCATACATAGCGCGTTGCCGCCGTTCTTGAAAAGTTCACCGGGTAGGTTGTCAGTCCCCGGGGCTTTGACATTTTTGAGCTTTAAAATTTCAGCTTCAACTTCTTGCATCGTTGGTTCTTCTATGTATGGTTGCGCAGTCTGAAATGGCAATTCGTCGTTTTCGTCGTCTCGGTTGAGCGGTCTGTTCGGGTTAAGCAGTTCCTTAAAGTACTCAGCCCATCTCGCCTTTCCTCATCTGCTAAGACCAATCCATGCTTGTCCTTACACAGCAAAGGTTGTTGACTGTAACCGTTTCTGGATTCGTTCACTTTCCGGTAAAAGTTCCGAGTCTCCTTCCGATTGCCAAACTTCTCCATTTCGATCAAAACTTCCTTGTCACGCTGTCGCTTTTTCCGTCGGAAGAGTTTTCTCTCGAAATTTCTTTTAGAACGGTACTCTTCCTGGCCAGCTCGAGTGAATCTACTTAGAGTTTTCAGGCGAGCTGCGTTTTTGTCGTCCATGGCCTTCTGGCATTCATCGTCAAACCAGATATTTCTTTTATTTCCCGTTCTCGTTCCCACTGTCTCTGCTGCGGCGCTCTCTACATTCCGTCTAATTTGATTCCACGCATCGTCTACGCTTCGTTGTTCGCTGACCATTCCGGCAATAATATTCGTCTCCAGCCTGTCGACATATTGACGTTTAATGTCTTCGTTCTGTAGTTTTTCCACGTCCCACCTTTCCAATGCCGGTTGTCGATTGTGTTGAACGATATTCGAGACCTAACTGCCGCTCTCACCAGGTAGTGATCGGAATCTACATTCGGTCCTCTACAGCTTCTGACATTCAACATATTTGAACAGTGACGTGCATCTATCAAAATATGGTCAATCTGGTTTTTGGTTCGTTTATCCGGTGATACCCATGTCGCTTTGTGGATGTCTCTATGTTGGAAATAGGTACTGCTGACAACCATGTTTCTTGATGCTGCAAAATCAACCACCCGCGTTCCATTTTCGTTCGAGTTTTCGTGAAGGCTATGTTTACCGATTGTGGGACGATAAAATACTTCGCGGCCTATTTTAGCATTAAAATCTCCAAGCACAATTTTAATGTCTCGTTTCGGCGCTCCATCATATACATCCACCAGTTTCTCGTAGAATAGCTCCTTCGCCTCGTTGTCGCTTTCCTCCGTAGGCGCATAAACGTTTATAAGAGTGTAATTGAAAAATTTTCCTCTTATCCGTAGAGAGCACAATCGCTCGTCAACAGGACTGAAACCAATCACCGCGTTTCTAGCTCTGCCGAGAACCATGAAGCCTGTTCCATACTCTCTTGGACTGTCGTTACTCTTCCCACTATAGTAGAACTTATAGTCGCTACTGGTCATGGTGTCCTTTCCAGGCCATCTCGTTTCTTGCACAGCTGTTATGTCAATTTTTGCCGCTCTTAGCGCACTTGTGAGAGATCTCAATTCTCCTGGCCGCAACAAAGATCTTACATTCCATGTTCCTAATTGTAAATCGTTGTCCTTTTTGCGATGCTTGAGTCGTTGCCGTTTATCCTGTCCGATCCGAGGCTGTGTTGGGGAATTCATAACAAGACTGTTTTTACGGTGTCTGGGAGTTAGCCAAGCGCCCAACCTACTTTCCTTCTCCCGATGACCCGTAGGGAAGTCACCAGGTGGTGATGGTAGCCCATCTGACTAGGGCTGTGTATGCTGCCGTTGTCTCTTGCTGTTGAGATCATCCGCCACCATACTAAGTCGCCATCCCATCTTGATAGCGCCTAGCTGCCTTCGGCCCTCCCTATACGTGCCGTTTAGGTACTACCCGAAGGCAGCCCCCCTCATCCTTATGCTAAGTGACCCACACTACTACACCAAGGTTGGTTACCTGATCGTTCATGCGGGTTGCTCACTATAACAGGTGTCACCACGGGTAGGATAGGATGTAGGAGTAGGTGGACAGAGGCTAAGGTACATAAAGGAGTACTATATTACGCTTAACACACCATTTGACACCCTCCGCATCAGAACTGATCAGTTTTAAAACTGATTATGATTAGTAGTGTTGAAACTGATCAGTACTCATACGTATAAGTTTTAAGACTGATCATTACTTATCCGGATCAGTTTTAAAACTGATCATTACCGATCCATATCAGTTTGAAGCTGATCAGTATTGATCCGGATCAGTTTTGAAACTGATCAGTATTGATGCGGATCAGTTTCGAAACTGATCAGTACTGATGCGAATCAGTTTAAAAACTGATTAGTAATTATTTAGATCAGTTACAATACTGATCTGGGCTATAAACTTATAACTTGTACCGTAAACTTGTAACTTATAAATTATAACTCATAGCTCGTAATGTAAACTTATAACTTATAACGTGAACTTGTAACTTATAACGCAAACATGTAACTTATTACTTGTAGCTATATGTATATGTCATAAATTTGGCTATAAGTCGCTTTGCCCAAACTCTCTTTTTTTATCAAACTAGGTTTTCATATCTCGACCTTTTTGCAACTTAAATGAAAAATGTTTTCTGTCTCCTGTGACTTCAATGTATATAGTTGTCTAGAGTCTTCTACTACCAACAAAAAATAAGTTAAGCTGAAAGAAGGCAAACTCAATAATTTTTTTCGAATATCCATTTCGGATGTTGTATAATTCAACCAAAAAGTTTCGATACTCATCGTAGAAGTCCACTCGTTCCGTTACGATGAATTATGTTATTTTTCTATTCTCATCATGGACTGTTTTACATCTAGTATAAATAGCTACAACACACTAACATAGAATACTGTGTAGGAAAGTACGATAGATGAAACAAACATTAAATCTGAAAATATTCTCAAAGCTTAGAAACGACGTGTGTTGATAATACGATGGCAATTCCTAATACGTATTAACCATCTAACAAGCAATACACATAAAAAAGAAAAATATGAAGAAAATAGAAAGAGAATATTGTGACAAATAGTTCCGGTTTCTCTTCGACATCGAAAGTCTTAGTGATTTGCTTTGAAATGTAACATATGAATTTGATCCCACATTACATACAACTACGATGACATTATAGAAAAACAAGACTTGAGGTAGTATCACATTACACATAATGGAGGATTTATGTGACGATGATATGATGTCTACATGTGAATTAAATAGACTTGAGCCCATAAGTAATAGAATAACAAACATTTTTTTTTCTTCATTCATGTATGCCAACCATTTTATGTGTGTTTGTTGTTTTACGTTATCGTTACCGGCGGTGGCACATACAATCGTAACAAATGATTCATCATTCATCATTCATCATTCAATGAAGGTATTTACCTTTTTACATTTTCGTTTTGTTGTGATCGTCACTAAAGTCAATTAAAAGCCCTTCGTCTGAGAATGCATTTATTTTACATGCTGGTTTGCTGGTGGCAGTTTATCGTACTGTTTTTGACAGTGTGAGTGCTGTTACATTCAGAGAAATGTATGTTTGCTATTAGTATAACTACTTCTATTACAACTTCTACTATCATTTTTACTTCAAATTTTACCATACATTTTACTGCAAATTTTACAACAACCTTTATTACAATTTTTACTACACCACTCAATTTTACTCGAACACAGTAAGAAGGACAGTAAATGGACTACACAACAGGGCGAATCATCTTTCATCTCTGGGAGGGTATTGCCTCACTATTGCGACACTCATGTTTGCTCACTTCACTTCAAAATTGACCCACACGAATGTTTCTACCAAAGTAGTAGGTATGAAAGTATTTCCCCACACGAGATCACATGAGGTTACTTTTCGCACTAGTGCGATTTATTTTTTGCACTAGTGCGAACAACCGCTTTTGCGAACTAGTGCGATAAAATTTTAGCGAACAAATAATTAAAATTTGGACATATTTTCGCAAGTGGAAACACTCACACGGTGGAACAGCTCGTTTTTTGTCGGTGAACGTTGTCTGATATACGTTACCTATACGCTGGTAGCTTAACGCACACAATGTGTTGTCGGACTCGCCTTCGGCTTGTATCGGTAATCTCACATCTAGTGCGTTAAACAATCTTCATACGTAAATTGTATCAAAAACTACTATTGAAATTTTAAAGAAAATAATATAAATTTCTTCGAGACAGTATTCCTCGCCCTTCCACTCGTTTGTAAACAAATTTTCTGATGTGTAATATGCCATGATGTACGTGAGGACCGATAATTTTTCATTTCATCGATCTTCATTATTTTTTGACATTCTTGTTTCATTTCATTCCATTATTTGTATCGATTTTTTTGCATATAAGCGTTCATAAGTAATATTGCGTAACTCCAGTCTGCCAGAGTAACCGTTAACAAGAGCTATTTAAATTGGACTTCCGATTTGAACTGAGGTCTTGGTTCTTGGTTACGTATCTGAATAGATATTGCAGAAATTACCCAAGGTAATGTCGGAGTAGATGTTATGAAATCGATCGTCTTAAGATTGATCTAGGACCCTAACTTTTGTTCTGGATTTAACATTTTCTCCAGAAGAATAGTATATTATAACACAAGGACTGTAATCGCGTGATTATAGTCGAGCTTTAGTGAATGATCAGAGGGTTGTAGTGCAAGCACCGAGATTAAGTTAACCGAGAGCCTTAGCCCGAGGTCTATTAACGTATCGAGGTGCGTGAATAGATCTTGCACTTTGCTCCGAGGTCACTTCACGTATCGAGACAATGATCAAGCGATTTAGTACTTGTATTATACGATAGTTATTGCATATGGCCAGTTATGCGCGACACTGTGGATTGCACAACCACGAAATACTTGACGATGAAACTGCCATACATTACCAAAGAAAATAGGTAAAAAGTGTTATGCGTTGCATCTCCATCCTTGCATTTGGGCATACCAATAGAGAGTTTGGGCAAAGCGACTTATAGCCAAATTTATATCATATACATATAGCTATAAGTAATAAGTTAAATGAAATCATTTTTTCAGTTATCAGTGACTGAAGTGAACGAAATTCGAGCATTTAATTTTTGAAGCGAAGTTATGAGAGAAATGGTATTTCTGAAATTAAATCTGAAAGAAAATTTTAACTCCACGACTGGGACCCGAACCCAGAATCTTCACCTTTCCGGGGTGCTGCTCTAACCTAATCTAAAAAATTTTCTTTCAGATTTAATTTCAGAAATACCATTTCTCTCATAATTTCGCTTCAAAAATTAAATGCTCGAATTTCGTTCACTTCAGTCACTGATAACTGAAAAAATGATTTCAATTGACTTTGTTATTGAGATACTTCTCATTGTCCTATGCGATCAATGCAGCAATGTGTTGATAGCGGTATCCCTGTACAATTAGATGATATCGAATTGATGTCGACATTCAAGTACAAATACGAATTAATGGACATGCAGTTATGAGAATAAACAGACACAGGTATTTGTAGGTGGCAAAAAGCGCGCGTAGTTCGTGAGAACGATAAATGCGTTAGCTTTAGCTACAAATGCATGGGTTAGTATGTAAGCAACGGTTTGAAATTAGATCTCAATTGAAAATGTCCACGGTAGCTCAATTGGTTAGAGCAGCACCCCGGAAAGGTGAAGATTCTGGGTTCGGGTCCCAGTCGTGGAGTTAAAATTTTCTTTCAGATTTAATTTCAGAAATACCATTTCTCTCATAATTTCGCTTCAAAAATTAATAAGTTAAATGTTTACGTTATAAGTTACAAGTTTACGTTATAAGTTATAAGTTTACGTTACGAGTTATGAGTTATAATTTATAAGTTACAAGTTTACGGTACAAGTTCATTGTCCGAATCAGTATTGTAACTGATCCAGATCAGTATTAATCAATTTTAAAACTGATTTGAATCAGTACTGATCAGTTTCGAAACTGATCCGTATCAATACTGATCAGCTTCAAACTGATATGAATCGGTACTGATCACTTTTAAAACTGATCCGTATAAGTTATGATTAGCCTTTAAACTGATGTGTGTCAGAACTGATCAGTTTCAAAACTACTAATCCAAATCAGTTTTGAAACTGATCAGTTCTGATGTGGATCAGTTTTTTAACTGATCAGTACTAGTCTGGATCAGTTACAATACTGATCTGAGCTATAAATTTAACATGTTAACTTATAACTTGTTACTTATAACTTAAACATATAACTCAAAACAAATAGCTAAATGTATATGTTATAAATTTGGCTATAAACGGCTTTGCTCAAGCACTCTAATATCCACAACCAGTTTTTATGCGAAACACAACTTCGGTAAAGTATAGCTGTATATATGAAACACCCCCAAACAACGCAATTTCGATCTCAAATACTCAAAATGAACTTTAACTGACGTTTTTCTAGAATTTTAAATCACTGGACGTACAGTCAGTATTGATGTTTATTTTATACTTCACGAAAATCAGCGACAAAATTTTTTTTAACTCGACTATAATTTATTCAACTCCACCCTAATAACGCTGATTATAGTCGAGTCTACCATAATAACGCCATTATGGTAATGTGTCGATGCATGAAACTCGACTATAATCGGCGTATGTTAGTCCTATTTTCAGTGGTTTTGGCTAATGCAATTAACATAATTACGGCGTGAGTTTGCATGCCAAAAAAATTCACCGACTATCGAAAAACCTTGTTTGATCGATTTTGATCATCTTTGAACTATCTTTCAGGGAAAAATTTAAAACAATCAGTTGAACAGTCTCCAAAAAATGACATTGCTTTTGTTTGGCATCTCCAATACACAGTCGGCGTACATCCTGAATGTGGCGAGATTTTACCCATGTTGCAAACTCCGTAATGAAGCTATAAGACTTCGTACTTCCTCTGAGCTTAAAAATTTAATAACAACTCTTGGACACTCACACAGCTGAACTTTTGTCTATGTAGAAAGAATCATTTTTGTTTCAGAAAACAGTAAAATGAATAAAGTTTTCAACGGATAATAATAATTACCTGTGCAAACTTTCCTAATTTCGGATAAATGTTTGCAAGTAATTTAACGAATATAATTTATTGAAGAACAACTAACGAACAAATACAGCAAACAACAGTTTCACTTAGCTAATAATCCTTCGAACGAATTAAAACTTGATTAGAACAATACGTACGGAGAGATTCGAATGTTTCATTTCCATGAAATATATTCGTTTCACGTTCGTTGTGTGACTAACTTAAACAAATACAGAAAGTTGAAATACATACAATTAAAATTAAAGCTCAGCAAAACTTCAGACTTTGCGAAAGTGCTGTGAATGTTCACAAATTTACTATTTATCATTTTCGCTTTCGTAACACTTACAATTTTTTTTTAGCATCAGCAAATTTTCGCTACGAAAAAATCAGCTTTTCAGATCCGCACAATTTGTTTCAATTCTGTTCCACTGAAACTACGTCATGTCAAAGCTGAAGCACACGGTTATAATACTATATAGTTATAATACTATTTGGAAAAATAGAAAAATGTTCTACACTTTCCTCACACTTTTTAGTCGTATACAAAAAGAGAAAAAACGAAAAGAAAAAAAGGCTTGCAAAAACGCTTTTGGAAAAAGTTTTGACTTCTTTTGTTTGTACAAAGCGATTTTATTTTAAAAAATAGGTAAGAGTCTGACGAAGAGAAGTGTAAGGGGCAGAAGGAAATGTTCTTCATTAAATGTAAAAAGAAACGCAATAAAGTTTTATTTTCCGCTGTTCTTTTCCGATTCAGATTGTTTTGAAGAGAAAAACAAATTATTTCGTCGACTGAAGGCATAAATTTAAATTCAATTCAAAGGTTAATGTTGATTCACAGAGATTTTTTTTGTAGAGAAATGTTAAAAAGTCACCACTTGCTTACGGAAAGGTTTAAATTATCAAAGCTGAACGAACTGTAGTAATTCCCTCTGTGTATTTATGCGCACAAAATTGAAAAAAAAAAAATTGAAAATCCCTTTCAATCGCCTTATCGATAAAAATGCCTAATTCTCCCCATTTGTGAATCGGAACTGCAATTTTGATTGTAATCGGATTCCTGTCTAATTCTTTTTATCGAAGGTAACCAGACCTTCTGTACATGATACACACCATAACGTGAATATCCTAATTGAAATTCGTGAAATATGGATCCGTGTTATGTTAAAATAAATTGGATTTTATGCAAACATCAATGGATTGAAAAAAAAATCGGAATATTTCTAGTTTACACAATACATTTAAAGACCCCTAGTGTAATTGTGACGCAATCCTCTGTGTATGACATACAGCAGCATTTCATATTACCATTTCGTTGATCGAAAATAAAATCACCGAAATAATCGGTTAGTTAATTCGGAATCAACAGATATAGTTGGTACGGTGTTGATCACACCATATCAATTGTTTGCAGCTGAGTCTGTTCCAATAAAAGGAATGTCAACCACTGAGCTGTGCCGTTTTAGCTACTTACAAGAGCGTGTTGTACTCAATCGCACTTATGCCCTTTACAATAAGTAAAATACTTATAACATACTTTATAAAAATATATGACATTTTCACGTTGCCCATCTCTAAGTACGTACTTTGCCTCTGAAATTGAATTTCTACTTAAGTTAACGGTGAGTTACTGAGCTGTCTGCATGTTTATTAGGGTAAAAAAAAGAGATGACAGTAATGGATTTCGAATGCATTCGCAACAATCTACTTTACTCGCCGGGATATTAATTTAGTCGATTGTTTGATGATATTCGTCCTTTGTGCTAAAAATTTGTTAGAATTCAATGGCGCCGGATTGTGAAAAGCGCATTTTTATGAACTAAAAAGTATTTCATTATATCAATTGAAGTATTTTAGGTAGACGTTCCACACACAAAAGTTGTCTCGTACACCCTCAAAAATCTGTGCGTCTGCTGAAAAACATGCCAAAATTTAAGTATTTTCGTTAAATGTTACTCAATTTTGTGAAAAATTGGGTATTTTTCAGAGTGGGGTTGAAGGAGACGACTTTTGTTCTTGGCACCCCACAGAAAGTCTACATAAAATACTTCTATTGATATAATGAAACACTTTTTAGTTCATAAAGATGTCACGTTATTAGTTTTGACAATCCGGCGCCACTGGTAGAGTTGGGGAAATATAACTCGACATCTCGGATATCGAAGGCATAAATTGATGCTCAGCAAACATCTTTGAACTTTTACCTTTCCTTGACTCAAAATATCACTACATAGTTCGTGCCTGTGTGCTCGACAAGTCAAGATAGTTCTATGCTAATTTTGGTGAATCTAAATGGTTTCTTCCAAGAGATATTTTCGAATTAAAAGCATAGCACTTGCGTCACCATCGCTGACATGATAAAATATTTTAATATTTACACAAAAGTGTACAAAATCCGTCATTTCAAATCAAATATTTGTTGTTTCTGGGTTGCACACATTACACAGTGTTTTATCATATACGTTTTACACAAATAGAAAAGGCAAAACACTGTGCACAATTCCATGAAATCCACTGAGTTCACCCGAAAGGTGCAACAAATATATAAATAAAAGTTTACCAAATTCCTGTTAAGCCTCAAGTCTGCATGCAGGTATCAGCTACACGTTTATTATATTGCAGTACAAAATGTTGAGTACGAAACGAGATAGATAAATTGATAATCTGAACACCGGAATACACCTCATCTCAGCTCACCTCACCAAACTTCAGATAAAGTATTTAATATTGTTATGTGGAGGTGACATAACGTATACACTGTACATTATCTGTAGCGCAAAACGGATGGATATAACATTACTTATAACATCCCCAATGTAAAATGTAAAATCAAAACTTTTTAATGGTTTTATGTGGTAGGGAGGAATTTATATATTTACCGAACAACATGCATTGGGCCATGTTTTGTGTATACGTTGAACGCAAAAAGCCCATGAGCTGGAAAAAAAGCAAATTTTAGTTGTATTTTTTCCAAGAGGGTAACTCGAAATGTGTAACAAGAAATGTTTATTCACATTCCTTATTCATAAAAACGCTTCAGTACAAGTATCGATTAAAAATCCTGGAAAAGATCATCAAAGTGCCGGATTTATAATGCAATACAGGGAAGACCTATCGACTTTTGTGATGTAAAATAGTTGTCGTTTGAATATACTCCACCCTGATGAACAAATTAGCATATATTTTGATATTTAATTATGCATGGGTAGTTTAATGTTTCTCCGTCAAAGGATTAGGTGTAATATATTAAATTCTCTTATGTTGACATCATATTGGACTTTTATGGTCATGGACAAAGGGGCAACTTTACCCAATAATGTTTTCACTGAAAAATGAAGAGAAATACTTGTAACTTACATTATGAACTTTATTTTTGCTTATATATATTTATCTCATGTCGTGTACAACGACACAAAGACAAACCATTAGACTCTAATGCGCCTCGCACCGTAAAGAAGCTAAATAAAATCAAGAAAAACGAATGGAGCAAGAAGTGAACAAATAAACAAAATTTATTTAGGAAGGTGGTAAGATTTATGTTATAATTGAGAACAAAGAGTTAAAGAAATAGAGAGGTTAGTAGTATAGAATACAGCAATTTACCGTTAAGAGCCATGCGTGAAAGTTTTTTTCTCTTAGTTTAGGGTTAGGCATATGTCATCACAAAGAGAACGTTCAACGTACTTACAATTTGGCATTTAACAATCATCCCTATACACACACCGCCCTTCCGATTGTATCGCCAATAAGCAGTACTCGTCAACTCGGGTGATAGCAATTGGCTAAGTATTGAACAGGCGCCTTCCAGAAATAGTTACAACCCTACACTTCGACTCTAGGATCGATTATCCTTGGCCAAAATATCCCAAGCCAAAATATCCCCGGACAAAATGTCCCCAGACAAAATATCCCACAAAAAACGGACATAATATCCCCAGATGTAATGTCTACTCAGAAATAGTGAACAGGCGGCCTTACGAAAATGAGGCGCTGCCCCAAACCCCGCTAGGGGCTCCGCTCCTTAGACCTCGCAATTGGGATGTTCTCCCCTTAATCCCCCTTTTCGGGGGCTGCCGCCCCTCGACACCGCTTTTTTGTTCTTGGTTGTGGCGCTAAGTACACTTTACATTGAATATTCTTAATTTTTTGAGTGTGGATATTTTGTCCTTTTTTTCAATGGAAAAGTTGTGGTTATTATGTCCGGTTATTTTGTCTGGAGATATTTTGCCCACGGGGATATTTTGGTTGGGAATATTTTTTTTTTGACATTCGGTCCTAACCCCCTACACTCTTGTGTTATAGAATGAACAGTTCAAAACGCTGCAGAATCAGTTGACTTCAACAATCAAGCGCCTAATGCTTCAGTTGACGATCAGCTCAGATCAGGAGCCGTTCACAAAGTACGCACACATACATTTTTATGCGCGAAGGCGGAAGTCGCCTAAATCTCCTCGTTTTTAACATATTCTCTCCCGAAGATAAAATAAGTGAAAAGAGTTCAAAAGTGAAATAGTTCTCCGTTTTGCATTCGTACGAGAGAAATCTCTCACGTAAACGAAGGAAAAATTGAAAACATTCAATTTCACCTCTGTTTACATGACATACCTTTTGATATTGTTGTTGGGCGAATATTCGCTCTCACTACAATGACACCTACCTTTAGTTCATTTACTAGAATCGTGCACCGTTTCGTAACCGAACGTGGGTGGATATCAAAATAAAATAAGTTTAATTAAACACTCGACTAAATATTGACTTGACATTACTATGTGAGAAAATAGAAGATTCTTTAATTGCCTTAATGAAACAAAAGTGAGGGAATTCTACTTTTTGTTTATACCTGCTCATTCATAAATTAGGTAACGCAACAGAGAGATTAAAGTGTGAGTGTGACGAAAGGTCTCAAAAATCCGAAATTGTGTGTTAAGTAATTTATGTACGCCCTTTAAGTAATGCATAGGCAGTGGAAAAATTAATTTTGCAACAATGCGATGTATCGAAATACGACAGATTTCTTAATCGCAGATAGCATGGAAATGTGGATTTTTTTTGGTCTGGTCATACAATGGTATTTCATAGAATGTTTTGCAATTCACCGACAAACAACTCGCATTTTCGTGCGTCATTTCGGTGTCGCATGAGGTCGCTTTTCTTACTCGTGCGAAAAAACTTTTTTAACGCATTAGTGCGATAAATATTTTCGCACCAATCCGTGAAAACCGCTTTTACGCACTAGTGTGATAAAATTTTACCGCACTAGTGTGTAAAAGCAGTTTTTGCGCACTAGTGTGAAAAAATATTTGAAATTTCGACAAATTTTTGTCGGTGAATTGTAAAAAACGTTGCTTGACACACGTAACTTGTACCAAAAACTCCTATTTTGCAACGATGTATCGAAATAGTACACATTTCTTAATCGCAAATAGCATTGAAATGTGGATTTTTTTGGTCTAGACATAAATACAATGGAATTTCTTATATATTCTTCCGCGCTGACTGGTGGAAGGATAATTGTTCATTCGTTCAAATTTCAAGTGTTTACAAAGACGATTCTTTGATTTATTTTGGTGTTTGTCTGTTACACATCTTTGCAAAAAGTATAGTGTACACCTCGCTGCACAAGTGGATTTCGTTACACACGTCCTAATTTTCCTTAGAAGGAAACTTAGTACTGATGCTACAAAAATCCACCTTATGCAACGCAATAAACTATTTCATCACATTTGAGTTGATGAAATATGAATTTTTGCATGTACATTTTTTAAAGTCGCCACACTATGAATGCTATGAATCCTTGACGTAAACCCCAAAATGAAAATTACCCGACCTTTTATCAATTATACTAGATCTGACGTTACATGACCCGATCATTTATTTCTATTTAAAGCCTTGGAGCAAAAACGTTATAGGGTCATTCAAGTGATTAATTTCATTTTGTGAAATTCTTTTTTTGAGAAATTCCGTTTGTTCACGTGTTCGATGTGTTTCCTCAACAATTAGTTTCCATTTAGAATGAAACCAAGATAATTGAAAGTCGTTACAGCCTAGGTTTAGCGAATATTTTGATCACATTAGTAATTACGACACTGGTGATCAATTTGGGTTCGCTAGTAACTGTAGTGTCATGATAATCAATACGATGACAAAAGTAAATCAACTTGTGTGCAGAGATAACGTTATATTATTTACTTCATACAGCAGCTGTAAACATTTTGCTACACTAAAATTTTATGACAATTATTAAGAAGTGGTGGTTTTTGTATACAAGATGTTATCAGCTCAATGTTTCTGTATGTTACAAGTGTGATACACCAAGCCTACACGTAAGAGCAGAATGGAGTATATTGACTTTATTTCAATGAATTATATTATTCTGAATAAAATATTATTTTTTATCGATTGAATTCATAAACGAAAGTCATATGCGGTATTTTAAGAATATTTGCAGGGAATATTTGCTTAAAGATACCAGAAGTTTTGTATGAAAATTTTTACCACTAACTGTCATCACAACAAAAACCTCTTTAAAGGTAAAATGTGACGCAGTCCGTAAGTCCGCTTCCAAAATTAATGACACCGCTTCAGCGATATCATGATGAAAAAAAATTTCCGACGAAAAAAAATTTACGGCAAAAAAAAATTTCAGACGAAAAAAATTTCCCTCGAAAAAAAATGTACGTCGACAAAAAATTTACGGCGAAAAAAAATTCCTGGCGAAAAAAATTTCCATCGACAAAAAATTTACGGTGAAAGAAAATTCCTGGCGAAAAAACATTTTCGACGAAAAAAAATGTAATTCGTCAATCCACGCTTGCAGTGAGGCTTCGGCTTATGTCAAAGTTGCAAAATTATATGAAGGAATTTTCAAGCGTCGAGAAAAGGTGTGTGTCAGCGAATGCACTTAAACATGAAATTTCGTATATTTTGACATAGGCCAACGTCAAAGTAAGAGCGTCAGTCACAAAAAAAAGATAAATCATGCTCATTAGTCTGGCATTAGTGCTACTGATCGCCGTTAACTTCTTTTTCTGAAATTTATTTAAATTAGAAAAGTTCGACAATTAAAGTTGATTTTCAGCTGTAACTAATTCAACGTAATTAATTCTAAAACAAACCGATCTCGAAACCGCATTACAACCATAAAGGTATTTAACAAACCGAATCAAACATACCGACGATAATTAAAATTTTTCCACTTCATCAAATTATTTGAAATAATTAGGCTAAACTCTTCTCTACGTTTTTTTTTCTTTACATCACACTGGACGCAACGAAATGTAACTGTGTTTTTGGTATGTTTTTAAAGGTCCCAAATTTATTACGAAAATTAAAAAATATTTCTTATTGACGGTTTGGGTATATCTCTTTGATGTTGTCTTGGTGGGCGTTACAGCACTTATCTCTGTTTACGAAAGAATGTCTATATAGACTCAAGATGTCGTTACAGTATGTATAGCATCGTATAATTTAAATTTCCTATCGCTACAACAAAACTGCAAAGCGAACTCACCGAACTCACACAAAAATTTTTCCAAAATATTAAACACCGTTTTGCGATTTTCGTAATACGATTTAGTAGCGTGTGTGTAATTCCAGTCCATTCATTCATTAAATTTGTTTACATTTCTTTTTTTATTTTTGAATGGGTGTGATTTGATTAAAACCCATAATGAACCGCAACGTTGCTGTGTGGATGGACTACCATATTTTCATGCATTTGCAATTCCAAATAAATTGTTTGCATAGTTACTTTTAAGTTTTTTTGCGGTTAGCTTAAAAGCTAGTAGTATTAAAAGTATTAAAAATTCATTATAATTGCATAGCCTTGCTGTAGCAGCTTATTTTTAAGTCTATTAATGTCGATTCATACCTTTTTTTCAGTTTAGTTTTTTCCTTTTACTTCCAATCACCTGTCGACTTTCGAGAATTTAACATTTCAAATATTTCATGGCTGTGAAAACAAGTGGAAATTCTCGGAAAAACAAAAAGTCAATCAAAGTCAACTTCATCTTTGATTATTTGTGAGATGAATGTTTTATTGATTTTTCTTCCCAACAAAATGAAACTCTTATTAAAGCGTTAATGGAATATCGTAAATGTGTTTTGTAAAAGTTTTTATTGATCTTTGAGAAGAGGTGTTCCACCAGTTGAACTATTTCAGTTTTTGCAACAAGTTTTTTGTTTTAATTTTTGATGAGTATTTTTCTCACTTATTTGCTCTCGGGGGAATCAATTCTTCAGCGATGATGTGATATCATGCACCCTAAGCTCCTGAACCCCCGCTCTCAAGGAACCCCGTGCTGGTTATATTCCCTTGGTCCCGATATTTTTAGGCGATGTTTTTTTTCCTATGCAGCGCTTGCATTTCCTGGTCCTCCTTTTTTATCTTATTGCCAAAAATTTTACATGACGAGGGTAATTTTGTCTATAAGTAACTAATTTCACCGATTTACGTTGTACAACTGTCGCGGCTAAATCACGTTATCTAGGGAAAACTTACCTGCTACAGGTAACATTTTTTATGTATTTTGTCAGTGTGGCCAAAATTGAAGCTGAAACATTACGCCGCGACGTAGTTTTCAATTTTACACTAAACTACTTCTTTGAGTTCTAAGCTACGGAAACTTGACGACTGCGGTCTCGTGTCAGCTGAAAAAATTGCGTTGGAAGGAAATCACGAACAGTTTGGCATACGCCTATTTGTATCCCCCACCTAGAACTCAAATTGGATTTTAATAATCCATGTCGTTGTAAAAGCAAAGCATAATGCTACGTGGACCCGTAAGCAATGGTAATATTGATACAGCAGTGTAACAAAAAACTACCCCAGATAATAATTTAACCCACGAAATGTACGTTTGATGCCATCGAAAAGTGTGTTGCAGCACATTAAATGTGTATCAAAAAACACATAGACCGTTACATCTTTTCTTATGTGAATATTGTACATTTAATGTACAAGAAATGTACATTTAATTGGGTGAATGGCAAAAAGTGTACACTAAATGTACGCCTTATATTGTGAACATCAAGTAAAAAATAAAAAATTTTTGTTGCACAAAAAATGTGCATTTTATGTACATCATCAAAAACGTAGAATCGACAAAAAAGTTGTGAATCGTTACACTAGATTCTACCCATTAAATGTACGTTAAATGTACAATAAACGATTTAACGGTCTATGTGCTTTTCGATACACATTTAATGTACAACATCACATCGAAAAATGTGATTTGTGTTATCTGGGTACGTTGACCGTAAATTTCAGGCAAAAAAAAATTTCAAAACTGGTCAAGATCAGGGTTCAAAAAGAGTTGATTTGATTTTGAAAAATAATGATTTTTGTAAAAAATAGGATGATAAAATTTCCGTTTTAAGGGATCTTTAGACAAAACTCGATGAAATTTGAAGTTTTAGGAAAACGTAACCAGAGATCCGTACGTATTAGAATAGATGTGGCGAACAGGATGTTGGCGAAAAGACTCGAAAGTATCTAGAAATAAGCAAACAATTCAATGTTGTATGTGCTTTTATAACTGAAAGAATTTGAAAGATCCATCAAAATCACCCAAGGTAATGTCAAAGGCCCTACCGAAGTACTTGTGAGACCATTGATTTTGATGGTTGAAATGTTCTCCCCTGAACCTATCACAAAAGGGACCAACGTAATTTCTTCAAGAAATCCTGAAATTGTTTTCTCTAGAATATAATTGGAAGCAAATTTCTAAATGCCATAGTTCTAAAGATATGTGTCATCTCTCCTAATTCTAGAAGTTGCTTTATCCCGGGATTTGGAAGCTTTTTCCTGAAACCCTGAAACACGTCTTCTCTAAAATTTTATTCTCTACCACTTTGCCTTTGGAAGGAACTTTCTAAATCTCATAGTTCTAGAGATAAGGATCATCCCTTCCGATTCTGGAAATGGTCATATCCCAGGATTGGGTCATTTTTCATTAAAACTCTGAAACACGTGTTCTCTAAAATTTTATTCTATACAATTTTGTCTTTGGTTGCAACTTTCTAACTCTCATAGTTCTAGAGATATGGGTCATCCCTCCTAATTCTAGAAGTAATCTTATCCCATATTCGGCCTTTTTTCGATAAAATGCTGAAACACGTCTTCTATAAAATTTCCTTCTCTACAACTTTGCTTTTCCAACTCTCATAGTTCCAAAGATATGGGTCTTCCCTCCCAATTCTAGAAGTGGTCACATCTCAAAATTGGATTATCATTTATCGATAAAATCCTGCAACACGTCTTCTCTAAGATTTTATTCTCTACAACTTTGCCTTTGGAAAGAACTTTCCAGCTCTCATAGTTCTAGAGATATGGGTCATTTCTTCCAATTCTAGAAAAGGCCATATCGCAGCATTGGGCCATTTTTCAATTTATTTATTCAAATGACTTTAAGGAATTTAACAATTTATCTTACAAAACACTAAACACTAAACACTACAATTCACACACCACAGTAAAGCCTGAGAAATCGTCGCAAACTTTACCAAATACAATAAGAAACAAAAAAAAAAAAGAAAAACATTGATTGTTACACATTAACATCTAGGCTGTTTATCCACGCGATTGCTTTGTCTCATGTTTTGTGCAAGTCCTCTAAACTTACAGATAAACGACGAATAGGGCAATGGCTCAAGATATGATCCATTGTTTGGTTTTCACCACACTCGCAAATTGGGGACTCCGCGTAATTCCACCTGTGCATGAGAAAAGTGCAGCACCCCTGTCCCGTTCTAAATCTGTTAATTCTCAGCCAGAGTCGTCTGGGTAAGTCGAGGCCGTTAACCGGTTCTGTTGGGTCTTCAATTAATCGCTTATTTGCTACGGTTGTGTTTTGCCACCACTCTTTCTATCTGGTCGTCATAATCATTCCTATTTTTGTAGAAGCTCCAAAAAGGTTTTCTTGATTTTAGACGGAGGGTGAGGGGATCTTGTTCCATGTCGCTATGCAAAGGCAGATCCATGTCTGTTTCGATTTTGACGCATTCTCTTAGAGCTGCGAATATGTGGCAGTACTATGTTGATCAAGATGTAGATCCATTCCACTCCTGTGGGCTTCACTGAGCCGGAAACGATTCGCATCGCTTGGTTTATCTGAGTATCGACTTTATGTACGTGACAGCTTTTCATCCGGCAAGTTTTTGGAGTAGGCTCACTCGCGTCTTCAATTTTGTTTTTATCCTTTCCGTATTCATGCGATATGTGAGACTGCGGTCAAGTGTGACCCCTAAGTAAGTAGGATTCGGGGTATTTGTATTTGTATTTGTATTTTAGAGACTCCACTAACAGCTTTTTACAGCCAATAACAAGTGTTGTCTGGACCACCGGCTTAACGTGACTTCCGAACCACGTCTCAGAGTAATGCGAATGTAGCGTCTTTGTTATTATGCAATTACTCCAAGAATTGTTAGGCGCTTGATTATTATTTCGCCTAAGTGTAGGCTTAGATATTTCGTGCACAAATTCGTCGTATATGGGTTACGTCATACGATTCATTCAGTGTGCACTTCGTTACGGGAACCAAACACACCACAACTACCCAACTTTTTGAAGCTTGAGTGAACTTTAGGACGTTATTACTGCGCTACACTTGCTAGAAAAATTCCATGTAGAATTTTTCCGACACGGGATTTGAACCCGGATCGTTTTGGTGGAAGGCCAGTACGCTAACCACTGTGCCAACCGGTCCCTACTACGTCGCCGTTCATTCTCAGATCTAGCTTCCTGTTCGCTTGCTGGTTATTCAGGTGGAACACACATTGTAAAATTTTTCCTACATTCGGTTTTAGACGCCACTCTTTAAAGAAACGTTACAAGGTGACCAGGTCGTCGTTCAGTGTATTTTGCAAATCCTCAAAGGTTTCAGCTTGGAACGCTACAGCATTGTCGTTAGCATAGATGAACTTCCGAGAATGCGTCGTTGGAAGATCTGCCATGTGCACGCAAAATAGCACTTCCGATCGAAGAATTTGAGTGTTGCCAGTTTGCTGGACGAAATTTCCGTGTTTTCGCGAGTAATTGCTCTAGCAAATCTAAGATAATCAAAAATATCGACAGGAAGGCCTCCCCATCAGTTGATGGGCATGGAAATGAAGTTGCAATAGCACTTCCGATCGAATAATAAGCAAGAGAGAACAGAGCCTTGCGGTAGGCCGTCATTTAGCACTCTTTTCCTACTGATTTTACCATTGATATGGACATTTTTCAATAAAATCCTGAAACATTTTTTCTCTAAAATTTTACTCTTTACAACTTTGCCTTTAGAAGGAACATTCCAACTCTCATAGTATATGGGTCATTCCTCGCAATTCTAGAAGTGTCCATATTTCAGGATTATACCATTTTAGATAA
>CM055404.1:11140545-11255978 GCA_029228625.1 Pseudolycoriella hygida
ATTTTTCTGGAAAAAAAATTTTCTTGGAAAAAAATTTTTCACCAAAAAATCTCCGATTTTTCTAAATTTTTTGGCAAGAATCCCTATTACTTTCCAGAAGAAGCAACTGTCTAGCTATCCTAATTAAAAAAATAGCAAAAAGCCAAGATGGCGTCACTTTGACAGCTGGCCGCCATTTTCTTAGGGTCACAAAAAAATTCTACTCACCAATCTCTACAACTTTCCCGAAGAAACCCACTGTCTAGGTATTCTAATTCAGAAGATAGGATTTTTGAGTATTCACAAAATCCAAGATGGCGCCGCTTTGACAGCTGGCAGACATTTTCTTAAGATCCCAAAAAATTCTAATAATCAAACTCTACTACCTTGTAGAAGAAGCCAACTCTCTAAGTATTGTCATTCCGGAGCTAAAATTCGAAGATTCCGAACACTACGTGAAAAACCCTCAAAATTGACCACTTTTCCACATGCCACGGCTTTCCCAGAATTTTCCCGGAAAAGCGGTCTATTTTCATTTGGGGCCGAGACTGACGTTCCCTGAAAATCGACGGCCCATGGAAAAATGTCATTTTCCAACCTCGATATCTCAGCTGGAAAGCTGCTGCGACGTAGTCTTCTTTAAAAATACTTCGGAGGGGGAGGGGGCGAGGGGAAAAAACTCGAAATATCGCGTATATATGGTGACTTGTCGCAAAGGTTTTTGTATGGCGTTTTTTGAGTTTGTGGACTTCGTTTATGGGGTGTAGGGACTGCGTCACGCCCTCCGCTACTGCTGCGGACATTTCAATTTAATTTATTATCTCTGGCTAAAATCACGCGGTCGCTTTGACAGAAAGTGTTCAATTGAATGTCTGACATTTTCTCTGTGGAACAGCTCCTATAATATCAATATCCCTTCCTCCCTTACTCCCTCCTCCTTTTAAATACGAATTTGAGAAAAGTTTTAGAAATAATTTTTTTCATTTTTCAATTGTAAAACCAAATTTTCCTTCGCTTAGCATTCCTTTTGTCCGTCAAGTACTAACTTGAATCTATAATTATTTATGATGCCTTTTAAATAAACAGACAGAAATTTTAAAAATTCCTTTCTTCCTCATCCGACCAACTAATAGGAACAAATTTGCAAGAAGAATTATTACATTTAATTTATCACAGTTCCCATAAAATGTTCGGCACTCACAATTTTTTGAAGCGTGTAATGTGAACATTAGACGCTAAGCATTGTTATAATTTATGAGACTCACATCTCTCAACAGCGTTGTATCTCTTGCCTGGTGTGGGATTCGGATGTTCTTGTTTAGATTATAGCTACTGATCCAGTTGCAGACTTTTATAATCAACAAACTCAAAATAAAAATTTGTATATTTTATTTCGATGAGTGAATATTTGATGACAGACATTAAAAATGAATTTATGGCGCAGTCAAAGACTTTTCTTGTGAATTATTAATAAAAAGAAAATTAATTAAAATATTTACTTCTGTATCTTCTGGGTAAGTTCCGTGAGCAAAAGGTATTTTTGATGTTGTAAAAAATTACGAACTCGGGTTTTTTTTGTTATTCCGATGAAAATCCTTTTCAACGTAAACAAAATACGAAAATAAATATTTTAATCGAGTTCTTGCTTATTCAAGCTATTGCTTCATCGTATAGACATTATGCGGGTTTGGATCCTTTAAGAGCAAAAAGCTCATAAAATCTTCAACAATAAATTATCAATTTCTTATCTCAATGCCCCTCACATAATACAAAATAGCTTCGAGCTGTTTTCAATCTAAAATTCAATTCAAATGGTAGTATAGGTAATCAAATTCACAAGTAGATCAGACGTTGGCACTGCCGCTATAAACGAGTTATACTTCGCTACTGTACACTGTACACAATTATTCAGAATTTTTATAAGGTAAAACGCAGCAGATAAAAACGATTGAAATTGGTTTTCTACCGACTGAGAAAATGTTCTGCGGCGAGTAATTGTATATTGTATAGTATATAATGAAACTAAAGCTCCGAAAAATTGTTATGTTTTTGGTGACTGTAATCGGTTTTTTTTTTTGACACAGTCTCCTTGCTAGAGTTCTAGAGCTTGAAACCAAAGAGCATTTTCATTTCAAGTCCGGTGACAAGTTAACGCTTCAGGTGCCTGGTGCTTTAAAATCGCACTTGCAGTTCTTGAACTGAAGGAAACAGGCTGATGCCAAGGTTTAAAGGACTCCGTTTCAAAATTATAAAATCTAATGAAAGACTTTAGATAGACGTTTGACGTGGTCTTGTGAATGTTGTAATAGTATGTCGTCGTTTCCATTCGTAAAGGATGTAAGTACAACTCTCAACTTCCGGCAGCTGTCAAATTCGAATTTGGCTCGAAGTTTCAAACGTGATTCCGGACACTGACATTAATATAAAGAATTTTAAGGATCTAAATCATTATTACAAAACTTGGTGCCGAAATTCAAATCTGACAGCTGTTCAAAGTTGACAGTTGTTCTTACATCCTTTACGAATGGAAACGACGATGTGTTATTGATGTTTTGACGGTATACAAAAATTGTGCCACCGTACATCACTGATACGGCTGATAGTACATTAGCATCACTTCACCAGTACGTACCACCGGCACTTGCTACGTATTTGCAATGTATTGCAAAAAAGACGTGATTTGGATTGCTGTTGATGTACTGGTGATGTGTTCCTGATGCACTGGTGATGCACTAGTGATGTATCATTGATATATGAGTGATATATTATGAATGTATTGGTGATGTACTTCTCACATTAATTTTGGGTAAATGACCGTTGATTTACTGCTGATGTGTTCCTGATGCACTGGTGATCAACTAATGATGCATTATCGATATATGAGTGATACATTATGAATGTATTTGTGATGTAATTCTCACATTAATTTTGGGTAAATGACCGTCAGGCATTGACTTTTTCAGCCTTCAATTCAACAAATTAATTCTTATTCTTAAGTACCGATAGAAACCTGTCTGCTGTCCAGAACCCTTACATGCGGTTTATTTACATCTCGTCCAATATATATGTTTTTCCCTCGGGCCGCGCCGCAGCCGCTTTTCAATATCCACTCACTTTTCTGACTAAAAATTGACTTTGAAATTTATTCAACCCAAATAAAGTTTGAAGTATTTCAACAGACAAAATCATTTGTAAAAACATTAATAATGAAATCGTATGAAATAACCGTTGATTTATGTATTCGATAGTATAAATTTCAGGTGTTTACTCATGTGTTTTAATTCAACTAATGTAAATTGTAAACAGTGTTATCGTAAATTCCGATTTTTTTTTTTTTTGAAAAAAGTTTATTTCGAGGGTGATGCCCTTTCGCTCTTATCTGCATTATTGTATTTTCCCCCTTTTCAATTTTTGCCGTATCTTTGTTGTGTTTTCGAATTAAAAATGTATAACATCTTCAACGACTTTTGGGACATAAAAACGTTTGTGAAGACGTTGAAGGTGATGTTGTTTGGGGCGGAAAATGTAATTATCGAAATAACAAAATACTTTTTGGGGTTTGATGACACATTCAAATATTCAATAAATATATCGTTCGATTTAAAAATTCAGGTGAAAACGTGTGGTTCAACAGAATGCTGAAATCTGTGAACCGAATTACTTTTCCTTTTCGTAGTTAAAAAATATTCAGACCACGTAGTGTGCTATTTTCATCTTTCTTCTAATTCCTTTCAACGTAATAAAAAGTTAGAGCTAAACCGGTGAAACTTTTATTCAACAACGTGATGACGACAGTGAATCTAGCACCTTCAGCAGCATGTCTTTTGCAAATATTCGAATATGAGAATTGACAAATTTACAAGACATGTCTCAAAGTTTGACTTTCCAAGTTAATTAATTTTGAATTCAAAATGTTTTCAAATTAAGGTATCTGATTCCGTTCTTAAATTTAAAATACTTTTGAGCAGAAAAGTTTCCTTTTAAAAGAATTATTTCGTCGATTATTGGATCCGTACGAAGGGCAAAGGTCCTATACGTTTACTACAAGACATTTCATTGTAACATGGGGTAGGTCAAAGCGGGAGTGAGGGTGATCATTTAATATCGTCTAGAGATGACGAATCTGCGAAAAAAAATTGTCCGTCTTTCCGCCCGTCGTTTTTGTCCAAACGGCTGCACCGATCAATCTAAACTTTTTTTCCCTGAAAGGTGCATATGTCCCATGATTCAAGGGAAAAGATGAGCGAAAATGGTCAAATTGTTCCGGAGATAGAGATGAGCGGGTTGCCCGAATTGTTTTTTTCGGGTTGATGGGTTTCGGGTTTCGAAAATTCGGTCCGGGCCGGGTTTGGAAACAGTTCGGGTTTAGAAAAATTTTATCGGGTCGGGTTCTGTCCGGGTCGGGTTTCGAAAAATGGTCGACCCGCTCATCTCTATCCGGAGATATGGTCGAAAAAGTGACCAAAAACATGGTTTTTCGAGGGTCGGTCGGTGAAACTTTTTCGCAAATATCTCAGCAAGTATAGCACGGAAATTGTTCATTTTGGTGTCGAATGAACGCATTTGATCTCACAAAACTGAAAAAAAAAAATTTGCGGAGTGGTCTGGGCACTGAAACCAATCGAATGGACGAAATTGGCATATACGTCTATATTTGCTCAACTACACAATTTACTGTCAAAGGCAAAGTTGTAGAGAATAAAATTTTAGAGAACACATGTTTCAGGGTTTTGAGAAAAAATGACCCAATCCTGGGATATGACCACTTCTATCTTCTAAAATGGATAGGGATGACTCATATCTCTAGACCTATGGCAGTTGGAAAGTTGCTTCCAAAAGAAAAGTTGTAGAGAATAAACTTTTAGAGAACGTGTGTTTCAGGGTTTTTAGGAAAAATTATCCCATCCTTCTACAATCATGGGCGCGTGGTAGCAATGTGCCTGTGAGGCAAGTCCACATAATACGAACAAAAAAATAGGAAATTTTTTTCGTAGACTGCGGAACCATATATACAGCTAAGTTTTGACTTTCCTCCTTGCGACGTAGTCCCCGGAAAAGATTCCACAGAAAATTCTAAGGCGAACTGTCTTTTCACTTATTAAAATCGGTTCAGTAGATCCGAAGATATATATAATAATAATCTGCCGTTACGACCCGTCTGGGTCAGAGGCTAGATCATTTTATTTACTAGTTCCGCAATTTTTCGTGAACTTTTGATCACATGGATTCTCTTAGAGATCCTTTCATTAGCAACGTTTTTACTATGTCAGTGGTAAATTGCACACAAACCTAGTGCCATTTATGATGTAACTAGTAGGGCTTAGAATGTCGGTTCGCCCCATCAATGTGTTTTACCGGCAGGCAGATCCGAAGATATGATACAAAAAGTGCATTTTTTTTTCTATATATTGTTGCACAATGTGCAAATAATTCTCTTCTATATATTATTGGCTATTTGGACTGTGTGCAAATAGTCTCTTCTATATACTGTTGGCTATTTGCACTGTGTGCAAATAGCCGAAGGTATACAGAAAAGACTGTTTGCACAATGTGCAAATAGCCAACAATATATAGAAAAGACTATATCCACACAGTACAAATAGCCAACAATATTATAGAAGAGACTATTTGCGCAATGTGCAAGGAGTCTTTTCGTTTTTTAGAAGCCAAAGTTAATGAAAACATTCTATGTTAGTTACCACATCTATTCTGATACGTACGAGTCTTTGGTTCTGTTTTCTTTTGTAGTTGCCATTGACCCAACAAAATAGCCACTTACATTCATGCAATGTACGAGTTTCGTTCCTGCTTTTGCAAACTTTAAAACTAATTTCATAATTAAATTTTGTATTTGCATGTAGTCAATCATTTCGGGTTGTTCATAAATGATGCGCAGGTGAAGAAACACCCATTTCTGCCGATCGTCCGACCATTTACAGCGTACAATTAAAGGATTTTCTAAAAAAGGTAGTTCTGAAAGATTCGGTTACCACCTCAATATGTAATCAAGTGGAAAAAAGAATTTTCTAGATTTCCCTCCATTAAAGGATTCTTGAATTGGCAAGGCATTTTTAATTGTCAAAAGATTTCCTGAATTCCATCACCTTTCGTAGTGCATCTCAAGTTTAGTGACCCCACAAAGTAATTTTCGCAGAACTTTAAGAGAATTTTATTTCCGACATAAGGAAAGGAGTCTGGCAGCTCATTACTTTTCGACGGTTAGCATCCTGACTCGTATGATGTAAATGAAATCAGATATGAACTCATTTAATCAATATTACTCTACTTTAGCTCTACATCAGTCCCGGGACCAATGTTTTGAAATTAAAATAAAGATAAAGATAACTATTTCATCACATCCACTTGCTCTTATTCAGTTTTCGTGAACCGTCGTTCCTCCCCTTCGCCTGTTGGTAATTTATGCACAGACCCAAGTGCTTCGAATTTTCCTTTTATTCAAACAATGCCAACTGATGATTAAAACATTGTAACTTAACTTGAATACACTACACATTCAAAGCGTTCATTCTTTACAATTACAATTCAGCAATGCATTGTGCCAGATACTAATGCCCGTATTTTCCATATAAATTCAGCTCTTCACATGTGATACCTATCGTTTAACAAATAGTAGCTTAAAATTATGCTCATTTTGAGTTTACTTTTCAAGGGGTTTTTGTTCTTTATTCATTCTCGAACTTTATGTAATGGACGAGTGCAAAAATATCATCGTTTACACAAAGAAATAATTTATATGCATTTAAATGAGGTGGTTTTCATTTAGTTCGTCTTCATTTTGTAATGAAAACAAACGATGGAAAATGGAATTTTTGTATTTCGTTCACGAGTTGTACAATTGAAAACAATTATCATTGTTTTTTGTGGCAGTTAAATTGGTATCGTTGGAGTTGCTTTTTTTAATTTCCTTAAGTGAAATTTAATTTCGGTTGTAATAAATTT
Source organism: Pseudolycoriella hygida (assembly GCA_029228625.1). NCBI lineage: Eukaryota > Metazoa > Arthropoda > Insecta > Diptera > Sciaridae > Pseudolycoriella > Pseudolycoriella hygida. Next base: position 11,147,485 of record CM055404.1, read on the forward strand.
GCAAACGAGATTCCACATTGCCGGATTGGATTTTAGGTCTTATGTGTGGAGATTATTGGACAAATGTACATACGCTACAATATTTTTGCCGAACCTTTCATATTCATAACATGTTCGAAGCGGATAATAAATGGTTTTATAGGTTTAGATTTGCCGAACATAATGATGGGTTTTCCTAAATTAAACATAAAAAGCTTGCGTGTGCTACACACTGGTTGTGTGCAATATTTAATAAATACTGTACACAAAGTATCGTGCATATTTCTGCGGAGCTTTATTAGGTTGAATGTCGTGAATAATTATGCCGTAAAATGAAAAGTTACTGTGGGGAGTTTCTAATATTTTGCGCAAAGTGATTGGTAATGAAAATTCATTGGTCTTGACTGTTTGTTCTATATCTGGGTTTATTCAATCAGTTTTGTTGATTTAACAAAAAACCGAACCCGATACACATAAATATGGAGAGCAAGGTAGATATACGCTGGTGAAATAATCAACACGATGTATGGCTCCGTGAAAATATTGTTTCTGCATTTCGAAGGCTGTCTCAATTATTTGTTTTCCCAGCTAATAGTAAAATGCCACAGACTTTCTTGCTCATTTCCGACACCAGTTATACGAAATGCTTATAAGAAAACTTTTTTGCTGTTTGATTCCACATCTCACCTCCTCCAGAAAATGCAAGTGTCGTTGTCACTCTTTGGAGGGGAGGGTATATTTCAAAATTACATTCGGCAAAATTATATTTTTGATCTAAGGTGATGTAAAATTTATGTAGATCATGTAAAAAGATGTATCATTAATGTAACAACAATGGATTTTGCTACATTATTTTTCCATCATTTCTATATTCCAAATTAGAACTGCATTTACATCATTTTACATCATTTTTCATTATTTATATAAATTTTATATTATTTTCACATTAATGGAGAATTTATGGAAGTTAATGTAAAAATGATGTAAAATTTATGTAAATAATGAAGAAATTATGTAAATCATATCAAAATGATGTAAATGCCTTTCTAATTTGGAATGTAAAAATGATGGAAAAATCATGTAGCAAAATTCATCGTTGTTACATTAATTATCCATCTTCTGTACATCTTTTTACATAATCTACATGAATTTTTCATTAATTTTACATGAATTATCTGTGAATTTTTCCATGAAACATACACAAAATTTACATTCTTCTTGCATCGAAAATGTAATTTTGACGAATATAATTCTGAAATATACCCAGAGGAGGAAGAGTATGAGTGGTAACGATAAGGACCAACCCTAGCATCAATAATCAAGGTGGTGGTCACTCTGTATGGAATGGAAGGAAGGATGTGGAGGTGGTCCCCTATCATTACCACGCATTACCACTCCAAAGAGTGACCACGAAACCTTTTCTCTTCGAATCGTACTTCAAACTTTATGTGAATGAAGATTTTACATGGAATGACCATGTTAGTCGCATCATAAAGAAAATTTCGCCGCTTACTGGCGTTATGAAACGTCTCAGGTTTTTCGTACCGAAAGGGGTACTGTACAATTTGTATTTTTCGTACGTGCATTCTCACTTATGCTATTTAAATCCAGTGTGGAACTGCGCACCACAGTGCGTTCTAAACGATCTTCTGCTCCTGCAAAAAAAAGCTCTGCGTAACATGTGGGGGTTAAAATCTAAAGATTCTGCCAAGCCGTATTTCAATAGCTCGATACTTCCGATTGACTACTTTAACGCGTACCAATCAGCAAATCTAGTTATTATCTCAAAATTATCTCAAAAATGACCTTCTGAAGAACGAAATGTCGGTGCGAGTGAACTCTGAGGTTCATGATCACTTCACGAGGAGTAGACACCTCCTTCACACTTCCTTTGCTCGTTCTAGTTTCGGACAATTTGCGATTTACATCCGCGCTTTCAATTTTTATAATAGTTTGCCCACTTCCATACGTGAGACGAGAGGAACAATAACCTTTAAACAACGTTTAAAAAGTTATTTACTTGAAATGTTCCATGAATCGTTGGAATATAGACTGAGGTGGTGAAATGTCACAAGACACATCGCTGTTACTAGCTGCTACATTCATGTACATTCTTTTTTTTTTATTATATACTTTAATTAAGTTTTGATTAATCCTTGATTTAATAGATAAAAAAAAAATTATATTTGATTTACTGATTTAAATTCTAGTTTTAATTGATTAATTGGGATATTATCTTCTAGTTCGATTTAAAATATTAGTATGGATTTAAGAACAGAGCATGTACAAGGCCAAGAGCCTTCAATGTTAAACTTGAAATAAATAAATAAAAAAAAAAAAACTTCGCACAGTTGATGAAAAATACTTGGAAATCCTTCGATTGTATCATTTGCGCTCATAGCTTTAGCCTAATTTTTTTCTCGCTTCCACATCCAAACACTTGTCATTTTCTGAGAACTTACGTGACTTTGTTTCCAAGCCATACATGCTTGATGCGTCTCAAGACGTATTCGTTGCTGCTGAACTCTTGTCTTTAATCAGCAACCTCGAACCCTTGATATTTTTAAGTCCCCTTTCTCGTCTCGGAGTCTTTTGTCACCTATGTTGGCTGTTTCCGAGCTCAAACGCGGTTGCACAACCTTTCTTCCCCTCCGAGCTATTTGAAAAGTTAGTGACCTCGTTAGTTCTGTTCTCCTGAAGATCAAAATGAGCCCTGACTGAGGAAAATATCTACAAACAACGTAGGAATTGTGTTTATAATATGAGTCGCCGACATATTTTATCCACCGTGCACGTATTATGTGAGCTCATAACACGTTCGTTACGTATGGCATACTACACAATACTTAAATAAGGTTGATAGCACATTCATCGCGTATATAATACATACACCGCGTATATAATACATGCGCCGCGTATATAATACATACGCCGCGTATATAATACATACGCCGCGTATATAATACATACACCGCGTATATAATACATACACTGCGTATATAATACGTCGGAGGCGTATATTATAAACACAGTTCCTAGTTTCCTAAGTGCTTTTATTGTCATTGTCTTTGATTTCACGCAGTCAACCCATCACATTTTTAAACAGCGTGTCGGACAACAGCTGACTATTAGGTAGCCTGAAATATTGTGCTACTTCCAAAGTAAAATACTTGCGTCACATCTTCCTCTTCGCGTGGTTTTTCAATGTTCATCGCTTATTATGAAAATAACAATTTTTTTTGTACATTCTATAAATCATATATGAACATTTCTAATTCCACAAATATGAGATGGAAAGTAATTAATTTTGACAATCAAAAAATGTCATATTCATGCTGACATGTTCAAAACAGAAGTGGAGTGACAAGATTTATGCTGAAAGAAACTCCCTCGGTTCCATCCTACGATACATCACACAGCTTCCGATAACTAAAACAAATTTTTATTTTATTACTATCTCGTTCTACTTTTAAATCCCCGAAAAAAAAGTCACATAGCGCCATATTCATTATTCTTGTGAGCATACAGCTAACATACTCGAATTCTGTTTTACCATTAACAGACAAAAATAATGGTCAACAACTTTGACTCTCTTTTTATTACGCCAGCAAAGACATAAATAATTGGAAATGCTTTAAAAAAAGTCCACAAATTTCCATTATTGAAATTCACAAATTTCTGCTCTATATACTGAACTAGTGTATTGACCGGCTTCAAGTTATTTTTCTGGCATGCAAGTTATGCATATAGGTTAGAGATATGGCACTTTAAACATTGTAATCCACACCCCACACTCCCCTTTTCGTTTTCCGTTATATGAAGCTATTTTCTGAGTTTATAGTTATTTTCACGGCTACCGAAGAAAATAGAGAAGTGTGGGGTTAGTGATTGCAACGTTGAGTTTGGGGGCAGAGTATGGAAAGATACAACGAAACTGAAGATTGCCGTTTTGATCTTGATATCTTGAATTTGTGGAGTTTAGTAATGTTTTACGTTTCACCTCGCTTCTACCAGTAGAAAATATTTTCGCCTGCCAAGACATTATTAGGAGACGGCAGTCTCAATGGTAGAGAGATTAAAGTAGGTATACGAATTTTCGAACATCAAATGAGAAAAAATATTTTTGCCGGATTTCGTATGAAAATACATCTTTCTGTACTCATTCATTCGAGATCGATCGATAAATAAATAAAGAGACTCAAACAAATCTACCGTACACCTTTCTATTTGTTTTGCCATTGTGTTTTTTTTTCGTCCTGATTTTCGTATCATCCAATATTTATGAGAAAATTTCATCGATGCTACGTTATTCATGGGACTTCATCGAGTTGAAACGAAAATAAAGATCAGAATACGTGAGATTGTTCGTGATATAAATTAGATAATTTTAATGTTGATGCACCAACAACAGTTGGTCTTAATCGAATTTCATTTCTATACGCTAGAGAAAATTCGTTTTATGAAGTTGTCCTTTACATAATGATGAATGAAATTTTCGTTTAGATTTCGTTCTGTTTTTAATGAATGTTTGATTGTACGCAGAGGAGACTGCAAAACGATTTGAGTTATTTTAATGAGCGAATTCGCAGCATTCAAAACGTTTTCATCGAATCGATCTGAAAATTCGGGCACACTGGCATCAAACTTTGGTTGACTTTATAAATACAACACTCAAATCATCGCTGTCTTTTTCATAATTGATCCGTGAAAATCACTACTTTCGTACCTCTAATGTGAGGAGAAATTTGTTTTATCTTTGGGAATCCTTGAAATCCTTAGATATGTCATATTGCGCCTAGGGATGAAAAATAGTTTTACGACGCATTTTTAATTGAAAATATGAGTTTTTGGAAGGAAACATATATTCACAGCTAAATTGTGAAAAATGCAATAACTCAAATTCAAGTGAAGTTTGTGATACAGTCAAATCAACTGCTCCTCGAGCCGAGTTACTCGACTCAGGGACTCGAGTGAATTGCAGCCAGAGCGCTTTGGCTGCAAACTTTTTTCTCATTCCTTTATTTCATCAATGGCCGAGCCCTCTGACTAATTACAAATTACAAAAAACATAAATTAGAAGCAGATCCGGAAGTGAGCTGTCGACCCGTCGGAGTCGGTGATCACCTCTGCTTATCGTCATTATTGTTTGATTGACATTATACAATTAAATGTTTAAGTTTCACATTTAAAACAGGAATCGACTATTAGACGAAAATAGAAATTGAAAATAGTCCGTCGTTCCATCAAGTGCCAACGTCTGGTGTAGCCACCTGAAATAAAAAGGATAAGTCGAAACTAGTCGTCTAGCCTAACTGTTTTTGCGGAAGTCGACCTGACTTAGAGTAACATTTGAGAGTCGTGAGACCCGAGTTGTCTAATCAGCTTCTGATTAGAATGACAACCAAAGGCTCAGTTTATGAAATTTTGATCTTACCATTCAGTTTATACGTAATTTTCAACTTTAATCTCGTAGCAAATTTCTCTGTTCTGGCCACAAACTACACACTGGTTAGTAAACGTTATGTTTCCTCTCCTTGTTATGGAAAATTACGTTTAGCTGTGTGCGGTCAGGCTCAGCTCTTGCAATGTTCTGTGAACTGGTAAGTAAACGTTATTTTTCCTCTCCTTGTTATGAAAAATGACGTTTAGCAGTGCGTGCTCAGGCTCAGCTCTTGCAATGTTCTGTGAACTGGTAAACGTTATGTTTCCTTTCCTTGTTATTAAACACGAGGTTTAGCAGTGTGTGCTCAGGCTCAGCTCATGCAATGTTCTGTGAACTTCAGGTTTATGTCTAAATTCGATGGTGGGGTTGCACTGGTCGATTTCAGAACACGGTGGGCTTTAACAGATTTAAATGAAAAGTGCTTGCACATTGGGTTTCTCTCTTGATTGTCTTTCTGGGATACCGTGGTAAACAGAAACAATAAAAAGTAAAATTTTTCACTGGAGAAATTTTGAAAAAAGTGATGAAAATGAGATTTTTTCGGGTTTTTTCATACATTTTTCAGGTAAGTCTGAAAATGAAAAAATTAAAGTAATTTTTAATAGAGAATGTGATTGCCAAATCATTTTATGACACCATACGAACATTTTTTTGTATGGGGACACAAGTGCTCGGCAAACGAATTTCGAAGAAATTGACCATTTTCGTTGACGAATTCGCGTAAAATGCAACCAACAACTCGAAATTCTTCAAAATCCGTCCGCACAAATAACCCATGAAAAATGACTTTCAGTTTTTTCATTTTCAGACTTATCAAGAAAATGTATGAAAAACCCGAAAAAATCTCATTTTCATCACTTTTTTCAAAATTTCTCCAGTGAAAAATTTTACTTTTTATTGTTTCTGTTTACCACGGTATCCCAGAAAGACAATCAAGAGAGAAACCCAATGTGCAAGCACTTTTCATTTAAATCGGTTAAAACCCACCGTGAGAAGGCAGCTTGGTGCCAAAAACGTTCCTACAGCAATGTTGGATGGCGAAACGAGTGCATTAATGTGTACTAGGTCCCGACTCGGAACCAGGCTGCGTACTATGTATGAGTAGCCTTTAAGAAGGCAGCCTGGTGCCGAAAATCAGTTAAACTCATTGTAACGGCAGTAACGAATACTATGTGTCATATAAATTTCAACTCGGCACCAGACTGCTGCTGCACTCTACATTCACAGGAGAATATCTTAAGTAGGCAGCCTGGTGCCGTGTTGAAATTTATATTTAAAGTGAATGAGATCAGCTGATCTGTTTGTAATGAAGTTAGCTACTATCGCAATTGCAGCTAACTTCACTCTGAATAGCATTTGCACGGTTCAGAACAACGGACTGTCACCTCCCTTAGTATGTGTTACTGCCGTTACGATGACATTAACAGATTTTCGGCACGAGGCTGCGTTCTTTATGGCTACTTAAACTTCCCAAGTGGGCAGCCTGGTGCCGAGTTGTAACATTGTGCATAGTAATGTACTCGTTCCCCACTCCAATATTGCCATAGAAAATTGTTTGGCACCACGCTGTCCAGCTTGATATGCAGACCTCTACTTGTTGCAATTTTTCACCATGAAAATGTTTTACACGACGGTGACATAAGAAGTTTATGCACTAGACAAAGGACCAGTCTACTGCGTGAACTCCTTATTTCATAGTCTCGTTGAACATTTTCATTGAGTAAAATTGCAACAAACAGAGGCCTTTTTTAACCAACATAGCCTTTTAAGTAAAACATTTAGTTGTGTGTTGGGTAACTTCACCACGCCCTAAATGATCAAAGTTTCCCAACTTCCTATAATCAAACTACTGGCTGCACACATGATATGCTCCCAAAGACTACATCATTGATTTGAAAGCTTAACACCTATTGCGACATAAGTGTGAAAAAGAGGAGCACAAAATTATGAAAATGTATACATATTTTTGTGTAGTTTGCCATTATTAGCGAATTGAATAGATCGTTTGCTTTCTTTTATTTTTTTTTCACTCCAATTTATTAAAAAAATAAAATTATGGAAATGCGAAAATTGAACCAGAACATTCGCATATTCCGCGTTAAAAGAGCGAAAATAAAAAATTGAGGAAAAAACAACTTTTTTTTATGTTACACTTTGGCTGTAAATGTCGAATACACATTTACTGTAGATGGTATTTGGAATATGATTATTCAACTTTTGCTCAAAACAGGAAATAAAAGGGAAAATATGAAAAGCAGCAAAAAAATACGCTCGTGTATATTTGAAAGAACGTTGGTACACATACACTTTTCACTTTCAGCAAAATGTTCTATTAATAACACAAACACATATACTTTCCTTGTGGATTCATAGATAGATTTGGGCCAACATTACACGACACCAGCATGTTTGCTGCGAATATTTAAACGGAAATAACACTCAATATGAAATCACTATAGACGTGTCGTTCACAAAATATCTACACACTTTGTATGGTATTATTGGCAAGACCATATTTTCTGTTGATTTTGTTGTATATTAAGGGAGCATTCAAATATTGTACACACCAAATATGGGTCCTCTCTTCCCTCGTTCGCTGTCATACTCTATTGAAAAGCCCTTTCTTCTTATTGCTTTACGTACTATTTGAATGATTCCTGACAAGGGATTTAAGACGGGGGACTTTATCTAAAAACATCTTCGAAAAGATGAAATATTTGATTGACACGAAGGCATTTCGAGTAATTTAGTAAATTTATTTGATGAAATAATGTCCTTTTTTCTTGCTTAAATCTGATAATTTAATGTTAATTGAGTTAGAATGTTCATCGAAGTATAAAATCATTACATTTATCTATCATTCGCAAAAGAAAAATTTTTTTGTGAGTACGCATTTCACGTGTATTTGAAGGTACAAATATTTACGAAGGATATCATAATTCGAAACTAATGGTGGTCGTTTTACTACAGCCATATTTTCCTGTTTTCATAGAGTTTTCCGCAAGTCATATTCGCTTATATTGATGAACGTGTTCCTCCAATGTTCCGTTGAATAAATTACGGAAAAAAGTATATTAGCTCCTGGGGTGTAGCGACGTAGCATCTGAAACATCTAAGTAGCGCTAAGAAAACGTCATTAATGGTCGTTATTATGTGAAAAATGATTTCCTTAAAGTTTCGTAACTCACGTCACACGAATCGAGAGATCGATGTGAAAAATTATGAATATTAATAAGTTACACCCCTGCGATTACCTTGCTAATTGTAGGTTTGCATTTCCGTATCAGATGAAAATGTGATAAATTGCTTAAAAAAATGAGTTTTAGCGATACGTTGTGAATTCGAATTGTACTGCTTCGTAATCGCAAGGGAGCTTATCACGTCCTCTAATCTCTTTTCTAATTTGTCAAAAGGTTAGTTGTGTTTGCTTACAAATTAACCATCTAAAAAAATAATTTGACGTCAAAAACCTTACTGTGTAAAGATAAAAATCGACAAATTATTTGAATTAAATAATTATCCAAATAGAAAATCGGCAAAGGAAAAGGAAAAGTTCAAAGTACAGGTTCAAAAGCAAAATATTGGTATATGACGATTGCGTCACCCATAATTAGCTCAGCTTAAGTAAACCTTTGGATGTAAATAATTGAAGAGAATAAGCAAATAACAAATATAACTTTTCGTAATTAATTAACTTTGAATGCGGTGGTATGAAGAAGGTCTTATCTTTTCGGTAGAAACCATAGAAACCAGTTTTCAATTTTTTCGTGCCAAGTGATACACGTTTTACACTAGTTATGACAAAATATTTCTTTGACTCTCCTCCACTGTCGCCATTCCTGGTTCCTGGTTGCGTGGGTTGGTTAAGAGCCGTTCTGCGAAAGCACTCACCGAGTGTAAATTCGGTACCGTAGTGTGTCATGAGATATGGCCGCATCCGGCCCAGCGCTTGGTTGAGGTGGCGCTGCAACGCGGGGACTGTGGTAGATAATGAACTGAGTCAAAGCAGTTCGCGTGTTGAATTTGGGTGACTGAACCAGGTTGGTAGAGAGAGAGAGAGAGAGTCGGCGTAAGCTGTCGTTCTAGGTAGAGTTAAAGGCTTTATGCTTAGTACGCTCGCGCTAATTTCATGTATCCCAATTCCTCGCCAATGGGGGCCGTGCGGTTAAAGCTATGCTAGATACACACGTTAATCTGCCACATCTACGGTGCTTCCCCCGATTAACCTTCGCCTTACACTTAAGAACCCTCACATCAGAAACCTCCGGGTCATGCACGAGATATCCGTAGTCCGCACAACTCTCACTACCATACCGAATTGTCGGTCTGAAAATTGACCTAACTTTGTTTCGCTACTCAATTCCTTTTTGTTGAAAAAGTGCGAACTCAATTGACTGGCTACCGCATTTCCCATTTTCCTCCTTTCCCCAAATTCCCTAACTAACTTGCCATTATTTGAAAAAATGGTTCCTATGTACTTGAATTCGGAAAACTGCTCCATCGCCTACGAAAAATCTTACGCTGCACGAGCAAGATAGTACGTACAAACTAAGATATCTCTCCGTTTTGCAGTTCCGTCTTTGCATGCATCGTGCGAGCCTGTTTCTCGTTTGCTTTTTTCCTTTGAAGTTTAAAACGTCAATTTGACAGTCGGAAAAGACTGACTTTTTCTCCAAACAAAGTAGTTCAGTCCTTCAGTTGTTAAATAGTAAGGAAATTGCAACTTATAAAGAGGGAACGTTGAAAAGTACAGTTTACCTACAAATTTCATTAATCTGAGGTCAATAATCACGAGAAAACGAATTGGTTTCATTTCGAGTTATGTAATAGTATATTACAGCATATACGATGTAAATTAGCTATTACTGAACTATCTAATGTTCCCACGAGGTGAGAAACACATGCACAAACGCCTTTCTTGTACAAAAGGAGCACCTTCTCCTAAATGATCAACAAAGGCGGGGGTTAGACCGAATGTCAAAAAAAAAAATCCCCAACCAAAATATCACCGTGGACAAAATATCCCCACACAAAATAACCGGACATAATAACCACAATTTTTCCATTAAAAACAAAGGTCAAAATATCCTCGAACAAAATATCCCCTCAGACAAAATATCCACACTTAAAAAAATAAGAATATTCAATGTGAAGTGTACTATGCGCCGCAGGCCTGAAATAAACAACCAAAAACAAAAAAGCGGGGTCGAGGGTCGGCAGCCCCCGAAAATGGGGGTCAAGAGGGGGATATCCCCCTTGCCGGGTCTAAGGGGCGGAGCTCCTAGCGGGGTTACAAAAGCCCTCTGCAGCCAGAGCCCCCAAGACACAATATAATTTCTAATTAATAATACCTACCTATATTCTACTCAGGCATTACATCTGGGAATATTCTATCCGTTTTTTGTGGGATATTTTGTTTGGGGAGATTTTGTCCGGGGTATTTTGTCCGGGGATATTTTAACTGGAGATAATCGTTCCTAGAGCCACAAAGGCGTATTGTATACAACGAGTTTATCATATGAATTCAATAACAGCGTGTGTGGGTTTTAAAGTTTTAAAAATTGTTCGAATATTTCCTTAATTGAACACCTAGCTGTTCAGTAAAGAAAATAATTGAATACATGAGAGTTCAGTTAAGTAAATAACTGAACACCTTCACATTCAGTACAGTTATGACCGATTTACATAGACAAAAAAATTACAAATAATGACACTTACCGTGTTCCTATGCGGTAAATGACGTTTTCTTCAATAACTTCGGGTCTCTGAACTTTCATTCGCATAGGTTGAATAACTCCAACACATTAAAACAAATGCAATTTTTATTAATCGATGTTCTTAAATATTTAAAATTCTTAATTAATTTCAAGATCTTTTTAATTGTCTTTATTAAATTACCAGTCGCTATTAGCATCGTGTAAATAGGAGCACAATACAAAATCAAAATAAAAAATAATTTCGGAATAAACGGTAAGGCCACTTTATGTTTCATAAATTGAAATTTAAACAAAACATTTTTGATTGGAATGTAACAATAAAAGATGTGCGAGATTCTAAAGTAGATACAAGAAAAAGTTTATGAAAAGTTTATAAGCAATAAGTGTGGTTAAGTATCTCGTTAAAAGTTGTTAGGTGGTCGTTGATAGCTTTTATCGTTTTTTGTATATCATTCCAAAGTTAGTAGAAAAATCAATGACCGTCAAAATTTATCGTTAAATGATTTTAACATCGCTATTTGTTGTATTGTCTATGAGAGACATTTATCATGCAATAAAAATGATTTTTATTGCATGAATAACAATCAATTCAACAAACAGTGTTGTATTTGTAGTAATCCACTAGTTCGCTTCAAAATTTATGAGATCCATAATTCAATCTCAGCGTTGCTTCTAAGCAAACTTAAACATTAAACGATGGGAATCTTTTTATTTTGTTCACAATCATGTATATCAGTACCAATAAAGAGGAATTCTACTTTTAATCGTAAACAAGGTGATTTCGATATTGGGCGAAGGAGATAGAGGGAAGGAGGTTTCTCTCTGGGCCCAGATTTTTTTCCTATTTGAGATGATTGACAAAACTCAAATCTCGAAAAAAAAGAATTAATAGATTACAGTGTCAGAAGCTTCGAAATGATCAATCCAATTTATCTCACAAGTATCCCACGAAATGTCGACGTGAATCGAACGTACGAAACCACAAGTAAATTTTGTCATCAGAAACTACTTTTTTTGATTTCTTGGACTGATGTTTGTTTGTTGTCAATTTTTGAACATGAAGAAGGAGAGTGTAATTGATTGGCTGAAGTAGTCATTTCTCTTGAATTTAGCGGTCTTGATATAGTAACAGAAATGAGGAATTTGTTTGAGTTAATCAATTAGATAACGAGCTTTTCCCTGCGTGTTTTCACTTGTGAAAATTTGTCGAAATTTCAATTATTTTTGCGCACTAGTGCGTAAAAACAGCGCTAGTGCGAAAAGTGACCTCATGAGAGGCAGATGCTAATCGCACGCGCGTGCGAATAGTCAAATTACTATACCAACGTGCGTGCGAATAGTGTTTAATCGACTATTCGCACGCGCGTACGATTAGCATCTGCTCTCTTGAGGTCACTTTTCGCACTAGCGCTGTTTTTACGCACTAGTGCGCAAAAATAATTGAAATTTCGACAAATTTTCACAAGTGAAAACACGCAGGGAAAAGCTCGTTATTAGTAGCGGTAGCCATTTTATGGGAATGCTGTGGTTGACTGTCTGTACACGTTTTCAACTTAGACCAACTATGGCCAAATCTGAGTCAAATTAGGCATAATTTGAGTCAATCTAAACCAAATTTGAGTCAAATTAGGCCAAAATTAGGCCAACGGTCGAGAACCAAAAATAAGGAGAGTTTGATATAATTTTCCACTTTTAGTTTGATTTTTAATCTAATATTGCCAGTAAATGGCTGATTTCTAAGCCGCTCGCTATTTTCTCGGTTCTTCCACACATATTTTTCCCTAACACCAGAAGATTTTCAATGTAAACTCCTAATTGAAATCATTGACTTTGAAACATACATTTCTCGGAATTAGAATATATAACCTCTGAATCTTAAAGTTGTAAAATCCAGATAACTAAAAGGCTCATTCTACGTTCCCAGGTCATTATTTTCTCCTTAACTTTCCTATTCACTTGAGGAGAAAACAACGATGGCAGGTGGTGGGACTTCATGTTACGGAAATGTAAGGAAATAGAAAGCGAATAGTAGGAAATAGTGAGGGATCCATCTATTATTTAGACTAAAAATTAAGAAAAAAGCTTATATTCAGACGCAAAATATTTTCTTAGGTAAATAGGAAGGAAATAGGTGGGACAAGAATATCTAGCGTTGTTTACCCCCCGACTTCACTTTCAAATATTCGTTGAAATTTTTTTGCGGATTTGGATGCATTCTGATTATGTAAATTTCGCATTTTGTTCCTGCAGATTTCGTTCGTTTGTATTCTAAAGTGACACTATGACATTATAATGATGTCAGACCAGACCCAGATGCGACACTGTGGACGAAACACCATAAATATATCACTTGATCATGAACACAACTTCACATAGGAGAAAAATTTTGTACAGAAATAACGTAAAAAGTTTCAGTTTATTTCGAAGAAAATTGCAATCGTTTTTCATTTCAAGTGCATTATTTAGAAAAAGTTTTATCATCAATTTACGGTGATACGTATTCGATCGCAACAACAAGAAAAGTTTAAAGAGAAATGAAAATGAAGAAAACCATAAAGATATTCCTATAGGTAGCAACATTTTCTTCCTCATTTTTTTCAATATTTTCTCTATCGCATGATTAAATTTGAGTTAAAAAGTTTTTCGTGAACCTTGAGCACACATGTAAAATTCTATAAAAACGTCAATTGATATAACGTGATTTGGTTATCAACGTCGATTTTTTATGCTGTAAACCTGTTTCACACTAGACAGCTTTTTTCTGATTATCTCGATGAAACGACACGAAACTTTACACTGGGATTGGTACATTGTTTGCAATTTTCGATATAAGTGTTAAACGCAATGAAGAAAAAATTATCCAGAAACAATCATAATATTTGCACATAAAATTGAACAGATGATGTATTCCTCGTTTAAAAATGGAAGTAAACGAGTTTTGTGTGTTTTGGGTATTTGAGTTGCTTGGTACACATTCAATGTTTGTCACCGAAGATACCTTACACTGGAGCGATAAAACAGAATGTAATTTATATTTTAATCTGTGTCACGGCTCTATGCATCGTGGCAGTGGCAAGCCGGTTCAATGGTTTTCCATAATTAATTCGTGACAGAATTGGAAAAAATTCTTGCTAACTTTACTTCATCACCGTAAGATATTTTTTCACTCAAAAACATTGCTACATACAAAGTTGAAAACATCCCGAGTTAAAATAACCCAACCACATTAAATGTGCATTTTTATGCACTTTTAATGTACAAAATCACTTAAAATGTACATTTTGTTGGATATATTGTTAGCTTGTAGTAGACTTGAAGCACGTCTACGTTCTGACCAGGTAGATCTTTAGAAAATATTCATTTCGGGTCACAAACAAGGATTTACGAAAAATTGTAGTAAAAGGTTGAATCGCGAGCAAAAATTTTTTCTATCTCGGGGGCATTTTTTTTTTAATTTCTTCGGGTTGGAGTTTCCCCTCGCTCAGTGGTGGGCAAGGCTCTATGAAAAATATAATGGCTGGTGCGCTACAGCCATAAATTTTCGACTAAGTTCGTTGTAACTTAAATAATTTTTTGAAGCCAAAAAGTAGCCAATGCCAAAGTTTCATTTGTGTAGATGATATCGATTTAAAAGAATAGATGTTGCAAAAAGAAACGAACGTATCTATGGCCTGAACTCTTAAGTATATGCAATTAAGTCCTCACTAAATTGGACTGGAAATTGCCGAAAGGTCAATATTGAAAAACCCGTACGAAGCAACAGCGCTAAAAACCTCTCCAATCCCTTAAAATAAGCCCAGAATTTAGAAAAGACCTAGAGCGCTTAGAAGAGACCTCCCTATAGTTTTATAGACAAAAAAGTCTCCGCTGCACAAAAAACCACCAAATATCGTGTAGGGTCGCGTAGCGTGAGTTTGGCCCACACTAAGGACACTAGACCCAAAACCACTCAACAGATTTCCTCTACTTTAATTTTCTTGATTTTCTGATGTCCTCATCTTTCATTCGATTCCTTGAAGAGCCATTTCCGTTCTAATTTCGCAGAGATATAAGTGAAAAAGTTCCATAAGCCTTAAAAAACTACGTTTTTGACCACTTTTTCGACCGTACCTCAAAAATTTTTTGACCGATTTTGCCCAAACTCAATTCCGTAATCAATTTTTTGATTATCTTTCAGGAAAAAAACCATTTGTGAATATCGGATAAGATTTACCCTATTCATGTGGAAAAAACACGTTTGGTTCTAGTAGATACTCAGTTGTAGAGCTCTGGATGAGTCCAAAAGCTCAAAATCAAAAAAGTTTCTTCCAGGTGTGAGGCATGCCCAGACCTTTCAAACAAATAAAAATTTTTCCCTTGGGCCGACAGTGCCCAGATTCAATCCAAGAAAAGGTTTTTTGATTACCCCTCAGGGGAAAAAAGTTTTTGAAAATCGGTTGAGTTATCGTGTTGACGGACGACGGACGGACAATTTTTTTATTGTTGATTCGTTATCTAAGGACTATGATCGGTGCTCCCCTCCCCTACTCCGACTGCTTACAAACGTCGCACAGTAGGCTAATCCGTTATATTCGTGTTCAAAAATCTATATCTCGTGAAATATTCACTATTCACAATTTAAATGTAAGAATTCTTAAAACGTGATTTAAGAATATTCAAAAATGTCGGGAAAAATATTTGTGCATGTAGGCCGCAGATTAATAGTCGTAAAGTTGTTAGACAAAGTGACAGGTTTGATTTCTCCCCATACATAACCTCAAAAAAATATATTTTCCATATTTTCGTCAGAATCTTGTCGAAATCAGTTGTAAAGGTTAAAGTAATTCATAATAAGTCGAAACGAGCCTTGTCCGACGAAAAAGGGATGAAATTCCTAGTGGTTTTGAAGCGAATTGTTATTCAGCGCTCTGAGACTCAAAGACAGTCAGTATGAAAATCAAAGAATCAACCAAGAAATTCATCTTTTTTTTCGTCGGACTAGGCTCGTTTCGACTTATTATGAATTACTTTACCGTTTACAACTGATTTCGACAAGTTTCTGACGAAAATATGGAAAATATATTTTTTTGAGGTTATGTATGGGGAGAAATCAAACCTGTAACTTTGTCTAACAACCTTACGACTATTAATCTGCGGCCTACATGCACAAATATTTTTCCCGACATTTTTGAACATTCTTAAATCACGTTTTAAGAATTCTTACATATTTAAATTATGAATATATCACGAGATATAGATTTTTGAACATGAATATAACGGATTAGCCTACTGTGCGTCGTCGTAAACGAAATAGACCCCTTTTCGAAGAACTTCGTTCTTCGTACAGACCTAAAATAGTTATTTTTATGACAAGGTGAGAAAATAGAAAATTGCTTACACTTACGGAAATATATTTTTGCATCAAATAGAATTTTGTACTTCTGCGCAGCTTTTTAACACTGCAAAAACTTGCGCAGAAGTACAAAATTCTATTTGATGCAAAAATATATTTCCGTAAGTGTAACAAGGTTGATGTCTGTGGCCAAAGCAGAGAAAATTGCAAGAGTGAAGTTTGTGGCCAGAGCGCAGCGAGTGCCGCAACTCACTCGAGTTGCAATTTTCTCTGCTTGTGCCACAAACTTTACTCTCGTTGCAATTTTCCCTGCTTTGGCCACAGACATCAACCGAGTTAAGAATTTTCTATTTCTCCCCGAGTTATGAATTAAATTTTTCACATTTGTTAGGCGAAAATCCATATTTTCTCTCGAAAAAGATTCACACTTTTTAGCAATATTACAATTATTGTAGATAACTTAACACATTTAAGCATGCAAAAGACGAATTTCACAGAAAACATAGAAAGCAACTCAAAAACACACTCGATTGTGTTGTTTTTACAAACTCTTATATCTCGAGAAATATTTGCCATTTGCTAATGAACTATTTTAGAGTAATCCTGTGCTCATGAACTATGTGTTTTGTTTGACTGGAATCCGTCGAGTCGAAAATTAATTATTTTTTTGTTTACTTTCTTCATCACAAAAAAATTCGTATGAACAGATTGACCATTATACTTTGATGACTGAATATGAAGCATAACCAACTTGGTGTGAATTTGTTTTCTCACCTCATTTGGAGGTGCGAAAATACTTTCACACCTCATTTTATTTTCCCACCTCCAAATGGGGGGCGAAATAGTCATTAACATCACAAGGCCTACTCGTTTTCGCGTGATGTATTGAGATTTTCATGCTTGCTAAGAGAACCGAAAGTACTTTGAGGTCCTCGTAACAAATGTGAAAATGTTTATTTACAATTGATATTTTTCAATTTTTTTTTTCAACGTTTCGTTTTATCTCGTTTCACCGAAAAAACGAGTTTTTCATGCATAAAATACAAGCAAATACGTAAAAAGAGAGGTAAGGGATCTGGGACCATGCAGAAATGACGTCCGGTCGTATGGGGGGGGGGGAAGTATGGCAAAACCGGACGAATTCGGACGGGGAGGGGTGGGAGAGCGTTGTCATACACGTGACGTCCAGTGCACCTGATAGAATAATGATAGAATAAATTCGGAATCCGGATAATCAGCACTTCGCGTCGCTTTTGTTGTTGAATTCGTTGGGCGTTGAACAAATCTTACCAACCGATTTGAAAAAATACAAATCGATACCATACGATGAAAATGTGGAAAATACTTCTCAGCAATTGATCAAGTCGTCCTGCACATGAAAGTTTGCCATAAAATTGCACCCATTACCTTTCCGAAAGTTAGACCACGTCGAATCGCTGCTCGACGAGCTAACGAGATGATGGTTGTTATTTCAAACTACGAGGGCTCCGAAGATGTAGAATGGATAGATGAGCGAGACATAGACGCACCACAGAGCATGCTCGAAGTTGTCTGTTGCGAAAGAAACACAGATTTTGAAAATAGTTTTCCTGTAGTTTCTTTGCTAGATCACTTCAATAGTGTGTGGGAAGAGAAATGTACATAAAATATTGCTATTTATTCAACAATAATAATTTTTTTTAACTTCATCTTTTATTGGGGAGGGGGGCGGTTAATGAAATCAGACGTCATTATTTGGGGGAGGGGGGGAGGTACAGGAAAACCGGACGAATTCGGACAGGGAGTAGGGGGAGGGTCCAAAAACTTATGTCAAAATAACCGGACGTCATTTATGGGTGGCCCCTAAAAGAGAAAGAAAAAAGTTGCACAAGCTTATGATTCTCTCTCTGTTCTTCGAATTTTCGAAGAAAAATTTTAATTTTGAAGAAGCTGTTTCCATTTTCAGAAAAAATTTTTAATTTATTCTTGAAGAATCTGTAATTTGTTAAATTTTCGAAAAAAATTTTTATTTTCGAAAATGTTTTTTAACACGCGGGACTCGATTTCACACAAGTGGTGTGTGAAATATGAATTTCTCCCATTTTTTCTCTCTTCTTCTACGTTGCCAGATTTCTTCGGAAGGGTTTTGTGATGTTATAATAAGAAAAATAAACATTAAGTATACCGTTACCTACGAATATAAAAGGTCATTCATTCAATGTTATTGTTTCACAAAAGTCGATTTGCTTAAAAATAGTTCTCTACACTAATTTCCTTGCAATAACGAAAACATTGCAAAAGCAATAGGAAACTCGTAAAACAATCAAATTATCCTTGAAAACGCAGGAAATGAATAAAAGTCGAATAAAACAACGTCATCGACAATGTCGCTCATCCATAAGCAATTGTGTAGCAGCGAAAGTTTTGTCGAAACTCTTTATGCAGAGGAAACACTAAAATAAAATCAAAAGATTGATTTGCAATTTGCAAAAAAAGAAATATAATAAAACAAATTGGAACGGAGCAATACGTTCCTGTCTCACACCCTTAGGTTGTGACAGGTTAAAATTTATTCTCACTTTTTTATTTTTATGTGAGGTGCGACTGTAAGATAAATGCTCTTGTAAAATATTTACGGTTGAAATTTGTCAGGCTGTAATTGGTACATAAATTTGCGGGTCACATAAAATATAGTTCTACGTTAGAGCTAAGAGATAAAGGAGTCGATAGCAAACTGGAGTACATTCAACAGATAATTCAATTCGTCCGGTTTCGTTAGCTAACTTTTAGTAAAGCGATTGAACAACACACGGTATAGAGAAGATTAACTTTTCAATCTTAAGACTCTTCCGACAAAGCTAATACTTTATGTGTTCGACATTTGGATCGATGTTCATGTTGTTTGGGATGTAGAAACGGCTCTTAAATAAATCACATTTCCGGTGTGTCTTATGTCATAATATAAAATTTTCTTTCTTCATCATTACGATGATGCGATGTTTTGTAACATAAAATATTTCCTTATTTGAAATCGAAACAGCTAAAAACTTTTGAAATGGGTAAAGTAAAGATATCAATTATTTAACGCATATTACCTTCCCTAAGTGGATGTTTATTGGATGATTGATCAAAGTAAAAAAGAACGAAAAAATGTTGATGCCTTCTAAAACAGCAAACGATAGATCAAAGAAATGTACACCTACATTGCAATTGGTAATTTATTTACGTAACCGAAAGTTATCCACAAACAGATCGATCGAAATCATTCTGACGTGTTACAGAAAGAAGTGTTACTTTTAAGAGCTTTTCTCAGCTTTAAGCCTCTTTTCTATCACAGTAATAATTGAACTGTTTTGTCTTATAAATTTTGAAAATTATTAGATTGGCAATCTAATGTAAAGTTAATTGTACCGTGTTCCGTGTCTGTGATGTTTCAACCTTGTAGCGTAAACCAAAGGAATTAAAGTTTCCCATTTACCACTTTTCTTCTGTATTTATTAGGTAGCGATGGCTACTTTATGTTTTCACTTTTCGTGTCCGTCCGTCCGTCTATGCACTACACCTCACATCACCTAGCTGCACATTACTACACCTAGCTGCACGTCACTGCGCCTAGCTGCACATTACTGCACCTTTTTTCTAATAAGGGGCAGGAAATCTTCATAGACACGCGGTCCTCTTGGACCAAGGTAGTGTTGGATTCCATTCTTCAATGATCTACCAACTAAAACCCCTTTCCTTACTCTCCATACTTTCTTCTCCCTGGATCCCCCTCACAGCATTACTTCGGGGATACTTACTCTTCCTCCCTCTCGCATGTCGTGCAGAAAGGTGATTCTGTGAATCCGAACCTGTGCAGGTACTTCCTGAAGCATCCGTGGCCCGACAGAAACTGTGTCAGTTGGAAGTTAACCTCTTCATGTCTCCTCTGTACCAATGTCGTTATGTTTGGTATGAGTCTCTTGCTGCCACTGTCTCAGTAATTTGGCTCTTAATTGCGTCCTAACTGTTTTCGTAGTTTGACCCTCCCTTCTTTTCCTTCTATGACATTCGCTGTCTTCCGTCAGCGTTATGCATATGGGCAACGTCCCGGCTATGACACATACCGCTTCTGCCAGCCTTTGGGCTTTATTAAGCCTCCTCCGGTTCCTCTTCGTATCTAGTGCCTATATCCACGCTGGTGCCCCGTAGCGCAATATCGATAGTGTGACGCTTATTAGGAGCCTCGTTTTGCTGCTGCGCGATCCAAAGCCATTTGACATTATTCTGACCAGTGCTGCGGTGGCTTTCATTGCCCTTTGGTACGATGTGGTTTCTTCCATGTCAATGTTCAAAACGATCCGCTCAGTTTTTTTGCTGTTACTGACTAGCATGATCTCGGTTTTCTAGGGGATTCAGTTTTGCCGTTGTCATCCAGTTTTCGTCAGTTTCTAGCGTCTCCACCTCCATCTTCGACGCTTCGGATACCGTGAGGATCAAGTCGTCGGCAAAAGCAATCATCTTAGCGCATCTTGGCTGTTTCAGCCTCAGCACTTTGTCATACATTACATTACACAGCTTGGGTCCTAATATGGACCCCTGTGGTACTCCAGCTGTGATTTCTGCTGTCTTTTTCCCTTCATTAGTATCGTACGTTAGCACTCGTCGTTCGAAATAGTGTTTCAGCAACCTGCAGAGGTAATCGGGGATTTCATGGCCATGCAACGCCTTTGCTATCTCATCATCCAGCTTGCGCTATTAAAGGCATTTCTGACATCTATAGTCGTTACAGCACAGAAGCGGTTACCACGTATTCTTCGCTTCCGCGCCTTGTCGGCAATTTCTATAACTTTTTTAATGACCTCAATCGTCGATCTCCCTTTTCGAAACCCGAATTGTTCGTCTGACTGTCCGTGCTCGCCCCCCTGTATTTTGTTAGTATATTCAGAACCGCGGCTTCCAGCATTTTTCCCAATCCATGCAACAAGCATAAAGTCTATATGATAATGGCTTGTCTGGCGGTTTCCTTGGTTTTGGTATTTGGACCAATTTCTGTTTCTTCCATATTTCAGGAAAATATCCGTCGTCGAGGCATTTCTGCATTGTCAATCTGAGAGTGTTAGGCTTCATACATACTGGTGTCTTCTGAGTTGCATTAGGAATTCCATCTGGTTCTGGCGCCTTGTTATTCTTTGACTTTTTGGATCTGGATGTGGATCTCTTCTGCCGTGATCGACCTAGCTGCACCAAGGGAATCAACTTCTTTGACTTCACTCTATCGCTACTTTCCTATGCTCATTTCAATGGTTTCTCCTTTGTCTTTCTAATCCATTCACTAAACCAAATCCCTTAAATACAGAGAGAAAATGATTCGAGGATATTTATAGCTTCTATCCCACCGAAATATCTCTCTAAATTATGTCATACATCAAATCAAAACTTTTCAAAATTGCATATAGATAACAATTAAATCCCTCATGCTTCGTTTTGACTCAACCGCTGATCACCGTAGAGTATGTTTCAGTTCCATTAAGGGTGTTTCATGTGTGCTAATTACTCAATATTGAAATGAATATTTATTTAATTTGTAAAACTCAAATGATTTCATTCTCTGAGGCACTAAATACGCGATTTAATTTTTAAATTCGTTCGTATACATTTGAATTGGTCCATACACCGCATAATGGTTTAATTGATTTAAATTCGCGACTCGTAAAATGATTTACAACGGCTTCATGCAAATTTTTAGCCATATTTTTGTGTTGGCTATTTTCGTCGCCATTCGATACAATCGCTAATCGCTTTTGTTCGAAACGAATTCTTCAATCTTTCTTATATTGTCTTCTCAGTCGTAATATACAGCTGGAATTGATATCACATCGCACACATGCATTATGGATTAATACGAAATGTCAAGATTATAATAACTTGCTCGTTTACGTCTCGAGTGGAGACACATTGCTAAATAATGGAAATGACATACATCACCGCACTCAATCATTAATAGAATAACCTCAATCTTAGTCGGTTAAGCATTTAAAATTTAAGAGTTAGACTTGATAGCAATGCAACAATGAAAATATGTTATCAACAGAGTGAATGCAATAACTAGGCAAATTGGTCTAAGAAAATTGGTTCAATTGCATCAAAGGTTATTCTAAAATGAGGATGACAATTTTTTTGTTCTTCTGTCATGAATGTAGCTTTCTTAAAATAAGTCATTTGTATGCATTGTTGCGATTTCGTTCAGGGTTGAACGTAAAATTTGTTTATTATTTTGTATGCAAAGCACGTTTTCGTGCATCGTATGCAGTGTGTCATCCTTCCACCATATACGAAAATTGGTATCTACCAAAACCAATGTGTTATATGTAAAGTATAGATTTTAATTTGTTTGCTTTTAATATCATAGTTTGCAACAACTTTTGCATCACGAAAGGATATCGCATTGCATATTTGAAATGTTATTGCAGATTATGTAAGCAGCCACAGTTTCACAGCAACAAAATAATCGATAGAATTGATTTGTTGTTTGAGAGCTTTGTTTGTGATTCAAGCTTAACGCTCATTGTGAAAAGTTTATTCTATTTTCAATTCGTCCGTTTAATTTAAAGCAATATATTTTCCTTAAGAAGATATTTTCTTAAGGGTAATTCTCAAAAGGATTTCGTGTAGCAGATTCTTTGGCTCAAGAATCGACAAACAATTCTCTGAATACATATTTTTACTCTAAATACATCATTTTAAGGGTTATCGGAACTGGATTTTGTTCCACTTAGTAAGCACGGGTTGCTTTATTGCAAAGGTCAGAATGTCAGTTTGTCTGTGCTTCTTACTTTGTATGGACAGTCATTGCCTGACAACCATAACTCACGCGAATTGTAAATTAGGACGAATTGTAAGTCCTGGCGAAAGTGGTGACACATGGCTTCGTAGCTAGCGTCTACGAACTAGGCCCCATCTCTTGGATGGGTCAGGTCCCTTGACTGAAAATGCAATTTTACTAATTCTTTCAACCTTTTATTTTATACACCGCATTCATAGATTTTAGAAGTCGATTTGCCCTTAAGCTGAATGTCTCATTCAAATCAAAAACTATGTGAATGTGTAGGTGCATTTTTCATAACTCCTGTCGTGACATTTTGACACTCGTAAAATTTGTTAGTTTTTCAAGTGTAATTATCATAGTTAGTACAAATAAATCTGGGAAAGCTTTCACACATCTGCTAACGCTTACTTGTTTAAAATTATGTTTTAGAAAGTGCTAAAAGAGGAAGTAGTAGGAAACATAACCAAAGACCCGTACGTATCAGAATAGATGTGGCAAATAGAACAAATCTTGCAAAAAGACTCGAACGTATCTTAATATAGTAATAAGCAAACAATCCAACGTTTTATGTTCTTTTATAACTATAAGAATTTCAAAGATCCATAGAAATTACCCAAGGTAATGTCAAAGGCACTACCGAAGTCGCGGCTGGAAATAATGTTTCTTTCGCGGTATCCAAATCCGATTTCCCATTTTTTCCTGGTATCCGTCTAAAATCGATAAAATTTCACTGAGGAATTGAGATTTCCCGGTGAAAAATTGAGATTTCCTGGTGATCGAAATGCGATTTCCCGGTGGCCAAAAGTTATTTCCCGGTGACCAAAATGTTGCGAGTGGAGCGAGCGAGATTTTTTTTCATACTTTTTGACGAAACCGTTGACATATCAATCAATATTTTTCAAAGAAAAATTAATGAATCGCGAGCGGAGCGAGCAAGATTTTCTTAATACTTTTTAACGAACTTGTTGACATATGAATCAAAATTTTACAAAGAAAAATTTATGATCCGCGAGCGAAGCGAGCGAGATTTTTTTGAAAAAATCTCAATCAAATATTTTAAGAGGCGGAGCTAGCGAAATTTTTCATAATTTTTTTCAACTAAGTTGTTTACTCACTTTCCATTTTTCAGCCATTTCCCATTTTTTATTTTTTCCCATTTTTCATTCATTTCCCATTTTTCGTTCATTTCCATTTTTTATCCATTTCCCGTTTTCCCTATTTCTTAGTCATTTCCCATCTTGAAGCGATTTCCCATTTTTTAGTCATTTCCCACTTTGAAGCGATTTCCCATTTCTTAGTCATTCTTAGTTTCAAGCCGGGAAGCGATTTCCTATTTTTTATTCATTGCCCATCCTGAAGCGATTTCCCATTTTTTGTCATTTCCTACTTTGAAGCGATTTCCCATTTTTAGTAATTTCCCACTTTGAAGCGATTTCCCATTTCTTAGTCATTTCCCATTTCTTAGTCATTTCCCATCTTGAAGTTATTTCCCATTTTTTAGTCATTGCCCATCCTGAAGCGTTTCCTATTTTTTGTCAATTTTCCACTTTGAAGCGATTTCCCATTTTTAGTAATTTCTCACTTTGAAGCGATTTCCCATTTCTTAGTCATTTCTCATCTTGAAGCGATTTCCCATTTTTTAGTCATTTCCCATCCTGAAGCGATTTCTCATTTTTTAGTCTTTTCCTACTTTGAAGCGATTTCCCATTTTTAGTAATTTCCCACTTTGAAGCGATTTCCCATTTCTTAGTCATTTCCCATCTTGAAGTGATTTCCCATTTTTTAGTCATTGCCCATCCTGAAGCGTTTCCCATTTTTTGTCAATTTTCCACTTTGAAGCGATTTCCCATTTTTAGTAATTTCTCACTTTGAAGCGATTTCCCAATTTCTTAGTCATTTCTCATCTTGAAGCGATTTCCCATTTTTTAGTCATTTCCCATCCTGAAGCGATTTCTCATTTTTTAGTCTTTTCCTACTTTGAAGCGATTTCCCATTTTTAGTCACTTCCCATCTTGAAGCGATTTCCCATTTTTAGTCATTTCACACTTTGAAGCGATTTCATATTTTTTAGTCATTTCCCATCTTAAAGCGATTTCCCATAACGTAAACCGTTCGAGCTTCGCTTGAGCATATTTCCCGAAACTTGAACCGCTCGAGCTTCGCTCGAGTGGATTTCCCGGTATCCGGTTTTTCGGCCCCCAAACTGCCCGGTATCCTAGATACCAAGGATACACACTATTTTCAGTTGCGACCGAAGTACATCTCAAGCCATTCAAATCTAGAAATGGGTATATCCAAGGATTGTGCCATTTTCCCCTAAAACCCTGAAACACGTGTTCTCTAAAATTTTGTTCTATACAACTTTGCCTTTGGAAGCAACCTTCTACCTCTTATAGTTCTAGAGATATAGATCATCCCCCATTTCTAGAAGTGGTCATATCACTTCCCCAGAGAAACTAATGCTCTTTCTCCCATAACTTCAAAAATAGTTCTTAAATCCTAAATTGACACACTAACTCCAATTGCCCGATATTTTTCAGGTGTACCGCTCGGATCTTCCCACAAGACTTTCCCAAGAAACGAATGCTCTATCTCCCATAACTTCACACATACTAAAACCCTAAATTGAAACACTTTTTCCAAAACTCCTGATCTGATATCACCGAATTACTAACTTAAACGGAAGAATTACATTCTTCGTCGAATAAAACCATACTTTCTAAAATCGATTGAGATTTGCTCAAGTTATTGTGTTTCCAACGCCAGCATTCTCTTGGGAATAACTCCCTAGTCTGATTTTACCGAATTGCGAACTTAATCTTCGTCAAATAAAAAAAATTTTTGAAATCTGTTGAGATAATTAGAAGAGATATTGTGTTTCAAAGGAAAAAATTACTCAAACAGGGAGATTAAACAAAAAAAAATTTTTGAAAATCGATTAAGAACTTCTCGAGTTAGTTTCGTACCTCTTCTCTCGAATTTCCGTTTTTCATCATAGTGAACACAAAATGGCATACTGGGTGAATTTTTTTTCGTAAGGCCCTGACTTACAGTCAAGAAAATTAGCCAGTCACCTGAGTGGTAGAAGAGGTGCGAACAGGTCCAAAAATGATGTTCAAATCAAAATATGCAAAAAACGTATCAAGTCGAATATTCCGTCGAATTTCCTCTCTGCGACTCTAAATGAAGACAAAGTTTCCCGCTGTTGAAAATAATTCAGCTCGAAATTGTGAAATAAAATACGAAAATGAAAATTGAATTTTACTTTTATTTACAAAGTTCGTGTCCCAATGAGACTAAATACAAATTATTTTCGATAATTTTAATTAGTAAACATTTTCAAAGTCGGTCTTCAATTTTCATCGTATTTCTCTTTTCACACGATTTTTATGAGAGATTATTTTGATTGAAGCATGAACGGAAATGTTGATGAGCTTTGTGTATGTATCCATGACGTCATGTGTTACTTTGAGCATAAAAAAGCACTCGTTCAGGTGAAACGTTCAATTAGGATATTCAATTCAGACCGGGAGTTCTTTTTTTTTCAAATATATCAATGAATTTTGTCTACTTTGCTTCCCCTTCTTCCTCTTTTTTCATTTTACTAAGTGTTAGGGCATCATCGTAGATAAAATAATGTCATTCAGTCAGATGTAGAATCAAAAATGTGTTCTTAATGTTGTCACGACACATTTCCAACTCATGTACATGTTTTTCTGTTGAAAATTAAATTTGGCTTCGATTAAGTTGAAATTGTTGCAAAAATTCTGTGTCGAATGGATGCCATTTTATTTCAGTTTTCATTGCTGCACACTTTTCCAATGATTTCGATGACTTTCGAAAATCAAGTGCCGATGTCTCTTAAAGTGCATGCAACTCCTTCTCGACAGCGAGCGTAACGTTCCTTTCGAAAAATCTTTTCTTGCATACATTTTTGTGGAAACGTTTGATATATTTCTTGTGTGATCTGTGAGTTGATGTACAAATGTACGAAATGTCGTAAATGATATTATCTGACTTCGTATCAAATTCCCTTGCATAAATGCAGCTATAACGTTGACTTTTCTGCATCAATTTCTCTAAGTATACCCCAAAAATCTTTTCATAAATTACTTCATTTATAGTTTGCATTACATTATGCAACATTGTTAAAATGCAAAATTATTCTGTTCTTCTCGTTGTTGGTGTTGCGAAAACAAGAAGTGCATGCTATGCAATAATATTTAAAATATTTAAAAAAAATTATGCAATTTTGACGATTTAATTATTTATACAAAATAAAATGCAAATTTAATGTTCCCAAAATACAACAAAACGAAAATGCAAATATTATTTTTCAATGTTTTTACATAAATATGTTCCGTTTTGAAATGCCGTTCACTTTTTACGTGCCGAAACAGCAAAGAATGGAATTTAAAAAGAATATTTTAATTTTCAATTTAAATGTGATATTGATTTGTGTTTACATTTAATAAACTCACTGAATTGAAATAATAGAATACGTGCCTATTCCCGAATTTTGGTTTTTGGTGGGTAGGTAGTTTTTGCCTAAAGCCGGAGTTGCAATAATAACGAACTCGTTAAAATTTGAAATTATGACAAGTTACTATGCACAAAGGATTACCTTTACATAGGTGACATGACATGACCGGAAAGTCCTTTTCTTATGACAAATCCATCGTATTTTACCGGACAAAATTTGTTTTTGACGGTCTGACTGAGAGAAAATAACAAACAGAACAACTATTCTCCCACATGGTCTTATCCTTCGAAGAAAGACATTTTTTCTAATGATGAAATTATCGTCGTCATCTACACAATTTTTGGACTATTGAGTGAATTTCGACATTATTTTAATCGTATGGCTTTATTATCATTTCTGTATACGTGTGACTGTATTGGTTGTGATGGAAAATATTTTCCCATCACTAGGGGCGAAAAGTTGCTTTCAGCGGTATGTGCACCTATACACTCTCACTATTACAGAAAAGTATCTTTTAAAACACCCCAATACACACTCGATGTGTACTTTTCGCTTGGGCTTCGGCCGCGCGTACGTACACATCTCGTGTGTATTGGGGTATGTTGAAATATACTATACATTTCCTTACATAAATTTTGTCACTTCACTATTTACAGTTAATATTTATCGTTTACATCTAATTTAACACTATTATCGCATTTCACACGTTGATATCCAAGTTCTTCAACCACAATATTGCATCAGGTGTCAGTGCATGTAATGAATTCAGGCCTCTGTCAAACTTGCAGTCAGGGCATTCGTCAAAAATATAGTTCATCGTTTGAATGTTTGTTCCATCGCCGCAGTCACAATATGGTGAAGTCGAGAAATTCCATCTAAACATCTGGCTTGCTGAGCATCCACGATTTAGCATTTTCCACTCTTTCCTTTCTAGACTGAAATCATTTAGTTTTTCCTCTTAGGTGCTTTGACGAAACTTTTGTTAGAAAAGTCCGGGCTGTTAACTCAGTACGATGTCCAGCTCGTACTAATGTCGAAAGTATCGGCACGGATTTCTAGGTCTAGACATATCAGGACACGAGATATCAGTCGTCTGGGTGATGGGTTTTCTAGGCCATTGCGTACAGGCAGAATCATCAAGACATTTTTTACACATCCTATGAGCCGAAAGCTTACGACGTAATTCGAGTGGGGCAATATTGGACAGCACATGAAGCCATGGAATCGGAGTGGACGAAACTGCTCCCACAATCAATCTCATTGAAGCATTTAGTTGAATGTCAATTTTCGACACAAGAAAGCTGTTATACCAGACTGCCGCACAGTATTCAGCTGTGGAGTAGACCAGCGAGGGTACAACATTTCGAAGAACATTTGCGTTTGCACTACAGTTTCTTCCAGAAAGCTTTTGGACTAGGTTGCTCCGTGTCTTAGCTTATTACTTCGCTGTTCACAGAGCTCCCCGAAAGGGTGCGTTTGATCTATTAGCACTCTTAGGTATGTTGGTACAAAGGTTTGTATGATCCCTGTCCCATTGACAAAAACATTCAATTCAATTGGCTTGCTGATTGTTGAGGTGAAACATCGCCACCTCGGTTTTGTTCTTGTTGAGGCATAGACTCCACTTATCGTAATACTTTTCCAATTTTCGAATGACAAATTCCAAGATATGTTGTCCACTTTCGAAAATGCAGCTATTGCTGAGTCTCGTCTGGTGATACAGGTTAAAATATGATGGGGCGCACATATTTCCTTGAGGAAGACCGTTGTTAAGTCTCTTCTCACGACTACTGCCGCTTGAAGACTCTAAACAGACTGTTACCGATCATATTGTTAACCAGATTTCCCATTCATGATTTGACCTTTCTTTGCTCTCTACAATTTATCTTCGTTATTCCTTGCTAACAACAGAAATTTTTAAACCGACACATATCTTATGTGTGCTACACCACCGTACAAATCGTTGGCTGACTAGTGAACTTTGGATAGTATTATCCTTTGTAGGGAATAAATACCCTCCGATAGCGGTGAATAGATATTTTACCTTATAGTGACTGAGTGCAGTTCAAAATAATAATTGGCAAAATAATCAATTTCAGGCTGAAAAGATTTAAAGATGATGTACAAAAGATGTAAAAGTGGTGTGCAAGTGCTGTACAAGTGACGTCTTACTGATGTGTAGGTTGTAAAATTGATGTATCAGTGTTGAATTTGTGATGTTGTAAAGTTGTACACTTACATAATAATTTCTCATCATTAAAATATCTCAAATACATCACTCGTACATCACACATACATCCATTTTATAGCATTTGCTGGTGTAATATTGCATTTGTGATGTTTTTCGAGATGAACAAATGATGTGCCAGTGTTGTGAAAGTGATATTATAAAATTGTTCACTTACACATCATTTTTACATCAAAAGTACATCACCAATACATCATTCATACATAACATATACAACTTACTTACAATATCTCAGTTGTAATATTTTGTTGATGTGTAAATTGTAAACAATAATTGTATATATATGTAATAATAATTGTATATTGTATGTAATAATATAATTGTATACTTGTGTTGTATACGCGCTGTGAAAGTAAAGTTGTACACTTGTACATCAATATTTTTGAGTAAATATACTTCCAAAAATTTTTCAAAAAATATGTTCTCAAAAATAGTCCTTGGGAACGTAAAAAGTGTAAGAAACACGGAGAGCGTGCAAAATAATAGTGCAAAAACGTGTGGATTTAAAAAATCGAAAGGGAGGAAAGGTTTGCGAACTCGGCATTTTTCTACGTACGC
Organism: Pseudolycoriella hygida; assembly: GCA_029228625.1. Lineage (NCBI taxonomy): Eukaryota > Metazoa > Arthropoda > Insecta > Diptera > Sciaridae > Pseudolycoriella > Pseudolycoriella hygida. The sequence goes on from CM055404.1 coordinate 11,178,032, forward strand.
CCTATTATAATGGCTCTTTATTATCCCTGAGAAATTTAACAGTATTAACGCACAAACCATCACATACATCCTTTTAATACTCTTCGTCAACCAATGATACCCGCAATAGAACTGAAAAGCCACTCGGAAGCGCACACATCTATTTATATCCCCTGTCTTCTCAAATATTAACTACTATTAAATTCACTAACGTTGCAGTATCTGAAACGAGATAGGGATCTAAACATTTCTAATTGTATCGTAAATAATTCGAAATGAAATCGAAAGCCAAACATTCAACCATCCATTAGTGAGCATTTTACTTTGAAAGTAATAAACATTCGGATATTTAACATTCCTCATTAAATATGTGCGCCGACCAGAGCTTCTTAGCGATTGTTCGCGCTATGTGGGTGTAATTAAGAACAAATTAATGATATGTGAGATCGGCCCATAAGCTTTATATGTGAGGAATTGGATCCATTCGACTTGCTATTATGCGATACGTGTGACATCAAACTTGCGTATATATGGAGTTTTATTTTGTTGGCTGTAGAGTGTAGACGTATATTCTTCAAAATAAAAAAAAATGCGAACTCAATACTATTATGAGACTCTTTATAAGTATTACTTGTAGCTTGATAACGGCAATTGATATTTGATATCTAGCCTTTTGAACTTAAGATGATGTGCCTACGTCTATTTCTACACAATACAGAAGAATAAAGAAATTGCTATTTACGCTATTGGATGTAACTTTATCGATATTGTGTAATTTTATGCGTAATTCCAACATCAATTACACTACAGATGGCGGCCCTTCAAATGCCACTTTTTTCAACCACTTAATTGAGTCGTGAATTTCGTTGTTGTTTCATTCTCTCAAAGAAAAAAGACGGTTAAAATCGGCTGAGAAATATTCGAAATATAGAGACGAAAGTTTGAATTAATATACGTATGTTAGAAACTAGAGTCTTTTCCCACCGATTGCATCAACGATTTTTCAGATGAGAACGGAGCAACGATGCAAAGATGGCGCTCTTTCAACGAAATTCACGCAAAAACACCATCTGTCAACGTAATTGACTACTTTCATCGATAGTTTTCCCTCGTGCATTTTACAACCGATCTTTTGTTCGATTGACAGAAACAACGAACGATTGCGAGAAAAAAAACTATTTAATTCAATTGATGCGGATAAAAGCGCCATCTGTAACGTAATTGAATTTTCACGATTAAAGCGTAATGGACTAAGGTGAAGGGAGAGCAATACGAGCCGGGTCGAGTGTCTATAGAACACCATTTCAATGCGTGTATCATAGAAGTTTTTTTATACTTTGATACAGAAATTACGAAACTTTTATGTTTTTTTGTCACCGTTTATTGTATACACAAAGTGTCCTTTAAACGCATTTTTACTATGAAGCTTAGGTAGAATAAAAACGATTTTATGTTGAAATATAAATCTATTGGCACGGCCGCAACACACATATCTGTTCTACATAAACCACATCTAAATCTAATTCTTTAATGCTCTAAACATCAGAATGCAGCATTATTAATTAAATTAAACAATATTTGAAACACCGACCGTAGATGCGCAACCATTAAAACCAATGTACATTATTTGAATATACGGTCCAGTTTACCGAATCTATTGCATTTCGATTAGTTATACATAATTTCGTTGGTAATTGGGCATGAAATGTATCGATTATCCTTCTCATTAGAGAAAGGGAATCAACGAATAATTCCGTATTTTGTTTTATGACTGTGAAGTTACATGAATGTAAGTAATGTTTCGACATTGATACGCGTAATGGAAACTACCAAACTATTCATTGTGGCATTCAGTTAATTAATTTAGTAGTTACAACGTTTTCATTTTGCAGCAATTCTGTTAGACATTTTCCACAAAACTGTAGAACACTTTCGGAGTTTTATTTATTCAGATAGTGGAATATTCAGTTTCAGAGTAAATTTTGAATTCCAATGCAGCACAATGTGCTGAAGTGATGACATGAAAATATCTAGCAAACTCTCCAATTCATTCAATAATCTCAATGGGGAATTGTTTCAAAAATTAGGGAATTTGAGATAATTATAAGTAGTTGTTTATGCGGTTGGAATTTGTACTCAATTGAACACGAGAATATTGATGTTGTAGAACCATAAATTTGAATATTTTTCAGAGTATTTTGTTTATTCGCTGTTAATTTTAATTCTACAATCTTGACACCAGTGTGAAGTGACAAAAGGTATGCACTGAGTTGCGTACGGTATGAACAATTGGTTGAGATGAAGTTTGAGGAAGGTGAGGTGATTATTTTTTTGAACGGGAGAGATTTCTAGCCCATACCGAAACTTGGATTTGACGTATAGAAAAACTCAATAGTGCAGTGGTTGACTCGTCTAATTTCCATTACTCGATTGAGTTGCCAGTGTGAGGGTTCAAAATTCAACCGCAAAACTGGTAAAAGCCGGCCGTATAGTATTCTACTCCTACCAGTTTCTCTTTTAGTGTACATCACAGTTGTCACTAGTGGTTTCTACCATTCGTAAATTTGACATTGCCAACTATTAAGTTGTAAAGTTAGAGAAGTTATGGGAGTGTAGCATCTGGTATTCTGTTTATCCTGGGTGCTATCTGATACACAACTTTGCAAATTTCTTGCGTGCCTTTTTATAAGCCATGCAACTGGCTCGTCTAAAAGTTTCAAAAATGTGTATACGAAAGTAGCGATAGGGTGAAATCAAAGAAATTGGTGCTAGGTGCATCGATGTGCAGTGACAGGCATGGAAAAAATGTTTTCTTCTCGGAACTTCCCGCAAACCGACAATTTCCTAAATTATTTCCCGCCTTGGCAATGCTGATTTCCCGCCGTACTGACACCGATTTTATCCCATGCTAGCACAGATTTTCCGCTATATTTTCATTCATAAAAAACAATTTTAGTTTTATAAACTTTACAGTAACATTGCTGTAAAAGTGCGTTTCGGGGCAAAGATGTTTTCGAATAAGAGGAAACAAAAGAAAATCGCGAGCGGAGCGAGCGAAAAAATTTGTGTGGGTCTGATTTCAGCTGAGGTAATATTTCTTATAGAGAAAGTAAAAATCGCGAGCCGAGCGAGCTAAAAAAATAATTGTGGGTCAGATTTTAGCTGAGTGAATCTTTTTTAGGGGGAAAGTAGAGATCGCGAGCGGAGCGATCGAAAAATTTTGTGTGCGTCTGATTTCAGCTGAGTGAATATTACTTAGAAAATGGGGCTTTTTGTTGTATTTGATTAAAACAGAAATGTTGATTCTCGTTGTATATTAATTTCCCGTTCTGTTAACATCTTCGAATACTAGACATTTTCATTTCCCATTTATTCCCGTTCTTAGTCATTTCTCGTCGACTAGTCTATTGCCGTTCCTAATAATTTCCTGCCAGCCCTCTTACCGTTCTTAATAATTTCTCGCCGGCTGCCCACTTCCCGTATCTTACAATTTCCCGCATACTGCGAACTCCCCGTTATTAATAATTTCCCGCTAGCTGCACACTTCGCTTTTTTAATAAATTTTTCGCCGACTGTCCATTTACCGTTCTTAATAGTATCCCACCGACTGCCAACTTCCCGCCGACTGCCCATTATTTCCCGTTGAATAGTCATTTCCCATTATTTCCCGTTCACTAATCATTTCCCGTTCATAGTCATTTCTCATTATTTCCCGTTTACTGGTAATTTCCCGTTCATAGTCACTTTCCATTATTTCCCGTTCATAGTAATTTCCATTATTTCCCGTTCACTGTCACTTCCCGTTCTTAGCCATTACCCATTATTTCCCGTTTCTTTATTTCCCATTATGTTCCGTTCACTATTCATTTCCCGTTCTGTAATTATAAAGACCTAACTTCCCGCGAACAATAATTTTTTGTCCAAAATTTCCCGCGAACGTTCGCATACTTTTTCCACCGCTGTGCAGTGAGGTGCTAGCTAGGAGCTAGGAGCTAGGTGTAGTGTACAGACGAACGGAAGGACGGACAGTAAGAGTGAAAACATAAAGTAGCTATCGCTACTTAATAAAAGGGAAAGATCCTGCCGAGCCAGTGCCGGTCTGGCCCTATGGGCGCTCGGGCGGCGCCCGCAGGGCTTTTTGCCCGACCTGCCTTTTGGATTCTTTTGTACATGCAAAGATTATATATTTCAAAAACATAGCCAAGGCGATTCGATAAGCAAAGAGACCTGTGAGTGTCAGAACAACTGTTACAAACTCTTATATATTTGTAGCCATATTATCCATTGCTGGATGAGGCCTCCCAATTAGGGGTATTTAGCCATGAAACACCACGCGGGCCAGTGCGGGTTGGTGAGTGTGGACCACATGCTTAACGTGAATTCCGAACCACGCCTATAGGCTAGCAACACCATAGGATTTCTTTCAGTGCTAATTATTTATATCTCCGCCTAAAGTTATACTTTTAGACTCAGATATTTTGTACACAGAATTCATCGTGAATGGGTTGCGTCATTCATGTCATTCTTCTGTGTACGGTTCGTTGAGGGCACTAAATTCCTCAACTACCCGTGTTGGGAAGCTTGGGTACACTTAGGAACGTTGCTTTCATGCTAGACATTGAAGAAAAATCCTATACAGAATTTGCCTTCACGGGGATTGAACCCGGGTTTTCTTGGTGGAAGGCCAGTACGCTACCACTGAGCCAACCCGTTCCTTTACAAACTCTTACTGCATATTAAAACAAACGCTAAACTTCGTCAAAAATCTTCAAAATAGCAACTTGGAAAGCCCTGTGACGCACCGTTCAGGGCACTAAGAATTGGCCTTAGACACACACTTACATCTGTTCCCCGCACCTCTCTCTAAAACATAGAAAAAACAATTTTTTGAACTTTGGCCGACCTTAGGACCGATCGAGAGCCTAAGCCAAAAAGTTTCATCGGCCTTCAAAAAGTCACGTTTTCGACTACTTTTTCGATCCTTACTTCGAAAGTTCTTGACTGATTTCACTTATTATGATCACAACACTCCTTTTGGGACTACCTTTCGGGGAAAACATACTTTTGGAAATCGGTCAAGATTGACTCGAGTTATCGTGTCGACAGACAGACGGACGAACAAATTTTATCATACAGATTCGGAGAGCGTTAAGTCCCTTGGGCCCGGGCGAAAAAAAGGGGCCCGGGCTGTCATTTTCGGCTGTGGCTGAAAATAAGAAAAACGAATCCCAATTTCCGAAATTTACGCCTGCGGCGCTCAAAAATATCTCAATTTAGTTTAAAAACTACCGAAAAGCCAAAAAATTGTCGCCTATGGCGTTATAAGAAATCAATCAATTATTGAAATTCTTGAAAATTTTGGACTGCCTTCACTTGTCCTTTAGGTAAATCCAAGAACGCTTAATTGCGGCAGACGCAACAAGTGAAGGCAGTCCAAAATTTTCGCCTGCGGCGCTTTACATGATAACCTTACCTGAACACCACAATTTAAAAAAAATCGCCTGCGGCACTTAACTCACACAAGAGTGCCGGCTTTTGGCTTCATTGAATTCCATTTGTTCACCAAAAAGCGCTAAAATATCCGCCCGAAGATATGGGCTTTTTCAGATTTCGTCCGCAGGGCCTTTTGGTAGCCAGGCCGGCACTGTGCCGATCGTTGCTCAATTTGTCAAGATTTTCCAACTAACATCGCCTTCGGAAACTATAAATTATTCCTCACGGGAAAATCCTCACCAAACCTAATTTTTTAAAATTTTTGTATTATTTTACAAAAGTAAAAGGCCGATGCCTATCTACAATTTTTATTGAATATAAATCTGCTATAAACGACCAAACTAACATATTTCACCACGTAACATAATACAATTTTTCATGCGGTGATTTCGTAAAATATTCTAAATTTTATGCCACAAAAATCAATAATTTGATATCTGCGATGAATAAAAGAATCAACCCGGGAAACAATGAATCGGCGTGTAAATTACCATATTTGTGTGGCGTCCATTAGGGTGAGTAAATTTTACACTTTCGAATATTGTCGCTTTAAGCGTTTTCATATTATGAAGTTTTTTATTGTCACTGATTTTCTGAGAAATTCTTTGTTTGAAATTGTAATTTGTAATTTGTAACGAACTGTGTTTTTATTCGCATCAGTAGCTCAGTTGAAAGAAATTCGCAACTAAAAATTTGACTGAAGCCGAGCGTAATATTTACAAGGACTTAAAGTTTGAAAATCGACACATTCTCTGTTTCGTGTTTGACTTGACTTTGTAAATTTTTACATGTATTTTTGTATGTAAAAATAAAAAAATCACAAACTCTGGTAAAACACCATAACGAAAAATTTGTTGTTTTTCAAACTTTCGTCTGTGTCACAAATAATCCTCTTTGAATGAATTTTGTTCGAAGGACTAACAAAAATGTCAATCGCCATCGTCTCATCGCACTTGTTGTTCAGAATCCACTAATAGACTAGTCGCGCTGGACGTCATCTGCGAGGATAAGAGAAAATTCTTTTAGAAGACCTGACCTGACATTAATTCACTGCTTTCTTTGTGACAAGCTCTCAAACACATTCTTACAACATGTTTGTACAACGTGACATCACCTGAGTAGTAGTTGACATAGAAATAATTATGATTTTTTGACGTAAAATTTTTGTTCTCGGACTTGGAAAAGTCTACCATCCGATCCTCAAATGGCAATGGCAGATCGCGTAGAACTTTAGAAAATAAAAATAATTTAATTTACGGGCAGAATTTCCTGGGGTCGTCACACTTTCTAGGATGGTTCACAATTTTTGAAATCACAAGAAAAATATTTTAGAATAATCCTCAGGTTAACATATGGAGCGTTGTCTACATGACTCTCTATATGCATCTGTGTATATCATGAGGTACATGTAATAATAATGTTCACCACAAGGATCTCTTGAATTTTTCTTGGATGGCTACAAAATTTTCCAGATAATCTAAGAACGAAAGTCAAATGTTAAGCTAACTCATCCCGGTTACATGTTAATTAAAACTGCATGTTAACAGAAAACGTTCCCAACTTACACAATAAAATTGGCCCACCCTAAAGTTAGCAGAGACAACTCTAACGAGGCATTTAGGGTGAAACTACCGTTGTAAAAAACATATCGATTGTGTACACGTGATAAAAATTACATGAAATGTTTATCGACCGGCTTATAATACACACTTACTATACAATTAATTGTTCACTGTAACAAAAACAGGACTGTGCATTATGTGGACTGTGTGGTTTTCATACAAATATTGACGATAAATTGAACATGTTATTAGGCGTAACTATACCTTAAAGGAAGGTCCACATTTCGGCATACATTTGTCCATCATCGACACCAACTAGGTACGTTGGGAATGAGAGGGACATAACATTGTACTTTCTGTTTGTCTCAGTTAGATGCATGTCTAGTTAATTATAGGTACGCCATCTGTATGAATTTGTATATTGAAAGTCATAACTGCAAAATTCATTCGAGAGCTTAGATGAGTGTACCAGTGTAACTTTCTGCGGACGTGTATAGCTATTGTGTGTTTTTATCAATGAATGAAAGAACAATAGCCAACTACTAACTCGTGAATAAACCAGACCCCAGACATGTATGAGTGTCGGACACTCAAATTGTTATTTCATTCATAAATAAAGTTTATCAATGAAATATCAATAGGACGATTCAACTCACCCTATCGAGTTCATTGCATTTAATGCTTCCGATTTGAAAATAAATAACATTACAATCTCTTTGGCTTTCTCTGCATTCATTACCTTTGACACGAAAGATATCCACCAAAAGTGTCAATAACATGAAACGAAAACCAATCTCGCTAACCAAATTTAAATTTTCGTTTTTTCACGAAAATAATAGATTCGGCTATTCCCCCCTGTGTGCTATAGGTTTAGAATTAGTCCATTGCGTTGAAAAGTCGAGCGTAGCTGAATCTTTAAATGCATCAATTCGAGATGACCTTGAGAGTATCCAAACTTACTTACAAACCCATCAATATTCACACTTATAGCATTGTCGTTCATATTCATTTGCATTCATCATATCAAAACCCATTTCAGTATTCATTTAGCATAATACATTTCCATATAAATCCAATGTTTCTCTGTTATACACTTATCGCTTGACGAGGGAACGCATCAAATCAATAATATTAATAAAATTTCGAGCGGTCGTTTACATTAAATGTTATAGGTTAAATATAGTTCAAGTGTAGCATAATATTTGAATTCATCAGGAAAAAATCCTTTTTCTTTTGCCTTATGTATAAATAAAATATTAACTTACGAATTGAACGGGAAAATCAACACGACAACTTTAATTTCCATGCGGCATTTTACATAAATACCTACCGTAATTTTTTGTGATAGAATGAGAAACTTTCGTATAATTCTAATTAATGCAATTAATCATTTATTCAATGTTGAATGCTCGGCAAGTTAAAGGAACATTTTTTACGGTTACAACGGAAACTTTTCGAATTACTTTCAATGTCAAGGTTGTGGTATATTGTAGATAAGAAAAATGTCAAAACTACGCAGGTAAAATTGATTAAGCCATGAAGAGTAAACGACCATTATCCGACATAGAATCACTTCCTAAAGTGTAATGTGTGTCTTTCATTAATTAAGTCTAAATAGTTCATGGACACCTTTGCTCAAAAGCATGTCCTTCTCCGAGCACTAAGTTACGACTTTTCTATGTAAAATCTTTAAGAGTGCACACTGCTTACAAAAGAGCCATCTGTCGGATTCTTTTCAACTAATGAAAATTTGAATGGAAAAAGTCGCAATTTTCTGTAACGTTTTTCTCTTATTGTCTTAAATGAAAACGAATGCTTATGTCGTCATTGGATACTTAACCTACTCCCAAATAAAATTGCGGAAACACTTTGCTAGAAATGTGAATTCCAATATTTCACTGCAAAAGTCAGTCTTTCAGCTTTTCCACTTAATAAACACTTTAAAACGCATAATTTTTTCGACCAATGTGTTTGCTCACTTAATCTTTAACTGAATAATCAATTTAAATGACAGAAAACATTATCTAAAAGTCAGAAATTGATACAAAAAATTTTGAGTTGATGATTGCAAATGAAAATGGCCGCCATCTTCATTGGCTTTTGACGTTTACAAATAATTGCAAATGTATGAACCAGGGGCGTTACAGTCTTTTTTTTTTGATCTTTGCAAGTTTTTATCCATTTCTGACTCGTAGAAAATGTTTTCTGTCATTTTCATTAGTTGAAAAGATTCCGACAGATGGCTCTTTTGTAAGCAGTGTGCACTTTTAAGCAACTTGTGGAAATTTCAGAACTGAGAAAAACTTAGAATTAATTTATTGTTGAAATATTGATGCCGCAAGTTTGCACTAATGATGTTTTAGAACTTAGAGAAATGATAACAGATGGCCCTTGGCTGATTCCAGAAAACACGGTCCGACATAAACGACACTGTAATATAATGTCCAGCACCATTCATACAATTGATAGAATCAAGATTTTTGCGCTGCTTCGCTCATCACTTGACTATGATTCCTCCTCCTTTCAGAAAAATTTGAAAGTCATGCATCCAGTAGTTGCATAGACCTCAAATCGTGTTTTCAAAAAAATAACAGATTCCTATGAAAAGTGCTCATATTGCTCACAGGCTCATTGTTCCTCTGCAGCCTCTGCAGTCAGTGCAGCGCCACCTGTTATCATTTCTCTGTAAAAACTTATAAATATGTTTTTCTTCTTACACATCGTTTGTTTTCAATTTGAGTCCGCAATTCCACTCGTCTATCGTTCTGGTGGTCTGTGGATGAACAGCGTTATTTGATTAAGGAATTATTATCTTGCTGGCTATTGATATGTTGAAATTTTATTAGGCACGACAAAAAATAATAAATAACACAATAGCCAGTAAGAACCAGTAAACCGTTAAGTATTTCGTGATATTGATGCAAAACTTTATGTATTAGTAGGAATTTGTTTCACGCTGTCACGTCAGGGCCTAAATTTATAATTTTTTCCAATTAAAGATGATTCGCTATCAAATACAAGGCAAAAAAATCAAACATTTCGTTTAAATAAACGTCGTTTAATAAACGTTGGCTGAATATGAGCAAGACAAACACTAATCATTTCTGAATAGTCAAATAAATATAGATCTTGTTGTGGGTGGGTTCCAGTTCATGATAGTTTAGAGTCAACGTACTTTCAGTCTCTTTTAATTTCTACACCTTGCACCAGACGTGAGAGCCGTCTACAAAATGTCAGCGGCGACTAGCAGAATAAAAAACATACGGCGACTGGTAAACTTAAGTTTGATTTCAGTAAATTTAAAATCGTAAAAATAGAAACCAGCCGACTTCAAGTCGGCTTAAGGCCCATAACTTGTGTGCTAAAATATAGTCTACATTTAGGCGCTCAAATATTATATTTTCGCTGATATCCGTGGACAAAGATGCAGTTTTAAAAAAGTAAGTCAGCATTTCCCTTCCTAAATATGTTGCCTTTTAAGAGGAACTAAATTTATTTTTTGGGATTGAACCTTGCCTCAGAACGACGCGTTTTTGTGTAAATTTTTACGATTTTTTTCGCCGTTCTCAGAGTAGGTAGGATCCCAAAAAATAAGTTTAGTTGCTATCAAAGGGCAACATGTCTAGGAAGGGAAATGCTGACTTACTTTTTTGAAACTGCGTCTTTGTCCACTGTTATCAGCGAAAATATAATATTTGAGCGCCTAAAGGTAGACTATATTTTAACATACAAGTTATGGGCCTTAAGCAAAATTCTGAGAGGACTCTCGACAGGTGGCTCGACTAAATTGTGTCAGCGGCGGCTCTCATGCCTGCCCCGCAGCATATTGTCTCAAAGTAGATATTTGCATCACCAGGACAGAGACTACGTAATTTTGTTCGAAGAGTGAATTCTTTTGTACAGAAAGACTCGGCTATTCATTCTATTTTGTTTGCATCAAAATAGTCAGAAATGCTTTTAAAATAAAAAAAAAAATTGAATTGAAATTATATTTTCAAAAAGTTGTTTAGTGAGTCCAACTTTACCCTAACTTTCGTCTCATAATTTTCCTTGAATTGTTTTCTTTACTTTTGTAACATTCTTAGAATTCGGATTCATTATAAACACACCAAAAATTGTTTACATACTTTAACCTATCCGATAACTTTCATTACGTTGTAAATTTAATAAATTAACAATTTCAAAATATTCGATGATCTTTGATCTACGAAAATTTCCAACTTTTTGTTATCATTATGTCGCGTCACTATATTAATAAATGTTTTTTTTTTCTTACAGAGTAACAATAATGACGAGTCGGTAAGTCTACAAAACTTCTAAGCAGCATGCGGTTCCAGCATAAAATATATTTATGTTCTAAGAGTAACGATAAATACATTCTCCCTATTTTCGTGACTTCATTATTTATTTTATTGTATTGGTGCTTATATTTGACCAATTATTACGGCAATATCACTGATAATTGGACTGTAATATGCCGATCATGTTCCAGTTCCAAAAATCGACACAGTACCATAATAGCGTTGTTATGATATAATCAACTATGATCAACGTAATTTGGTAGATTCGACTATAATCAATGCAATTATGGTAGACTCGACTATAATCAACACTATCATAGTCGACTCTGACCACAATCAAAGTGGAGTAAAAATGAAAAAAATTGGCAGATTCAATTTTTTGGCTAAAACTGAAGGAAAAGATAGTGCAAGATGATTTATTGTCAGAGCTTTCTCCATTGCAAAGTATTGTTACCTAGTTGTGATCAAATAAATTTTATCGTTGTTTGCCGTGAGTATTTAGTCCAACTTTCGTGCAAAATTAGCCATTTATAGGCACCAGCTTCAGACTATCGTACAACGCAGAAACGAAATCGCTCGGTCATAGTCAGATTTATTAGCCCTTGTGTTGTAATGTACTATTTTAGGAACGTAGAAGAAACCGGTGAACTTTTCCTAAATAAAACAACCGACTTTTTGAACAAAATTTTATTTAATAATTTTCTTCATCAATGGTTCGCCTACGAATCATCCTTTAAACACTCAAACACATCGAACGATCAGCCGCATCGTTCGATTGACACGATTCGTGACACTGCCTATTACACCGATCCCAAACAATTAATCATATTTTCCAGCACTTTCACTTGCACTAGCAGCGCTTTGGTATTGTGATATTGGAAGGTGGTGTCGTGGTATTCGTATTGGAAGTGAAAATAAGAGAGGCTACACGCGTCATTAGGAACTATTTGCACACATAAGAGCAAACATAGTCGTTAGTCCATTTTATTTTTCATAGTCTTTTTGTGCTAAAATTCTATTCGAACTCACAATCTTTTTGCTGGCGATATCACAATGAAAAGAAAGTTAATAAACAAGAAAATACAAGCGCCAGTCCCGGGCGAGGAATGGATAACAAAATGTGTGATGTAGCACGACATAGAATTATAAACGTAACAACACACGCGACACCTATCGATCAATAGCGAATACTCCATTTCATACAAAGGATGATGCAACATATACTCATGACATTCGAGTTCAAAGAACTTTATAGACAACGCAGCCATGATGGTTTTGCTATATAGAAGGCGAAGCAGGATTCGCGCGAAATCACTTTGGTTTCCATCGCTCAAGCATTTGCATCTTATTGTTAGTTCAATCGCTATAGACAGTCGAAATGAGTCTGTTGGAATAAAACTCCGGTCTATTCCAACTGTCAAAGTGACGTTTTAAACGTCAAACAAAGAAATGTTTTTTAAAATATTCAAAACCTATTTATTTTTTCTCAATTCTATAACCCTAACAGAATTCAGGAGAAATAAACAAGTTTTGCATATTTGGAAATTTTTTTTGTTTGACGTTTAAAACGTCACTTTGACAGTTGGAATAGACCGGGTTTTGCTACCGACAGACTCATTTCGACTGTTGGAATAGACCGGGTTTTGCTACCAACAGACTAAAATACAAGTAACTTTATTGTAGAAACTTGATCTGCTTGTTTGATTGGTAAAGTTATTCAAGAGTGTTGAAAGCTTATGTGCCTTACTCTTAGACCGAATCATTAACATTTCTTGAATAGACAACGAGAAGAGGTAGCTGCCTTCCATAGGAAGCCGCCATACACCCTCCTATTTGCTATTCGTGAACGTGTGCTGTCGGTAATCTTGCACACATAATAAAAAATGTAAGAGAAATGTGTTGTGTGCGAACAGTCACTTCGAAAATAAACACTTTCCTTAGAGAAATTTGTGATACATGTGAAACCTGCATTACGTCCGTACGACAAATTATGTTGTATCACTAATTTTCGAGCGTTCATTAATGTTTTATTGAGACTTAACAGTTTTTTTATCCGACAATCCCACATAAATTATTTTTATTGGAAGGAGTCTCATTTTCTGTAAGACTCTTTATTACAGTCTTTACCAACTCACGAGAGAGTACTAGCTTATAACTTATTGCTAACATATAATGTCTCTTTATTTCTTGTTATATTTCGTTATTTATTTATGACGAGAAGGAACATTGTCAGCCCATCCTCGGAAATTTTATTTTTAATATGAAACAATACCAAAATCCTTCATTATCCTTAATCCCACTTAAGCAATAAATATCCAATATATGGTTTTATTTCAAAGCTATTTTTATCAATCTGAAAACGAATATTTTTCCGGGAAATAATAAATTTTATGACAGTCACGTATATGCTTTACATTATATGGAAACCTTCGCGTTTTGTTCGCACTTTATGTGTTGTAAGCGCTGGGTTAATATAACAACATATAACATCATAACGTAGTAAATGAGAATCAAAATGAGACATTTATCTGACATGCAAGTTTGCTCTTCTACTATTTTATATTATTATTCTAACAGAATGCCACCAAGCACCCAATGCCGGAGTCAGTCAACCACATGTGATAATATTATAAAATAATGGAATTTCTGTGAACGGATGGATAAGGGTTGAAAGCGAATCAAATTAAAATTTTAATATGTTTTTTTTAGTTTTTGAAAAATGATTTTTGTTCGTATAACTGCAGTTAAATTTTCATTCATTAAAGCTCAGTTTCATCATTTCGGAATGCAATTTTGCATTAGCAAAAAGGCAATGAAAATATGAAGTAGGATGAATTGAATTTATTTTTCTCATTTAGCTTTCATTCTGCAACACTTTTGCTTTTTCCGAGCAGTGTTGCATCAAAGCCTTTTTTTCGTTCCGCTGAACATCTCATCGATCCACAATGTTAAATGTCTCAACGTCCATTTGCGTATTGAAACTCGTAGCTAACTTCACGCATAGCTGACCCCCCCCCCCCCTCCTCCCTTGACTTCTTTCGTAATAAAAGAATTCCAGGATTCCGTAAAATTTTCATCTGTTGTTAATATTGCTGAAATGGGTTGTTTGCGCATGGGACATTGTGGAGCGAAGGGGGAGGAACGTTTCCCTTTAGCTATTATAAGTTTTGTAAAAGCAGCAAAATTGAGCACCATGTCTTGTCCCCAAATCTCAAGTAGTGACACACACGTTATTAACATAGCTGAATTTACGCATCAACATAGAACTAGTCCCTTTTCATAACTGAATACAGACTAACCTCAAACTAATTCCCTGCTCAATTTTGAACAACTTCACTGAGAGCAGCATTCAATAGATTGTGTCATTAGTTTTATGTTTGTCCGTATTCAGCTATGAAGCATGGATGACGCCACTTGAGAAAAGGGAGTAGTTCTATGTTGAGACGTTAATTAAGCTATGAAAAAAACATAGATGTCACTACTTGAGGTTCGGTGACATGACATGGTCTATTTCTATCTTTTGTTATGAAAACTGAAAAAAATGCAAACAATGAGACTAGGTATGTGTGTAGTTGGCGTTGATTTGAAAAGTAATCATTGCTTTTTCAACAATAAAGTGTCATCCCCCTCATCCCCACAGCTTTAGAAATGGGGACACGACACAGCGCAACAACTACATTACATGGTGTTGTGTGAATACCTCACCTCCTCATTGAGGAGGCTTTCAGATAAAAAAAAATTGTCCACATCTGGTGGAGAGTCTCCACAATTTTTAATGGACGGTTTTGTGAATATTTGAGCAACTTTGCAAATTTGTTCGACAAACCACAAGCTAATGTCATAAAAAATCCTGCCTTTTTTAAAATGTTTCGCAACGACCAGAATATCACATAAAAGTATATCGTTTTCTCTGGAAGAACAGTCACGGAGACGCCCTTGTTTCGATTTAAAAATTACACAAAAAAAAGCTCTTCCACACAAAACGCTTTTTCTGCCTTGAGCTAAACGACGTGAAAATGCCTTCATGCCATACAAAAGACGTCGTCTGCCATTCACGAAATCACATCCCACACAAAGGACTATTGTCACAAAATGTGACAATACCACCGAGGAATAGGATGTGTGAACGAAGGCGTATGAAAATTCTCTATACCCTGCTACAAATTGACACTTAAATTCCAATAACGACAGTTGTTCTTCAATAAAATATGTCGACCTGCAAACTGGTTTGTGTTGTAATAAACCCACGCCACGAAATACTTTCATATAACTACAAATGTCTGCGGTTAAATTTCATTCATTAATACAGTGAATTGATCGAAAATCAAAAGCGCACGATTTTCACGAGTTTCCAATAAACATTATAATATCACATGAGTCATTCGCCCGTGCTTGTGTAAATAAATTATTCAACGAAATCAGGTCTATTTACTATAAGAAATGTGTTTTCAATTCATGAAAAACGAACTGGTTTTCCTTACTATTTTTCACGTTTTTTTCCCTCGTCTATTATAATACAAATGTTTGTTTAACTTAAAGGTTATCCGGATATCGTATTATATGTTCTACCAGAATCTTTTTCGATTCGGTGTAAATATATGTGTTGTTTGTTTATTCACCTAGTCTTCATGGATTTTATAGAGCTCATTCGGACGATTGATGAATAATGATCTCTAAACAGAACATTTTTTATTTTGAACTCCTTAAATATTGCTGTTGCCGAATTGTATGCTTCCATCTGTACTCACTGTTCTGATGTGGAACAAATGTTTCAAATGAAATCCCACATGAACATCAGTCGAATATTTGAATTTTTAACATCAAACAATTGAGAAACTTTCCAATGAAAAAATTTTAATATTACAGGACGGAAGATGGAAAGCTTTGGTAAGGGTAACCTGGTTACTGTATAGATTTTACAGTGAATAGGAAAATAGTTTTTCAGCAGTGAAAAAAATCTGTGTTGTTCCAATGTGAAAGAATTCGTCCATTGGGATTTTTTGCAGTTTATTTTGAATTTAACCATTGACTTTCTTTCCCAGTTCACCTGGAAATACATCTGATTGAGTGAGCTCTTATGAATTTGTAGGAACAGTTTTAATAAAGGCAGAGAAGAATTCCTGTTTGAAGAGGTTCAAAGCGTTCCACACAAGGGTGCGCTTGCCAGTAGCCGCTCCTAGTTTGTGTTGGTGACACATTGATGCACAGTTGTTCAACATACTCAAATGCTGTTACACAAAGTTCTGTGTTACAATGTATACATGAAACATTAACATAACCATAACAACGAGTGAGCGGCTCGTGGTATGCGTAACTTAGGTTTTGCTTAGTAGTAAGACAATTTGTTAACTACATAACACTAGAAAATAAGCACGAATTTTTGAATAACCCGGTGAAAGATTTGAAGACATGTGGTGGTGATAGTGCATAGCCACAGATGTCGCGTCGCATGGGGAACGTGTGATGAGCCATTCTGTCATACGATTTGACAACTGATTTGCTAGATTTCACACAAGTTCAGAGTTCGTTCTTTTCGTATTTGGACGCAGAAGAGTAAAGTTGTTTCTTAAGAGTTAACTTGTTGCTCGTGATTGCTTGTCACTTTTGTTACAAGGCAAGGCCAGTTGGGTCATCGTGTGATTTGAATTTAATTTCAAACTCGTTGCTTCGGGGTAAGTTTTTATACCCAAAGCAACATCTAAGTTGTGTCGATAACAGCTTCTAGGTTTGGATATAAAGGCTATTGATTTGGACGAATTTGTGGATGATCAGTTCTAGAAACAAATTTAAAGAGAATTGGATGGTTTCGTTTTGGGATTTGTGGACTCAGCACACGTTTGTCTCATCACCCAAGATACAGGTTAGGTTAGTTTGTAAGGGGTGTGCAATATATTTTTGAGTGATAAAGTTGTGATTTTGAATAAAATATGTTCAGTGAATTTGCTAGTTATTTATACATACTTGGAGTTGTAATTTGTGTTGAGGCTAGAAATTTGTTAAACATGAGATAAGAGAGCTGCACAAGCAGCGCGCGCTAAGAAAATAGCGATTGCATGAGCAACGAAATACTCACGAAATGCACACACAGCTGACACTGCCGTGCTGACCCGTTCCTCAAATTTTTACCGCTTAGTACCGTCGGCGATGATGTCACAAATAATATTGATCTTTGTGTTGGCATGGCGGATACGGCTATTACAGTGAAGTCTGGAAAATCAAAATTGTCGACTGAATAATTTTATCTAAGGGCAGGTCCTAGCAGTCATCTACCTACGGGCCTGAATTGATGATGCACGTAGCATCAAAGATCTATTACAAGAACTGAAAGTGGTCTGATAGCGAGAGTGAAGTGATCCAATGGCGGCATAGATCTCTCCGCATTAAAAGTGAATTCGCGAATTTTTCAACCAGGTTGAATTTTTGGCTCCATTTTGAGTTTATATAACTTCGACCACTCTCAGCGGTGAGCTATTGTGATTCCTGTCATTCAAATAGTTCGCAAAAATTCAATTTTGGATCGATTTTTTCGAGAAGGGTATCGTTAGAAAGGTGTTTGAAGTGGCTTTTCGATAAAAATATTTTCAGAAAAATGTAGCAGGCTTTGAGAAACCCTCCCAAATTCCAAGTTTTTCACAAAATAACTACCAAGATTACAAACAGTTCGAACCAAAAAATCTCTATGGTGTTTCTGAAACTTGGAATCATTGCACTTTTCACCATATATTAGGTTAGCTGTTAGCGCCCTCTAGAGCTCTCCAAAAACAGCGCATTTTTCACTTTCGACCGCTCTAGCGCGCTATACCGCGTGATATTTTTAAGTTTTTATATTTTCAAAAAATTCTACTCTCACATATCTAAACATTGTGTGAATTTCAGCCAAATAGAATCAGTCTTCGGAAAGATATTGAAGAAACACGTTTTCAGCGACCCCGGTGCAAAGGTACTTTTGACCACCTCTGGCAGCCGAACAAAATTTTTTTATAAAAATTTTTCTTCTATGATTTTCTCAGGATAGCCCTCAGATTCCATTGAGCACAAAATTCTGAGACTCCCAACTTACTGACACGAAAAAACACATAGAAATTAACCTTGTAATTTTTGTGTAATGCACAAAACAAGAATAGCTCTACAACTACAACAAACAAACTATTGAAATGTATTTCCCATTGGTAGTGATTAATTATATATTTACGATAAATGTAGCTCGGCTTTTTTGTTTAGCTACGACCCTGTAATAATAAAAAAATTATCTGCACGCTATGACTGATTTCGTAAGAATTCTCTACAATTTATTGTTACGATTTAATAAGAGATCTAGATAAATAGATACACTTAATACAGGAATTTTAAGCGCTTAACACTAATTCCATTTCTTATCAAAATCTGGCATGCTTTCACCGGAACCACAAAATATAAATGTATCCATCACCCGGCCCCAAATTTATTGCATGCGAAAAGTAAAAACAAATTTACATAACCAATAAATCATACAAGCACAAAACTTTCGTTAAAAAAAAGCTTTTTGTGAATTGTTATCTTAGTTGTATGATCGAATGAAAACATAATAAAAATGGGAAAACACCCAGAAAATATGAATATTGTGTAACAAACCAATTTCACAGTTAGATATTGACTAGGGAAGCGATGGTTACGCAGTGAGGTTGCTTCTTTCGTCTTGATTGTTCATAAAAAGTGTTCTGTGACGCAATTCTTTCTGTTGTTAGTTTTCAAATAAATAATTTCATAAACGATGCCGTTCTCCTCCATGCAAAAATCAGTGAAGGTCATGTTGCAGTAGCCAAGTCGGCGAAGGCAGGCTGGTGCCGAAAAATGATATTAAGGAAATTTGAATCTAGTATCCAGTACTTTACGGCGCAATATTTTTTGATTGACCTTGAACAATGAAATAGAAGGGTACCAAAAAATGAAGAATATCATCAGAATGGTCCTTCCTCTAGTGCATCAAACTACTGTATCTTGAATCCGAAGTACGCAGCCTTCAGAAAGTTGCAACAAGTCGAAGACTGCATTTTCGGCTATGAAGCCTTGGATCAAAAAATTATGTAAGCCAATGTTAAAACCAGTAGCAAGTACTCCTTGGAAAAATAGTTGTCAATTTGACACCAGGCTGCGTACTTTAACTTGGTTCGACGGCACAGAGTAGGCAGTAAGCATATCACTATGATGGCATTGACGAATGCTTCACAACGCACCAATTATCATCTTGGCAACGGGTTGCCGCTGCCTTCTACATTCAAACGAGCATAGCTCAAGAAGGCAGCCTGGTGCCAAGATAAAAATTGATGTGCTGTGAATCATTCGTCAATGCCATAATAGTGATATGCTTACTGCCTACTCTGTGCCGTCGAACCAAGTTAAAGTACGCAGCCTGGTGTCAAATTGACAACCAAGGAGTACTTGCTACTCGCTTTAACATTGCCTTACATCATGTTTTGATCCCAGGCTTCCTAGCCGAAAATGCAGTCTTCGACTTGTTGCAACTTTCTGAAGGCTGCGTACTTCGAATTCAAGATACAGTAGTTTCATGCACTAGAGGAAGGATCATTCTAATGCATGAAAGAACTATAGTTGCTGAATTCTCAGTAAAACTGTTACAAAGTGCGCCATCAATATGTAGAACTTCACCAAGGAGTTTAAACTGAAACTTGGTGCACTAAAATGCAATCTCATAAGCTCGCTTCATTCTAATCCAAAGTTTTTATATATTGTGTACCAAAAATATAATTTAGTAACCTAGTTCGAAAGTTCTTGAACAAACTGCATGCGTGTGTTAACAATTCAAACCCAAAATTGTCGGAATGCTTTCTCCTATATAAAGGAATTGCATCACATTGAACTTTTTCATTTTAGTTGTGAGTTGAACCTCAATTCGGTTTACTTCCGGTTCAATTTCCACTTCCCTCTCACCAGAAATGTTTTTTTCAGTGTGTATTGACTTGCTTAGGAAGTTTGGGACTTACGTCACCATCGTTCCGGTCGTGATTTGTTATTTCACGTTTATTTTTGGGATTGCGGTAACCTACGTATGAAAAAATCTTCTTGAATATTTATTTATTTTATCATATCTGGGTCATAGTTCAATGCAGCATATTATGAATATTTTAATCAAATTCTGAGCGCCTCGGTCCCAATATTTACATTCGACGAATATTCTCATTTCAATCTTTATTTTACGACTTATTTCTCATATGTCAGCAGATTGAAAATGAAATCTCTTCAATAATCTTATTTTGTCGTCTACCACCTACCTGCGTCTCAATATTCCAATGTCTAACATAAACAATCGAGTGGAATTATTTGAAATTTCAGACGATTTGCATCGTTTCTTCATTCAAAACTCCTTTTACTCGCTTTATACATTTTATATACGTTTATTGTCTTTCTCTTTATTGAAGCGGGTTAAAGCCCAAATGCCTGATAAAAATAACACTTTACTGTTTTCCCATTTTCCTTTGAATTGTTTTTTATTTTAACTCTAGGTGGTGTTATTTTATTTTACTTTTTCCTCTGCTTTGCAATGGGAAAATCTCTGTTTTTTTGCGGATTTGAATATTTAAAATTTTTAAATAAAATGTCCCGAAAAAGGTAAGAACATTGTATCAGCTGAAGCCTACAGAATTTTTCCGAAACCCCAAGGTGGCTTAGTAAGTAGATATATTACTTTTAATATTCCAAGCAATTGGACCAAAAAATGGAAAAGGTGTAACCGAAACCAAAGTTATTTATCATTAATGATTGCAAAAAGAAAACCGAAATAGTTTCGCCAAATCCTTTAGAATTTGAAGGTAACAATTCTGTTTTTTTTGTACGAAAGGGATTTTGGAAAGGAAATTCGTTACACATATTGGAACAGTTCTTTTAAAGAAAAATCACGTCGTTTGAATGTTTCAAGTACGTCTTCGTTGCTTGCGACAGTTACTAGGAATGCACTTAATGTGTACAATTTCCAAAGAGAAAGCATTCGTTAGAGCTAGCAACTAGCAGGTATGGGGGAGGGTATGCATCAGAGCCTAATATGTGGGAATCGTTTTGGAGAATTTCAGGGAATTTTCGGGAATCTTTGAGAATCGTTTGAGAATCTTAGGGAATCTTTGAGAATCTTTGGGAATCTTTAGGGAATCTCTTGGAGACTCTTTCGGGACTCTATGGGAATATTTGTTAGAGTTGGACTTTTCATTTACAATTCAATCGAGGTGACCACCGCTCGGTTTGATCCTTTAGATATGTAAAATAGCAACCAGCGCCTGGGACCAGAGCCTAATATTTGGGAATCGTTTTAGAGAATTTCAGGGAATCTTTTGAGAATCTTAGGGAATCGTTGTGGAATCTTAGGGAATCTTTGAGAATCTTTTGGGAATCTCTTGGAGACTCTTTCGGGATTCTATGGGAACCTTTATTAGAGTTGGACTTTTCATTTAGAATTCAATCGAGGTGACCACCGCTCGGTTTGATCCTTTAGATATGTAAAATAGTAACCAGCGCCTGGGACCATAAAAAGAAGAAATTTCTTTGATTGCCATCTCATTTACGTACGAAAAATATTGTTTTGTGGACTAACTTTAATGTTAAATTTAGGCGATGAAAAGCTTCGAATCGTTTTTAATTTCACGTCTACAGTCAAATGCCCGTTTCGTCCATGTTCTCGTCATTACTCACTAACTTAGCAGCAGTACCCCAGTTACTACATACATTGGAATGGTGTAAACTAATTTCTAACTTGAAGGGAAGGAAGTGGAATTATATCCGCATCAAGAAGCATTTCATAACTGAAACAAGTAGCGTGAAAAATACATTTCGATAGTGTTAGAGGTCATTCACAAAGTATGCACGCTACTAAGAGGGGAGGAAGGGGGTTTACAAAAGCGTTAATATATCCTAATTTATGAAAAAAGGCGTGCGAAGGGGAGGGAAGGGGGTGAAAAATCTTCTTTTTTAGCGTTCGTACTTTGTGAATGGCACCTTACCAAAGATGATTTTTTGGGAATCTTTGGGAATTTGGGGAATCGATTCCCAAATGTTAGGCTCTGGTATGCATTGAGCAAATTTCGAAAGCCCCAGAAAGTTGTGGAATGTTCTGGAAAGTCCTGTAGGGCTCTGGAAAGTCCTGTGGGGTTCTGAAAAGTTCCCGAAATTTCTCGAAAGTTGTTCACAGAAATTTCGTGAACTTTGCACAACTTTTTAGAAATTTCTACAACTTTCCAGAATTTTCCAGATTTTTCTGGAATCTTTTTAGAACTTTCTAGAACGTTCTGATACTTTTTAGAACTTTCGAGAACCTTCGTGAACTTTTGGGAACTCTCTAGAACTTTCTTAAACTTTCCAAAAATTTATAGAATTTCCTTGAACTTTCTACAGCTTTACACCACTCCCAGATTCACCACCCAAGAGTTGCTAATAGCAAGTGAGGAAAATTGCATCATACGCAAGAATTTTCGAGACACTTAGCTTTATAAGTAAACTTGCGATGCGATTTTCTTCAGTTGCCTTTGACAACTCTTGTGGGTAGGGTCTGCGTAAGGTGTCGAGAGTGACACTCCGGAAAGTTTAAGAAACGTACATAAGTTTTAGAAACTATAGAAATTTCTAGAACAATCTCAAAAGCTGTAGAAATTATTGATCATTAACGCACGCTACTATGTGGGTTACGCTGAAATACCTCTATATGGGTTTTCTTTCAACATTTTTTTAGAGTTCAGACAGATTTTTGAAGGTGAAGGAAAGACCTTTGTTCTGCACAGAAAGTCTAACTAAAACACTCCAATCAATATAATGAAATACTTTCTATTTCATCAAAATGTTGACAAGTCGGCGCATTTGTCCAGACTTGTCATTCATTTATGTCTGACTCAAATGTATTCGCAGACTGTAATGATGTTTGCAAAAGTGCACTTATTTATTTTTGGTTGATTGTATCTCACTAACGTTTTTGTAGACTCCTTGATGGCGGTTGACACTCTTCACAATCCATTGTATATTGTTTGCAACTTTCTATTTGAAGCCAATTTGCCAGCTCTTATAACGAATAAAGTCTTATCATCAGTTAATTTATTTCTGGGTCAGACGACTGCATGTCTGCAATGCATTCAATTTGTTTAATTACAAGTTGAAACATTATAATTGTGTTTGTGTGGAGAACGAACTACAACTAAGGAGTTATGAATCCTTTCAGAGAAATTCACGTTATGCCGCATACGTTTCATAACACCCTTTGGAAATGTTTGTTTTTCTAAAAGACCAAACTATAAAGAAAAAATCTTACATAAGTGGGAGGCGTTTTTTTCTCATTATTTACCACACAAGACCAACATGGCTTCACGTATTAAAATGTTATGCAACCATTGTGTGACATGATACATGGCTGTAATAACTTAATTGATGCAAATTCGGTGTTAATAATATTTATCACAACGCGTAGCGAGCATAATGCACTTTTTAATGCAAATATCAAATTACATTCGTCCATACGTAATTTTGTAAAAATATTAAACCTTTTACATCACATGTTATGATCGTTGCCCTCTTTGCATTTTCATATTTCATTTTTCATATCGTACGCTACCAGTGCAACGTGTGCTTCTAGTAAATGTATTTCAGAATTTAAAATATATATAATGCAGTGCATGGTGCGACAACGACAACGTGGGTCAGAGATTGTGAAATTAATTGTTAAATAAGTAGAATTAGCAAGCGTTTGGACTAAATTTGCCGCAAAATACGATCTTAAATGTACGAGATTTGCAGTTTTTTTGAATTATTGATTCTATTTAATAGTTCACCTTAACAATTTACATTGCAAGCATCGTTCATTGTGCAGTGAAAAAAAAGTTCCGTTGAAAGAAGAAGCTGGGGATTGTTGGAAGGGCGAGTCTCACTAAGGACTCGTACAGTATTAAGGTTCACATGGAGGAGGGAGGATATTTACAAAATGAGGAACATGAGATTCACGGGTTCGGGGATGCGAAAAAAGCAGGCTCATGACTAATGATATTTGGAACTATCAAAAAAGGACGTCACACAAAAATTCGCGACATCAGGGTAAATTTAGAAGCTACGTCGGTGGAAGAGAAGGCAAGAGTTAGTCGTCTGAGTTTGTACGGGCACGTTCAAAGGATGGGTAATAGCAGGCTCCCAAATAGGATATTGAACGCTCAGGTCCCGGACGTTCGCCCTAGGGGTAGGCGAAGGAGAAGGTTTATAGATTCAATAAACGATAAATCACATTTAGAAGTTAGGGGAATCATGCCCGGAGCGGTAGCGGAGGACGTGACGCAGTCCCCACATCCCAAAAAAGAAGTCCACAAACTCAAAAAACGGCATACAAAAACCTTTGGAACAATGAGCTATATACGCTAACTTTGGAGTTTTTTTCCCTCGCCTTTCTTCCCTGAAAATTATTTTTAAAAAAACTAGCAGCAGCTTTTTAACGAGGCCAGACTCGTCAAAATCGGTTGGAATTTGGCTGAGATGGAACATGGATTTTTCTGTTGTTCTCATCATTATGAAAACTTTTTTCTGATCTGTCGGTTTCTATTAATAATTTTCGATATCGAGAACTAGACAGCCAGTTTTGACGACATTTTCAGGGAACGTCAGTCTGTGCACCAAATGCAAAATTTCATATGCCTCTTTTCGAGGAAAACTCTGGAAAATCCGTGGCATGTGGAAAAGTGATCACTTTTGATAGTTTTTCAGGTAATGCCTGGAGTTTTCGAATTTTAGCCCCGGAGTGGCAGGTATTCCACACGATTTAGGAAGACAAAAATTAGGTCACCGAAAATTAGGAAACCAAATTACGTGCCAAAAATAGAGAAAAACAAAAATCAGGAAACACTAAAATTAGGAAAAACCAAAATTAGGAAACAGGCAATCAGGAAAAACCAAAAGCAGCAAAATAATTTATGAGAGAATGCGCCGCATGCCGTGATAAATTCTTTAAAAAAAGCGGGGTCGAGGGGCGGCAGCTCCGCGTAGGGGGGTCAAGGGGGAATATCACCCCTGGCGGGATTTGGGGCAGAGCCTCATGCACGGAAGGC
The DNA here is from genome assembly GCA_029228625.1 of Pseudolycoriella hygida. Lineage (NCBI taxonomy): Eukaryota > Metazoa > Arthropoda > Insecta > Diptera > Sciaridae > Pseudolycoriella > Pseudolycoriella hygida. The sequence goes on from CM055404.1 coordinate 11,203,421, forward strand.
AGCCTGCAAGGCGTTAGTAGCTCGCCGCAGGCGCGGGGGCTTAGAGGGCAGAGCCCCCTACATACCAAAAACAAGATTGCGACCTCCTTAGGAAATGAAAACTTTGATATTTTTCCTGATTTATTTCCTTCCTGATTTTCGTTTTTCCTAATTTTGGTTTTTCCTAAATTTGGTATTTCCTGATTTTTGTTTTTCCTTATTTTAGGTTCCTGATTTTCATTTCCTGATTTTTGCTTTCCTAATTCTTGTGGCAATAGCTAGAGAGTTGGTTTCTTCGGGAGAATTTTTTGGGATCCTAAGAAAATGGCTGTCAGCAGTCAAAGTGACGCCATCTTGGATTTTTTGCTATCTTCTGAAATAGAATAGTTACACGGTTGGTTTCTTCGGGAAAGTTATAGAGATTGGTGAAAGGAATTTTTAGCGTGAAGCCTGAAAATTTTTTTCCCCAGAAATTTTTTTCGCCAGAAATTTTTTTTCGCCAGAAATTCTTTTCGCCGAAAATTTTTTTTCACCGGAAATTTTTTTAAGTCAGAAATTTTTTTTCGCTCAAAATTTTTTTGCCGGAAATTTTTTTTCTCCGAAAATTTTTTTTCGCCAGAAAGTATTGAAAAATTATTTCGTCGGTGGATTTGTGACGCAATTTTTCGAACACAACGTAATTTATGTTTTAGAAAAAAATGGTGCAATTTTTTTCAAAGAATAAAACTTTGACCACAAACTAACATTTAATTCAAACAAATTTCTGCGTATTATCAGCGATAGCGTCACCTCAAACGATATCACTAATTTTGGAAGTGGACATTAGGGATTGCGTCACACTTTACCTTTTAAAAGATTTTTGTTGTGATTTTACTGGGCGAACAAACTATCTCCTTGGCGAGTGATAGGAAGGTGGTCCAAGATCACCCGATTGTGGAGTAAAGACCCCACACCCAACGGTATAAGCGGTTTATAAAGATAATGATGATAACGATGATGATGACTAAAATTGAGATACCGCAAAAAGTGTCAATTCAATTTTGTAAGAAACATACAGTTTCCCCTTCCCTTCATGTGTAATGTAATCTATGAATAGCCCCTTACCAGTGAAAGCAAAACTTTATATTTCTCACTGATCTGCAAGGGTAGGATATAATGGTTGAGGATAAGTGGACCGTCTGCATTGGAAACATACAACCAGTCCACCGCCGAGTCTGTTGCGCTTTGAGTCACTTTAAAATTTATGAAGTTCTTACATTCAAAATACGCTTTGCAAACGCTCTATAACAAACGCAATAAAGCAGAATTGCCGACTATTTTCTGATGTAAGCATAGCTATAAAATCTGTCAAATGTTGCAATGAAATATGTCCCTATTCTGAGAGCATCTAGTAAATATTATCGCCTCTTCGCACGTATAATAAAAGATTCTGTGTTATTTAATTATCGTTAGCCTAGCAAAAATGGTTCAACCTTAATGGCACTTACGTTAGATTTAACAACCATAACACGGAGTTACCTTTGATGCTATGATTAAATCTTTTTTACGCTTGTGGCGCTGTGACCATTGTTTACATCATAAATGTTCCAAGGAAAAAGTAATTAAAAATAAGGGAAACAATTTGAACGAAACAATTGTATTTCTTTTATCAACAACGTAACGAAACGAAACCAAACAGTTGATAGCGATTTTCATTTTCTCATGCTGAAAATGTTTAAATATAAAAGAGGATTTCTAATTCTACCCCGGATACAATATAAATCCTCTATACGACATTACAGACTACAAAACGTATATGCGGTTTAGTAATTATTTTTCAAGTTGTTTTCCTCGCTTTTGTAATTCGGTTCGTATAAACTATATACGATGAGGTCAAGTTAATGCAATTGTCCCGCCAATGGTTTTCTAAACTCTACGTGTAGGATAAACTAAATATAAATATAAATACATATCCACAGCACTTGGCACTGCATATTGTACATGGCACAAATTTCCCGTTATTGTTGTCTCAAAAGCTTTAATATGTGTGCTGTCATATGGATGTACCCCGAAGGGTTATTGGATAACGGAAGGATATCATAGTTTACGTTCCTATGAGCTTTTGTTTGTGTAACGAACTTCTAATTTCTCTTATGGAATTATGTAACTTCGTTTGACTGTTCGTGATCAGTAACTAACATTTTCACTGTCGTTTAATTCAAATAAAGAAGAGACATTTGAAACGTGATGCAATGCTTAAAGATTTCTCTACATTCTACAAGAGACTGTCACTATGATTTCAAATATTAATTGCTTATGTTCCCAACATCTGTTTGTACTGCTCCTGTAGCAAAATAGTAATTTCAGGTTTGGGGATTCATATTTGACGTGAATGACGGGTTATTTATAAACATAGAACTTATCAGGGTTAACGTAAAACTCAACTGAGATGTTACGTAAAAAGTTCAAAAGCGTTGGATCATGTTTTATGAACGACTTCACATTTATGTTCAAAATGTGCGACGAGGGTTTTTCTTTATTTTCGTTTTCATAGTCTCCCAAAAAATGCTCAGTGCAATTCTATGCTTGTTGCAGTACGTACTCACATTGGTGCTGTAAGTGGCCATACATAATCCACAAACATATAAATAAATTTAAGAAGTTGCTATTTCCACTATGAATAACAGAACATTGCGGAATACTGAAGAAACTTTATTTATAAATTTGCGAAAGTTTTGGTAATGAACATTAACCGAAACTAATTTGGAAGACTCCTAAAAATGGCAATACTAAAATGTGCCTCATAGCGAGAATTTATGTTTGTTTCCTTTTCAAACCTCGTTGGTTGTTTTTTTTATGGAATTGTTTGTCAAATATAAATTGTTTTATGATGGATTTGGTTCAGATAGAGATAAATTGACTTAAGCGCACTGTCAGACCTTGCCGCAAAGATCTATGACTCGGTGGTGATACAATTTTTTTCATCCAGCTAAAGTCGCAAATTTTCTTTGTTTTGTTGACGGCGATTGGCGCGTCATTAACGATTTTTCTTCGAAAATGACGGCATTCCCGTGAAGTAACGCCAAAGTCAAATCGCCAAAATGCATTTTGGCGATTCTTCACACTTTGGCAACTTTTTTTTGCGTTTCTTCACATTTTGGCGATTTTTTCTGGTGATTCTAGAAATAACTACAAAATAAGAAATCGCCAAAGTGTGAAGAAGAGCCAAAAAATCGCCAAAGTGTGAAGAAGCGCAAAAAAAAAAAAAATCGACAAAAAAGAGACTTTGACGATTTTTCTTGGCGTTTCTTCACACCTTGGCGATTTTTTTGGGGTTTTTTCACGCTTTGCCGATTTTTTTGGTAATTTATTATTTTGTAGTTATTTCTTGAATCATCAGAAAAAATCGCCAAAGTGTTAAGAAACGCCAAGAGCTGAAAAAAATTAATTTGGCGTTTCTTCTCTTTTTTGGCGCTTTTTTTTTGCGTTTCCTCACACCTTAGCGATTTTTTTTTTGGCGATTTGACTTTGGCGTTACTTCACGGGAATAATGGCGGCTAAGAAAAGAACAGTAGTGTCAGCGGCGGTGGTCCAGTGACACAAATTTTTTTGGTCTTCAGCGGCGTAGTGATCGGCTAAAAAAATTAGAATTTCGGCGGCCTGACAACGCCATTTTGTCATCAATCATCCAGAATACACTCTTTACAAGCCTTTACAGTCATATCTTCATATGTGAAACAACTAAAGAAATCAATCTGCTGCAAGGGATTTTTAGGTGCCGGGGATTTTTATTTCTAAAAAATTCTTTCCAACCATTTAAACTGATTAAGATTTAAAAACAATTTACTTAGCCCAAACTTTGAAAATAATCAAAATTCTTAAACGTTTCTACGAATGATTTTAAAAGCAAAATCATAGGAAATTTCGGGAATTTTTGGAAATTCACATTGCGTTATCATCTGCAGATAACCTTCTGAGTGTTATTCTAAATAGAGTATTTGTGAGGAAATGCCAACCTGTGTGTCACAACAACACAAAATAAGTAAAAAATTTTAACTTTTCATCCCATTAACGGTTTGAGTGCGGCATCAGGTCTTATCAAAGCATACAAAATTTAATGACAGGCGACGAAAAATGCTGTACATACACACTTGATCATGAAATTTTGTATACTGTGACATAAGCCGACGTCGCACTTAACGTGTGAATTGTTACTGCAAAATACTGTTGATTGTTTTCTGGAAATTGCACTTTAATGAAAATTTTTGACTAATTTTTAGTTAAAGTAACTAGAACTGGTACAATAATTATTAGAAATTGTAAGTATGAAATAAAATTAAATCTGAAAGGAAAATTTTGGTTCACGGATGGGACCCGAACCCATAACCTTCCACTTTCCGGGTGGATGCTCTACCATTGAGCTACCGTGGACACTTTCTTCTCAAACCTAATTTTGAACCGTCACATTTCACACACGGAAAAAGACAGCGGTACATGTCAATGAATGTGTGTGTAACACGTGATTTGAAATGTGACGTGGTATTTGAAAGAACGGTTCAAAATTAGGTTTGAACAGAAAGTTTCCACGGTAGCTAAATGGTAGAGCATCCGCCCGGAAAGTGGATGGTTATGGGCTCGGATCCCATCCGTGATCCAAAATTTTATTCTCATATTTAATTTCATTCCATGCGAATTACAATTTTTAATGAAAATTGTATCATTATATACCTTGCCTCGGTTTTCATCAGGTAATACTTTCTCGCCTACAGAAGGAACAATCTATTCATTTTCGTAACTGAACTACGGTCGAACGACATGCTCATAGCTAACCTCAATTTGAACAATGCTTCCTACAACATTTACCGATGTATAAGCCTTTCAAACGGTACACAAAGCGAATGCACCAAATTTCAAACGATTAATATCTCCACTAATACTGATTTTATTCGGAAATTAATTGCTTTATGTCCAATCTGATCGCATGCTACATACAAAGACTATATTAACACTTCATTTAATTTCAATCGATGGATTTATTGTCATTTTTAGACAATATATTAACATTACATCGAGTAGGTGAAACGAAGAAACAATTTGAAGTAATTGAAGGTGGCTGCAATACGTGTTTTCTTATCGAATTTCTTTAGACACGAAGAAATTCGTGTCGTATTCTTCGTGGATAAGGGGCCGTTCATAAATTACGCAACGCTAAAATTGGCATTTTTTAGACCCCCCTCCCCTCTGTAACGCAAGGTCTGAACCCCCCCCCCCCCCCCCTTCAGCGTTACGTAATTTATGAACGGCTCCTAATAAAACATGACATGAGAAGAACCATGAGATGACACTAGATTGTAATGTGTCCCTTCTGTCTTAATCGGCTTCTGTCAAAGTATACCGCATTTCATGATGAAATGCAGATCGCACACAAAGACGTTATTCATAGTATTGAAATTGACATCATATCAGTAGTAGTGGCCTATTACTTTCCTTAGAAAACAAAGGATGTTTCATCGGTAAAATTAAAAAATGGGCAACTTATGACCTTTCACGTCAGAAATTAGTCATGATGTTAGAACCGATTTGAAAAATGAACGTTGATATTCAAATATTCCCTCACAAACGTCAGCCTCAACAATCATAACATTTTACCACTTTTTTTTCGTATTTCTTGAAAATTTATCGAACCAACATTTCTTGCAAACATACAAGTAATTGCATGCTCGTACCAACATTTTTGTCACCATTCGCGTCGCATCCATTTATCATTTTATCTGCTTACTCAGTTCATTTGCTGTAGGAAGAACGTTAAATAAAAGTTCACCCTCAAGATACAAGAATCAAATTGCCGTTTATTTCATCTTACTGTCAAAACTGTAAAAAATGTTAAACACGAGAATAAAAAACCATAAATCGTTTGTTGCGATAAATAATGTTTTGCGGTGAACATTAACCAGAGATCATTCAGCTATTGTCTGATGACATTTAACTTCGAATATAATTATGTCTTTCAGATGACTTACTCTCAAATTTATGTTTGAACGTTGTCATAATCCATCTCATGTTTGCCACATAATCCATTAACCTGGTGAAGAACTGGTACTTAATTACTTGCTAACTATTGACCTATCACCGTGCTACTTATGTTACAGAGTTATATGAACCGAAAATAAAAATGTCGCACTATAGTTAACACCAAGCCTCATAATTCTTAACTAAAAAGCCCTCTTGTCTATATGGTTAGTGAACATTACGAGGGATGATGTGATAGGTGAACCACATCACACTTTCATTGTATACGTAATTCCCGAAATAATTCATTCATACCAGTATTAAGGTTGCAAGAACGATGGTGAGCTTAATTTTTGTAGCAATAAACCGAAAGTTTATGTAGCAATTTAAACAAACGTACGCTACATGACATGAAGGTTTGGCCATTTTGATGAATTATTATCTATATCGGATTGCACTGGGAATTGGGGTGACTGTGATTCTACACTTTTTAGTAACGGAAATCTATGAATAACACACAGTTGTCTAATTGTATAGCGAATTTTATTCCAATTCAATGTTGGGTATGTGCTCTATAAACGATAATGGGTTGAGAAGCAAGAGCTTGCTTGAATATAAATTGAATCGATTTCAATCTCACGTTCACTCAGTTTGTATTCGGTCTGCATAAAAAGCGAATATGTGTTTAATTGCATGAAGGCGATACCCAGTTCTTCAAGAGTCAATGAATAATTTAATTTTTCGTCTTATTGGCATGCTAACGATGTCTAAGGGTAGTAGATAGCATACTCAACATTTTCTCAATAATTGAAACGTTTTATATGGTCTAGTCGTTAGTTACACTTTTAAATGAGAGACTTACGAGTCCATTGCCTGGAATCGCGTTAAATGTTTTCGTCTCACATGTGTTAGACGCATGTCGATGGATCGATACTCGTTTGCCTGATAAAAAATGTAGCAGGACAAGACAAATGGTTAGATTATCCGCATACTGTACAAATAAAAAATGTAAATTTCGACTATTTGTCTTGTCCTGTCTTTTGTGATGAACATTTTGGAAAATTGTTCGTACAATAGAACAACAATCGGAGAATATGAAACTAATTACATTGTCACAATTTTGTTGAATAATCTAATGATCCAACAGAGCGCATCAGCAGCTTTATTATCCTAGCATTAGTGGCCATAACTGCCGTCTCAGGCAGACTATCGAAAAGCTTTATGAAAAGAACTGGGACTTAAACCTTTGCTTCATCGACTTGGAGAAGGCATTCGACCCGGTACCAGGGCAGAAGCTGATCGGGCTTCTTAGCGAGTATCAACGCTATCAATGGAGGTTTGCTGCGTGCGCGGTAAGAATAGATGGCGAAATTAGCGAGTTTTTCGAGGTTAATGAGGACGTTCGTCAGGATTGTTGTCTCTCCTCGCTTCTGCTCATAATTTTCATGGACAAAATAATTAAGGAGGCCAACTTGCAGGGAAACGTTGAGGTGGGTAATGAAAATACAGGCCTATGCGGATGACTTGACTCTGCTGGCAGATAATCCTAAGGATTTACAGGATGGGGTGGACTGCGTGAATACCGCAGGGGAGGAGCTGGAACAGGTTTCTGAATTGAAGTACTTAGGAACTATTTTTTCAGAGGATGGCAGGTTAGTTAGGGAATTTGGGGAAAGGAAGAACATGGGAAACGCGGTAGCCAGTCAATTGAGGTCGCACGTGTTCAACAAAAAGGAATTGAGTAGCGAAACAAAGTTGTCTATCCCCAGGTCAATTTTTAGACCGAGAATTCTGTATGGTAGTGAGAATTGGTTGGACTGCGAATGTCTGTTTGTGTTTGTGTTAGAAGGTTTCTTAGGAGTATAGCAAAGGTTAATCGGAGAGAGCAACGATGAAGTTGCAGATTAACGTGCGTACCTTGCATAGCCTTGACTGCAACACCTCCATGGGCGTGAAATTAGGATACGTCCAATTAACGCGAGTCACCTCGGACGGAACAAAAGCTCCCGAGATACTATCATCTCTCTACTGAATTTTCGCCAACCTGATTGCCCAGGAAGGACTCACCCAAATTCAACACGTGAATTGCTTTGACTCAAATCATTATCCACCAAACCCCTGCGTTGCAGCGCCACTAAGCACCTCAAACAAGCGCTGGGGCCGGATGCGGTCATGTCACATGACTAGGGTCCGGAACAGATGGTTTTTATCTGATCTGAATCTGTAAAAAGGAAAATCTGAATGTTCAGATCAGTTCAGATTACTGTAAATAATTATCTGGTCTGATCTGAACATTTCATATCTTTACTTTTCAGATTCAGATCAGCTCAGATTTCTTTTAAGAATTAATTCAGATCAAACCTTATTGTTTGGTTTGGAGCCATCAAATAATTACGTTTTGTAAGTGGGAAGAAGTGGAAAGTGTGTTGGATGAAATTAAAAGTGTGGGATGAAGTGGCAATTGTGTGGGATGTGTTTCTACTTCATCCGAAACACTCTTCACATCATCCCACTTCATCTCACACACTTTTTACACTTTCCACTCCATCCCACACAATTTCCACTTCATTCCACACACTTTCCACATCATCCCACACCATACCCTATTTTTTTAAAACTGCATTTCTCAAATTTCTAAAGTTTCTCAAATATTTCTAAAATTTCCCAAATATTTCTTAAATTTCTCAAATATTTCTATAGTTTCTCAAAATTAAAGGAAATCAATTAAAGTTGATTTTTTTGTTGTAAATTCATTTGCCCATGAAATTTTATTTGATTTTTTAAAATCTCACAATTTGCATATGGCTTTCTATTCTTCTGAGCCATCCAATGATGCAATGCAGGACTTGGGTCTAATTTTTCCACTGTAGGCATGTTCACCTTCACGTACAAAATGTTAAATAAACTTGATGTTGTATAACAAAAATCGCCTTACAAAACAAGAATTAATGCGATATGCCAGATTATTACTGATGAATCGTTCAACATCTGCCGAAAGTAGTTTTGCTGCTAATCTCCCTAAAGCAGTTTTGATAGCCGTGAAAGGTTCAGCTGAAAGTTTCTGTAATGGTTTAATTCTGTCGGGTGGGCCTTTACATTCATAGTTATGTAGTAAATCAGCTGCAGCCCGGTGCTCTTCTATGAAGGTATTTGGTTCGAAACCCGTAGCAATGAATTTGTGACACAATTGAAGAGACTCTTCGGATGCCGAGATATTGATCGGATGAAGGGGTTGCAAATATTCCTGCATGAAATCGTCGAAGCCAAGGCGCTGATCTAAATGCTGCAACAATGATCGTACGATAGCTTCTCGTTCCTCAGATCTCAATACGAGAGAACTATTGTTGCTTCGTGTCCTGCCTTCAGTAATAAATCTGTGGCTGAGGAAATATGTATCGTCGTTCTCACAAATAATCTCATTCAAAAAGAGCTGCTTCCATCCATTTTCCAGACTGTTATCGATGCAATTAACAAGACACTCAAAAAGCTTTTGCTTTTTATCCGGTAATTCCAAAATCATATTTGAGTCAGATTCAAATAACTTTTGAAATAGCGGTCAGAAATGTAAGAAGATGTATGAATAAATGTCTTCGCGCAATGGTTCGTTTTCTGACTTGAAATAAAACATTGAACATCTCCAATTTCTCAAAACGACGTAAGGTATATTGCACCCAACGAGTTGATTTATGGTGTACGTTTGCCAAAAGTGCGAAAAAATGTACACAATTGAGATGTCGAGGCTATGATGGTGGCGACAATGGAATTATCGGTGCACACAGATTTCCATCCTAAAGTGATTCGATGCGCTACGCACCAGATTTTGAAAAAAGGTATATTCTCACTGTTTGACAGCTGATGTTCTCTTGTCATTCTTGATACCACTTTGTGAACCAGTGTTAAGTGGTTCGCCGTCAGTCACCAAAGAGCTGCACAATTTCAAAAAATCCTTCCTTTGTAAAATTTTTTTTATAATTGTTTTCATTCCCATTGCGGTCTTGGGTTCTATCAACAGCGCCATCAACTCTTATCGACAGTGCGAGCGACTCTTTTATACGACATTATAGCTTTTCCACAGCGCTTTGGATAATTGCGTCAAGAAATTGTGGATGTTGAGCTGGATTGACGTCACTAGTCGTCATTCATCACTAACACAGGTGGAACTGTGCGAAGAACCGCATGAAGACAACTTTCCACCAATAAATGAAGTCGACTCAATTCAAATTGCATCTGAAAATTCATTCGGTAGGGAAGAAATCATTCTGAAATGTCTGAAGGAATTCAAACTACTCATACATGCTCCGTAAATAACTAACCTCAAGTTGTGAACAAAACCAACGAATTCGACATCGGTTCATCATCAAATATTAATATCTCACAAAAACAAACAAATTTTGAGACGAACCCAACAAATTTCAATAAAACGAAGAACCGATTTCCTGATCACTAAAGCCAAAAAATGTAAAAAAATAAGTAATTCTATTTTCATTGTTAAAAACTCGGATTTAAATACACATTTATTGAAATCACAACCGATTTCTTTAATTTCCAATTCACATTTCTAGAATTTCCAAAAACGCTTCTCAAATATTTCTAAAGTTTCTCAAAAATTTCTACAAATTTCGTAAGTTTCTTAACATATTTTTAAAAAATAGGGTATGTCCCACACACCTTCTACTTCACTTCATACCCTGCGGTACTCATTCTGTGTCTCAATGAGTCTTAATACTGCATTAAGACGCATCAAAACTCATAAGATCCAGATGTGAGTGCACCTGCATCACTTCCATCATCATCCCACAAACTATCCACTTCATCCCACACATTTGGTACATCATTTCACACTTCTCACTTCATCAGACAAAATTTCGCTACCTGTATTATAATTCCAAGCACAAAAAATTGTTTTAGTTCTATCGGGATAACATTTAGATATCTGTCAGATTTCAGATCAAATTGAGATCTGTTAAATTCGGATCAAATCAGATCAGATCAGATCAGATTCAGGTTGACAATTTTTTAGATTAATCTGGAACAAAATAGATATATCTGATCTGTTCCGAACCTTACACACAACAACCCGGTTCTTAACGCCTTTCTAGAATTATGTCATAAAGACCTCACACCGGAAGGTCTGTAAAGTTTGATGGTGTTGTTGAGAGTAGAAGGCGGGAGCTTTCCTTTTTTCTGACCGTACAATAAATACATCATTTCCTCTGTCCCCGGTTTCTCCTCCTCCCGAAGTAAGCACATCAGCTCCTCTTTCTAGTGAGGTCCACTATTGCTATTTTTTTATAAAATGTTGACCTTTTTGACGACCTATTGAACTGTAAACGTCCTGCGTATCCGAAGGATACCATTTCTAAATCACGTTTACCCGCAAACAATATACAGAGCAAATCGTTTGTTCTGGTACACGAAGCATTTTCCCAGGGGCCTAATATTTAGAATTTCAAAAGTTTGATATGAATGAAAATAATTTATTGCAAAATGATATTCATGTCCTTTCTTCCAAAGATTCATGCACAACCCTTTAAATTTTGTTCTGTTTTCATAGTAAGTTCAGAATAGTTGCTGCATATTAGATTAGCCATTCGATTGATTAGTTTTGATAAGCCGAAGAGAATCAGTTGATCATCTGAAAGTTATCATTGTGAACGACGAAATTGAACCCTAAAGTTTGTTGGATGAATGTGCCATGTGATACTTTAAATGTATCTCAAGAATTTGTAGAGCTTTGTGTGTGTATATCAAACATTTAATGGAGTTTTTTACTTTTGGGAAAAAGTTTTTGCTGTTCATCTGTTTGGTGTTTCTAATGCTTTTAGGAACTTTTTTTACAACCGATGCCGAGTGAATGCATTGGGGGGTAAGTGATAAAGAATTTTTGTGTGTTTGGTGCTAGAATGAATTTCTCTCCCCCATTTTATGACACTTTTAGTGGGTCATCTATTTTTCCATCTGTTGTCTATCGTTAGGTGTGGTAGGATGAGGTTATTGCAAGAAATAAATATGCTGGATTCCTTTGCCTTAATGGAAATTTATTTCCACCAAAAACAATACGAATTATTATCTAATTATCTCTAACATATTCCAAGGATCGTTTCATGTGATATATGGGAGAGATAAAGAAAAATATCAAACGGATAAATTCATAGTTTTCCATAGAACGCCATTTATTTGTTGCTTGGCAAATATCTACACATCAAAAAAGAAATTAATTACTCCGAAAAACATCTACCACAGTCGTTGTTAGAACTTTAATTTATCATTCCTTTCGATTATAACGAATTGTGTGCCAAAGTAGTAGCTACAGCCACATATCGTGTTGCTGACATTCATCAGTTATTTTTCAATTTATTTCATTCTAGTCATCTGCAATAGCATTTATGAAATTAGTCAGTTTGATTGACGTGTAATAACGAACGATATTTTTGTAAGGCACAATTATCAAACTGCAAATTAGGGATAGGTCCAATAATTTACATGACTGGGGATTTCTGTAATATTTGTTTTCACTAGAACTGCTAATAAATTATTGCGGCTGGGTAACTTGAATGAACACTTGATTTGGTTTCAGTAAACATGATCAAATAGACTTTACATGTTTTTGGAATGTAAGCATATCATTACGAGCCGAAGGAAGGAGCTAATGTCAACACAATAACGTACAGGCTACAACATACTATTTTTTGCATCTTAGAAGAATGTAAACATGATGTACCACCTCGATGTTGATAAGAAATGACGTGTCCACATTCCACAAACATGTAATAGTACATTACGTTGCTGCTAATAAATTTGTTGTGTTTTCTTCGGCTCGGGCTACAAACCCGCTCGTTAAAACAATAAATTTACAAAAAACAAGTTTTTCTACTGTTTCTTCATAGCCCACAAATCTATAAATTTTCCTAATCTGTTGATTTCATTCAATTTCGATCGCATAAACATTCCCTAATTACCACTAAGTAAGGCATCTGTTACCCTTGATATTTAAAGTACTTTCGCTCGCTTCTGATTCAATTTAATTTTAATTATAAATTTAACGATTATTAGACTCATAAGCTCTGTGATTATTGTATTTAGGCTTGTCGCCGAATCCACTCAATTTTGTCAATTTCGAATCATTTAACAACATCAAATATTTGAGTTTTGGAATTTTGTTTTATGATTGTTGCTAGAAGCTAAAAGTTGTACGATAAATTCTTAAGTGAGTTGTTTCTAATAACGAAGAGATGGCGTTGTTATTTTTTTTGATTGAATGATATCACCCTAGCCTTCTAGAACAAGTGAATATAGAACAAGGTTTTTAGTTAGTCCTACTTAACACATTGGGGAAACCGGAGACACGTACGTATCAGAATAGATGTGGCAAACAGAATAGATGTTGCAGAACGTATCTAAATATAGAAATGAGCAAACAATCCAATGTTTTGTGCACTTTTAAGAATTTTAAATTATCCAAGGTAATGTCAAAGGCCCTATCGAAGCGAAGTACGTCATATACCATTGATTTTGATGAATGTTCTCTCCTGCACCATATCAAAAAGAGGACCAACGTAGTTTCTTAAAGAAATCGTGAAACTATTTGGTCTGTGAATGAATGCTCGCTGTTTATTTTTAGATGGCGTCAGATAAAATGATAGCTAATGATAACTGTCAATAAAATTCAGTAAAAAATATAACAAGTTTCTTAGCAGAACATAAATTTTTCCTTCATTTAAAATGTCTAATTTTCTTCCAAGAAAGGTTCATTTGCGGGAAGTTTTATTGTACTTCTTTAAAATTAAGAAGAGTGCGGCTAAAGCTCATCGATTACTTGTAGAAGCTTATGGTGAACATGCTCTATCAGAAACAACATGCAGACACTTGTTTCGACGCTTCAAAAGTGCCGATTTTGATGTTGAAGAGCGTTCAGGTAGTCCAAAAAAATTCGAAGATGAAGAATTGACGACGTTACTCGATGAAGACTCATATCAAACGCAAGAAGATCTTGCAAAATCATTAGGAGTTGATTGAACAATAGTTTCCAAACGTCTAAAAGCAATTGGAATGATTGAAAAGATGTCAAAGAAGGAAAACCACTTGTGAAATATTGCTTCAAAGACATAAAAGAAAGGGATTTTTGCACCGAATTGTGACTGGTGATGAAAAGTGGATCTATTGCGAGAATCCCAAACGATTAAAAGCTTGGGTAAGGCCAGGTGAGCCAGGTCCTTCACAGCCTAAACGAAATATTAACTGTTCGAAGCTGGTGGGATATGAAAGGTGTGGTGTATTATGAGCTTCTGAAACCTGGTGGAACACTTAATGGGGAACGCCTCGACAACAATTAAAATGCGCTTGAAGCGAGCTCTGACCGAAAAATGACCAGAATGGACCGATAGACATGACAAGTTGATTTTTCTACATGACAACGCTCGTCCACACGTCGCAAAAGTTGTGCAGAACTATTTAATTGGAACGAACTGGGAAGTTCTACCCCACCCGCCATATTCGCCAGACATTGCCCCTTCTGAGTACTACTTATTGCATGAATAACGATTTGATGGGACATCGGTTCACTTCTTTCGAGGATATCGAAAAATGGCTGTCTGATTGGTTTGCCTCAAAAAATCAGGAGTTCTTTCGACACGGAATCTGTAAATTACCTGAAAGATGGGAAAAAGCAGTGGCTAGCGATGGACAATATTTTCATTAATGTATTCATTCGTTTTGTTATTGAAATGAATGCTTAAAAACAGCTAAAAAACAGCGAGAACTCATTCACAGACCAAATATTTCCTCTAAAATGTAATTCTCATCAACTTTGCCTCAAGAATCGAGTCAAGAAGCAAACTTCAAACTGCCGTAATTTTATATATGTGTCATACCTCACAATTCTAAAAATTGTTTCATCCCGGGATTCGATCATTTCTCCTTAAAACCCTGAAACATGTGTTCTCTGAAATTTTATTCTCTACAACTTTGCCTTTGAAAGCAACTTTCTAACTGACACAATTTCCATAAATTTTTTTTTACAGTTTTGCGAGATCAGATGCTTTCATTTGACATCAATATGAACATTTTCCCTGCTATACCTGCTGATATACATATTTGCGAAAAATTTTCACCGACCCTCGAAAAACCAAGTTTTGGTCACTTTTTCACCGTATCTCCGGAACCACTCGACCGATTTTGTTCATCTTTGAATCATCGAACATATGTAGCTTTCAGGGGAAAAAACATCAGGGTGATCGGTGGAGCCGTTTGAAAAAAACGTGGAGACGGACATTTCTTTATTGTTCATCCCCCAACTCGAACCTCGATCTACCCCATGTTACAATAAAATTGTTTGTAATAAACATATAGGACCTTTGTACTTCGTACTGGTCCAAAAATGTTGTCTTCATAATCTCATTTCGAAATGTCGTTTGGATTTTTCTGGGCATGTAATAAACTCGTCTTCCCATCTTTTTATTCAAAGCACTGTGCTGTCATTTCTCTAACCTTTCGATAAAAAATCAAAGCGTTAATTACAACATCGGTTTATGTCAAAATATGTGAAATTACAACAAAAGCTGACAAGAAAACCATTTTTCATCGGTTGACATATTATGAATTTCGTCCTGAAATTGTTTATACTTTGACATAAGCCGATGCCGCACTAAAAGCATGAATGAATGTCTCAAATATTTGAAGACAAAGAATTAACGAAATTGTAACCCCCTCTTTTCATTATCATGAGTTGAAAATGTAGTTCAGCATTTAAACGAAATTTATTACTCAATAAATTGACGAAAACACTACGTTTCACAACATTTTACAAATAATGTCATGCAACCGTCAACAAAGGTTTCAATTTCACTTTTACGACTTACAATGGTTTCATCGAGAAATTATAAAGCAAGGTCGAGCTACATGGCTTCATGACAGTGAAATTTGAGTAATTTAGGGACGAGCAGAAAATGTAAATTCATTTTGTTAAAGCCATGAGCTATTGGTAACATACAATTTTTTAATTGATAGCAAAACGAAGCAGCGAATAACTTAACTATTGATTCATGCTTCTCTATTTGTCGATGAAGCCTGTGAACAATGTTGGAATACAACACTTTTGCCTTAAGGTTTATCTGGTCTTTTAATTAGGGGAGAACGTTTCGCAAAATAACTTGCAGATAGCTTTCAACAAATTATTTTTACTTTAACATGGCGTCTCAAAAATGTGCTTCGTAGCTTGGCATTGAGGGCACGATTTTTTTTAAAAAATAAAATAGCCGTAAAAGAGTTATAGCTTTGAATGTTTAAACCCCTTATGTAAACATCCCAGAAATGTACATTTTGTTACATTATTTAGCTGCAGAGCAGAATGTACCTAGACATTAATTTACTTCTGTTTGCAGTCTGAAAGGAAGTTCGTTCCTTTCAGCATCCTTCGTAATAATTCAAATTTTCAATTAGATTCCATTACAGAAGTAATAACATCTCACAATTCCACCATTTCATTATATGGTTTTACATTAATACTTCATTATAATTGTACAACATTTTTGTTTCGTCCTTTCAGGAATGTTGTATTTCTTATCAGCACTCAGACATTCCCATTTCCCAGTGCGCTATACAACTCGAATCGAAATGATGTTAAGATTTTGTAACTTAACGTTCATTTCATGTATACAATAATTTGTGCAAATGTTGTGGATGAAGAGGTTCGTTTTAATTAAATTCCAAATTATTAACGTATTTTGTTTTTGACAATGAGCATCAGTTCAACGTTTTAGTAGAACATTCAAATTGAACATTTATATTTATATTTAAATATTTCGAGTGGTTCTATTCAAACAGATGTTAATGCACAGAAGGAGCTCTGTGTCGGAAGCATTTAAAAATTTATTGCAATTTGTAAGGCTTTATGTCTCATTATCACGAGTCGAATCAATTGTAAGACAATAATGGAATTTGTATTTAAATGTAAGGTCGTTGGCTTGATGCTATACTATACTTTTTTAAAGGACGGATTCTTTTCTCTCACCTGTTAGTTTCATATTATCACCAAAATTCTCATGGGAAAACGTCGTCCTTTACTTTATTTAGAGTAACCTTATGGAAGATACTAACATCATCCTCAGTTCACGCTGTTATTGGATTGTAGAACTTGTCCAGCTCCAATTCCTGATGAGCGACACCGTCAATTTTATCTGACCTCCTAGCCACAGTCGTGGACATTTGGACCAAGGCGTAAATTGTCGTATGTCCAATTTTCTTGGGATTCTACCCCTGAGACCTGAAGCTTTTTGAATTTGAGTTGCAAGTGATCAAATATAGTTTTGTTTCAGATTAGTTTGAATCTGATCTGCAAATTTTATTTTTGATCTGAATTCGATCTGATCCGAATTTAACAGATCTCAATTTGATCTCAAATCTGAGACACTCAAACACTACATTAAGACTCAAGACCCTGAAGTAAGCACCCAGGGTGTGGTATGAAGTAGGAAGTGTGTGGGATGAAGTGGGAAGTGTGTGGGATGAAGTGGTAAGTGTGTGGAATGAAGTGGGAAGTGTGTGGGATGGAGTGGGAAGTGTGTTGGATGAAGTGGGAAGTGTGTGGGATGGAGTGGGATGAAGTGGGAAGTGTGTCGGATGAAGTGGGAAGTGTGTGGGGTGATGTGAAAAGTGTGTGGGATGAAGCGGAATGTGTGTGGGATGATATGAAAAGTGTATGTGATGATGTGGAAAGTGTGTGGGACGAAGTGAAAACACATCCCAACAATTTCAACTTCAACCCATCCACTTCCATTTTCATTCCACACTTCTCACTTACAAAAATTAGTTGTTTGATGGCCCCAAGCCAAATAATTAAGTTTAATCTGAAGCCAATCTGAAAAAAATCTGAGATGATCTGAATCTGAAAAGGAAAGATATGAAATGTTCAGATCAGATCAGATAAGAGTTACCGCTTCGGACTGCTTGCTGCGGTTTCACTTCCATGTTCATTAACGGTTTTAATTACAAGAACGTATAAGCTTAAAGAGATTTGTACTATGTGGTTGCGGTGTGCTTGATATCTTCTTGGAGAACCAAGAGGAAATTTGTGTTTGAAAACGTCGGTTACAACTTTACAGTTTTTCATGCGGCACTTAATACGCCCGAAAACAGTAACTACACCCGAAACTACTTCTACAGAGACAGCTACAGGCTACGGATTAAAACTGCTACAAAGAATAGAACAGAGATTTCCGTTTTTATTTAAAACAGTCGCGTCAGTTGTGGCTAACTCAAGCATTGTTTGTCGTCTCATAATAATATCATAGAAATCGTATTATCCACGTATTAAATTCTTTTAAGCTAATTTATGCTTTCTGTCATACCAAACTTTATCCTTTCAACAAATTGTTTCAGAAATTCACATTCACAGCAATCCCATTTTCTTTTCATTTTGGTATAGTTGAGATGAGACTTAGTATTTTGCTTATGTCCCTTGAGCATGCATTTTTTATACAATAAATAAAAGTTGCTTTAGTTTCCTAGTGAAACCATAAAACTTATATTTCAACATAAACTTCATCGTCGAAACCTTAAATCGTAGTCCATCATTCATAGCTTTTTGTTAATTTTTCTTATTTCCGGAACTACTTTGTATGTAAGTTTATCATCTAAAAGCTTTTGCAAACGCCATGTCACCGTCGAAAATTAACTTCAAACGTAACCTTGTCAAGTTTATTTCATCAAAGAAAAGCTATAACTCATTGAGTTTAATTAAAAATTTTATAAGACGAAAGCTCGTAAAAAGTATATTAAAATTCCCTGTATCTGGTAAAACATTCATCAAATATTTACGGCATACAATGTAAAGTGCATACATGGAATGTCGCGAGCTATACACAATCAAATTATTTGTGGTGAATTCCTGAAAGCTTGCGAAGTTTGGTTTACCTGCTATCTGCCTTACAATGGGAATAAAAACAATCCAAAAATGTTTTTTCTTTGTGACTTGCTCATGCTCATGACTATGATTTAAGATAGGGATTTAAATGCAAAACAAAACTTTTTCCTTTCAAAAGTTGTAGCGAATGAATAAAAAGGAAAAACAATTTTTACGTCTATCGTACATTAGGTATTCTAAATTCTACTTCATATAAGCAGCAGTGCACATGAATTTCTTAAGAAACAGGTTGTTTAAAAAGTCTTGAAACTCTTGTATGTGACAATTGTGACTGTGTGACTGGAACGGTAATGGTAAATAAGACTTTATAGTGTTTTTGTGCATTTTCTGCTTAGCGCATAGTTGTGAATGTGCGATGATTTTTTTTCCTTGTTGAAAATTTTTCACCCATCCAATATTATGTTTTCCTTTTTATCATTTTGCCATCTCATATGCTACTTGGAACTAAAAACTTCTGCACAAAATATATTATTTAGCAGGAAAGTTTACTTTACAAATAAGGAATGTGCATCGTAATGGAAAATACATATAAAAGGGTTTTAAGATAAATTGCAAAATATTACTTCTGAGACCATGTAGAGTATGCAGTGAGTTTGAAAAGTTAAAAATTGAAAAGATGAAAAGTAATTGGTTTGCCTTGATTTACACTTTAACTAAAAGTTGAATTGTCATGTTTCTTTTATAAGTGAACAAACATTTTTTGGAAATTCTATTGATGATCGTGCCCCTGAGTCGTTAATGCTTTTCGATTACTTGATGAAGTATAGATAAGAACTTCCGAACAATTTGCAAAATTACTCAAAACGAAAAAAAATCATCTGAAAAATTGTGGAAAATTATCAGCTGTGGGGTGGCATCTTTTTTGAAAACTACTGACGGCTCGCCTCGGCTAAAGTCAAACTATTTTTCATTGACTGTGGCGCTGCGCTGAAACGGAGTTTGTCAGTAAGAAAGGTTTTTGGGTGACGCGGTGGTTAAATATATTTTTTTTCACCTTTCCGAATTTCTTTGGCGGGAAAGCAATTTTTCGTTATTTTCCCGCTGGCAATGGAACAATTAGGTGAGGTTCGATAGGTGACGTTGTAACACTACATGTAACATCTACGCCATCTATCAACTATAAGCTATTTAATGAATCATTGAAATGGGTATCTGACACCTTACTGCCTAGCGGAAAAATATTTAAATACTTTTTTGGCGTAGAAAGTGAAGCCACGAACGAGATAATAGCGAAAAATTTAACTAGTAAATTGCAATTTCAGCAAAGAAAGTGCTTCCATCTCTTGGAATAATTGATGTCGGAAGTAGCGATTGGCGATTTTCAACGAAGGGTGCGACACGTGCCGGAAAAAAATCGAACATACTTATGTCCGACCTTACACGTAGAAAGTGGCGACATAAATGAGTAGTGAGCGCTATTTCAACATACTTATGTCCAATTTTCTACATAGAAAGTAGTGTCATCTGTTTAGCGTGAAAATCTCGAATAAGGTATTGACAAAACATCAAGTCATCACTATATGAACGTTTCGCTTGAGACACATCCCAGAGGTCTCGCTGGGGAAACCTCCCAATAATCTCGCTGAGGAGATCACCCAGAGATTTCGCTGGAGGGACCTTCCAGGAGTTTCGCTGAGGAGACCTTCCAGAAGTCTCTCTGGGAAGACATCCTGAGGGTCGCAAACGGACGGATAGACAGAAATGGTGAAAATATAAAGTAGCTATCGCTATTTAATAAATCAAGTTTCAAGTGAAATCTTCTTTTTCATCGCAAACGAAAAATTTGAAATTATTGTTTTTTGTGCAATCTAAATAGAAAATGAGAAACGACAATGGAGTGACCGTTCGTAATACAAAAGCTAAACTTTTTGTGTTACTTCGTTCTACGGGGGACGAGGACTATTTTTAATAGAAATGTGGTGCTATCTTCTGTATACCGAACTAGCGCTGATTGTCTTAGGAGTACACACTGCTTACAAAAGACCCATTTGTCGGAATCTTTTCAACTAATGAAAATTTGTATGGAAAAAGTCGCAATTTTCTGTAACGTTTTTCTCTTAATGCCTTAAACGAAAACGAATGCTTTTGTCGTCATTACATACTTAACCTATTCCCAAACAAAATTGCGGAAACACTTTTGGAGAAAACATTTACATTTGATAGAAATGTGAATTCCAAGATTTCACTGCAAAAGTCACCCTTTCAGCTTTTCCACTCAATAAACATTCAAAACGCATAATTTTTTCGACCAATGTGTTTGCTCACTTAGTTTTTAACTGAATAATCAAATTAAATGACAGAAAACATTTTCTAAAAGTCAGAAATTGATACAAAAATTTTTGAGTTGACGTTTGCAAATAAAAATGGCCGCCATCTTTGTTGGCTTTTGACGTTAAGAAATATTTCTAAATGTATCAACTCAAAAAGTTTTCCATTTCTGACTCGTAGAAACTTTTTCTGTCATTTAAATTTATTATTCAGTTAAAGATTAAGTGAGCAAACACATTGGTCGGAAAAATTTTGCGTTTTAAAGTGTTTATTAAATGATTTTTGCAGTGAAAAATGTAAATGTTTTCTCCAAAAGTGTTTCCGCAATTTTGTTTGGGAATAGGTTAAGTATGTAATGACAACATAAGCATTCGTTTTCATTAATTTAAGACTTTAAGAGAAAAACGTTACAGAAAGTTGCGACTTTTTTTCATACAAATTTTCATTAGTTGAAAAGATTCCGACAGATGGTTCTTTAGTAAGTGCGCTCTCTTAAACGAATCAAAGAAATTTGTAAGTAAAGAAAATATTTCTAATTTTTTCACACAGGCGGCAGAGTCATCTCTCGGGAAATTTTAAAATGTAACAAAAAAGTAAGGATCGGAGTGGGTCGACCCACACCTGACCTACAATTTTAGCGGGTCGATCCACACCTGACCCAAAGTTTTAGAACACACAGAAAAACGATTTCTGTGAATTCTGCAACTGTGGGTCAGTTGTGGGTCGACCCGCTAAAATTGTGGGTCAGGTGTGGGCCGACCCGCTACGATCCTTACAAAAAAGACTATTCGTTGGAATGAAAATTGACAATTTTGTTGATTGCATGTGGGGATTACTCATACAAAAGGTTGTCATTTGATATTAAACCAACTTGAAATATAAATCTATTTCAACTAATCTATGGTTTTTATTTTAAACTTCGCTGAAGCCGCGAATTGCATGAATTTATAGCGTTCTAGTTGAATAAAATGCATTATTGTTAAATTTCAATCAACTATCGTTATTTATTTCAGGTAAATATTTTAGCAAAGTTAGCGTATTTTAATTAAAATTTGAGGAATTACGCGGTTTTAAATTCACATTGGAAAATAAATACCTCGTCAATCTGAAACCATTCACTCTATTTTAACTATCAAATTCAATTGATTTCTAAAATAAAAGAATTTTTAATTTCCTTTTCTGCTATCGCTGCAGGGATTTGATTTGTAATACCCTCAAAAATAGTTCAACTAGCAGCGCACAAATGATATCGTCACATTCATTTCGTGTAGTGCTTTTGAAGTGTTTCTTCCTAATAAAAACAATCCATTTGCCCGCTGAATGCTCACCTCAAAAGCACAAAAAAAAGAAACTAAAAATTTACCTTTATACCGAAGCTATTTTCACATTATACCTCACCTTACCATGTATTTTGATTAGATTGTATTTTTCTTCCACACATCTTTGAATCTCGTACCGGAATACATAAACACAATTCGAACATCAAAGTAATACACGAAATCGAATTCAGAACTCCCGTAGGCTATTTATGTACCGTGCTTCGTTTGAGTTTTATTGAATCAAAGCTATGTATACGTATGGGACATACACATAACGAAAATGTCGATATTAAGGCTGTCAAGAAATTTCTAATTAATACAATTTCGTTATGCAGTTCCATATATGCTTAAGCAATATATTGCATCGTTTGCATGCCTTTGTGAAGAATGTCCCATCGAGTGAAGTAATTTTACCTATCCATTCTAATATCGTTTTCACCTGGTACTCATGCGACAAGAATGCATGAAATTCATGAAGAAATTCTACCAAAATATACATATAAACGAACCTGAGCACATAGCTCATAGCCCTTGTTTCTCAGCGTATCTCGGTATATTTCATGGAAATTCTTTTTTTTTAACGGTTTGAATAAGTTCTTAATGAAGTACCACACTATTTGCTTGTTTGTTTTTAAAGTAATTTTAACTTTATATTGAAGTTAATAACAAATTTCGTCAGACTTGATTCATTTAGAAGTTCTGCTTGCTTCTAAATTAAAAAAAACCATTCAACAGATATTTAGTACAAATTATTTCATTTCAAAGACATTAAGCTTGATAAATTCGATTTAAATGAAACATGGGAATGACGCCAAAGCTGTTCGATTTGTATAAGACAAAAAGACATCGTCATAATCTTTAAAATGAACAAACGTCTCAAATTCTTTTAAAATATCAGATTTCAGAAGACTTTGAAAGCTTTTACCTTCACTGAATATTGTTTTCAAATAAGAGTAACGGCTATTCGAAGAATCATCCCCAGTCTGTGTCTAATGTAATAGTTGTTTAATGGGCGAAAAAGGTTCCTCCTAATGATTTCTTGTACAAATATGTTTCCTAAAACGTCCTCTAAAACTACCTTTCTAAATTGATTCTCTATATTTGTGAAAACTTCGTACTCTTCGTATTTTTGCGTGTAACTCCTTTTGGGTCCACTCCACTTATGAACTAGGGACTATCCAATCTACATCTAATTGCTAGAGATTTTGGATAAGAAAACTCACCAACTCTTTGATCTTAATTTGTAAGGACAAATCAAAACTAATTCGTTTTAGTGCGGCGTCCGTCGTCGGCTTATCAATGTATACGAAATTTTTTATTACATAAGAAGAGGTTGCACCGAACGTGTAAATAGATCAGTCTTGAGTGGCAGGTCGGGTTGTGTAGACCGAGACAAAAAAAAACCATGAGATCAGCTCTCTATCCGTAATTCCTGGTATCGACGTCGCGTCAATGTCACAAAAACCTAGGTGGATGACCACACCAAACTAGAGAATTTTTCCTTTAACAAAATGTCACGAAAACCTATATGGTTAATGAAAGAAGCGGCGGCGGGGAGGCGAAAACCTTTTCTATTTGGCGAAAAGATTCAACAGCGAATGGATCTATCAGCGAAATGATCGTGCGTCTTACGTTCGGCGGCGAAACGTACCATAGCGAATGGATGGAGAACCATCAGCTTAACGTGCAGGGCCTATTTTTGAGAAAATTTGAGAAAATTTGAGAAAATTTTCTCAATTTTTCTCAAATTTGCTTGAAATTTCTGAAAATTGATTAAATCTTTGAAGCATTGGTGTGTTTTACTCGAAAAATTGTTCAAACGACCTATTTGAGGTGTTTTCGGGCATCCTAGAGTTATTAACATTTGTACTAAAGGCTGAATTTTCAGCCATCCGTTCATGCTTGGTTTCTTGTGGTTTTTTTCATCTGCACGACCTCTAATATGGTTCAGAATACACTTTACGTCGATTTTTATTAATTCTACACTCATTTTAACTTGTTTGAACGTATTTTTCATTAAAATAAAATTCGAGAAAATTTGAGAAAAGTTGAAAAAAATTTCTCAAAAATAGGCCTTGTTAACGTGACTTCCGAACCACGTCTCAGAGTAATGCGAATGTAGCGTTTTTTTATCATGCAATTACTCCGAGAATTGTTAGGAGCTTGACTATTATCTCGCTTAAATGTAAACTTAGATATTTCGTACACAAATTTATCGTATATGGTTTATGTCATACGATTCATTCAGTGGGTACGTCGTTACGGCCACCAAACACACCACAACTTTTTAGGACCAGTAGGCCAGTACGCTAATCACTGTGTCAACCCGTCCGTAATGCGTGCACACTTTGTGAATGTACCGAGGTGTGAAAAACATTGATTTTTGAATGATGTCAATGGAATTCCAAGCAAGGATTTTTGTATATGACCTGGGAGCCGTGTCAATCTCCTGAAGCGTACAAAGGTGCGAGAGTTGTGATGTATGAAACATTTTTCAGGAAAAACCTTATCTATAAGTGTTTTAAACAAGAAAACATTGTCAGGCGAACGGTCTAACCGGAAAACGCCGTTTTCAGGTCGTCCTTTCAACTTTCCCATATCGCATCGTTTCCGAAAAACATACATTTTTGAAACGATTTTCAAAACGATCCGTTTGGAAAACTGCCCCTAATGTTTGCGGCGGGTTTCATTCATTTCAAATCAGTGCCTAAAGTAACATACATACTGGGGTGGAAAAGTGCACCAGACGCCCTCTGAGGTGCACCCCACGCCTCTACGGTGCTCCCCAGGCCCCCGGCTTACTTACAGACGATGCTTCTCAGTTCTCCGGCCTTTTATCTATTCAAAATTGTCAACAAAAACATTTTTAAAAAACCAAACAAAGATGTAATAGACCAATGTTAAAAATGAGAAAAATAGTTCATCATTCGCAGATTGGTGAACGATGTCTGTGAACAGTTTCGGGTCATGAAAGACGTTCCTACATTAGACACAGCGTAGGTGGCAGAAATTCAACAAGGTTACGACAAATGTTCGTCAAATCAACAGGTGGGTTAAATATGACTCAAACTTCTATAGTCCGTTACGTTTTATTGGTCCCCCCTCCCATTCTAGATTGTCATTGCGAAGAGCCCCTAACATGGCTACGAAGAAGGTATGATCCGATAAAACGATGTGGAAAGGGGACATAATGCGTACGTATATGGGGGGTGCTAAAAGCGTACGCTTCATGTATTTCGAGATTTTTTCATACATTTTTGCGTAATGGGGGGAGGATGAGGGTCTAAAAATGACAATGTTTTTACTTATGAAAAATATGCGCCTTTTTCTTACAAAAATACGCCCTTTTCGTTTCGAAACTGCGCCTCTGCGATAAAAATTCCGCCAGTGGAAAAAGCTTACTTTAGGCACTGTTTCAAATTCATTCATAAATACTCTGAACATCATAACTGACCAGGAAAATTATACTCACGTCTTATCATTAGTATATAAATTCTTGGTGGAGGTTGCAATAGTTCATATTTGTTTCTGTTATTATATTTATATAGTATGCGCTTTGTGTGATTTCATTTAGACGATAATATGTCATGCAAGTCCACATAATTTGAGGGAACTGCACAATTTACCATGAATTATTGCGGCAAGTAGATTAAACAAAGTTGTTTATTTTCAACCAATTAAATTCTTGTCAAGGGGTTGTTCATAAAAAACGTCTTTCATCATTCAGATTACAATCCAGGAAAAACTGTCACTTTAGTATCTGAAACTCACAATATTATATTTATGTAGCAGTCGCGCCATCTGGTCATCTTAAGTAAAACTCTTTGCCCAAAAATTCAGTTTTTCTTGAAAAAATGAATTCAATGCAATTCAATTAAACCCTCATAAACGTTAATTTCACCAAAGAGCTTTTCGTTTTAAAGATGCCTTATACCAACAAACTTTATAAATTTCTCAAGGAATCGAAACTCTTTCATCGACTTCTTATTTAATTTGTTCGTGTATTATGTATTCATGTATATAACATTCCACTTGAAGGGCTTAATACTTTCTAGCGAAAATATTCTTACAAATATTAAAAGAAAAATTATTTGAGAGAGCTTCTATTTTATAAAACCCAAATTAATAAATGGATAGAAAAGTTTCAGTGAGGATCAGAAATTATTAGTACTTAAAGCGTTTTTCTAAGATCACATACCACCATTAACTCATAATTATTATCAAAAGCTCTGACAAATTAAAATATACACAAACGGGTGTCACTTCATGATCGAAATCAAGTGCATTCGTAACAAGTTCTGATCTAAAATGTGAAAGTTAATTTGTTATTTATGCAATGTTTTTGACGAAGGTCTACAAGTCTGAAAGTTTTTGTCTTTGGTGGATTTAAATTAGTTTTTAGACACTAAAGAAATATGCGGATGGGGAACCTTATTCATACACCAATTCGTACTGCAATCCGCAGTGGGAAGCAGCATCCCTCTATAATTGTATCAGAAATGCCAAATCTAACCAAAACATTAGGGTACGTTAGCAAAAAAACCGTTCAGTGCATCGAAGTTTCCAATAAAAATAATAAATGTCAAATAAAAAAATATTTTTTGTCCAATAAAAATAATGAATGACCAATAAAAAAATACATTTTCCTTTTACAAAATAATTTTATTTTTTTATTGGACATTTATTATTTTAATTGGACAAAAATTACTTTTTTATTGGACATTAATTATTTTTATTGGACAAAATCATTTTTTCTATTTAGGAAGGTTTAATACGATCCTATCACATCTCGTCTAAGATGTATGTTCTCATTTGAGATTTTGGTTTGGTTTTATTTGGAAACTAGACCCTTTACAAAATCAGCTTAAAAACTACGCCGAGCAAAAGTATTGCAGTTCTCTTAAAGCTAAACACTGACGCCAATCCTCTTTGGGCCTATTGTGCTGTATTTCCATTTTAACATTTCTGTTTCAAATTCCCCTTTCAAGCCCGTCTAGCCATTTGCTACCTGTAAGGAAAGCATATCAGCTAAATTTAACTTTAAGTGATCTTCAGGGGTTAAGTAAAAGTCCCCTAAAAGCCTCGTTTTTAAAGCAGGGCAAGCGCATATGAAATGTCGTGCCGTTTCCGGCTCTAAGCCGCAACCTCTGCAAGTCAGATTGTTGAATTTAGGAATTCATATTTCAATGTTGTTCATATGGACCTATCGAACTGATCCAGTTATTGTGTTGTGTCATAAGAACGTCTGTCAATAAAACTGCTTCTTGTTTGTGACTTCACCAGATACAGTCGACTTTTATTTATTCCCTGTGCAAAATTACCATATTCTCACACAGATCGTTAACGATACCCATCTTGCTGAGATGATATCCCAAGCTGTTATGACCTGTTAATATCCCAACTAGCTTACGAAAATCCGCTCTGTTGAGACTCAGCAGAAATTCAGTCTTTTTAGCGTCACATTCCACCAAAAATTCCTTCGATCGTCTGCATGTCTCGAGAGCGTTCCTTCTTTCCTGATGGTGCGTTTTCGTTCTACTCTTCACCAAAGAGCCCTGCGCTATTATTTGAGATTTACTTTTCAATTCAATTTCCGGTTTGCTAAGGTTCTCTATTGTCTGTCTACCCGTAACACGATCACTCGAGTAAATCTTGACCGATTTTAAAATTCGTCTTTTTTTTTCTTTAATCGAAAATAGCGGATGGGTTTGTAGAAGCTGTGCTTCTAACAAAATAAAATACAAATGTACTGATTGATAATTATATTTATTATTAATGATGCGTATTAGTCGAGCGTCGAAGGTGAACTGATATGATGCAGTTCGTAGCGATACAATGATCTGGCGTGATATGATTATGGCGCTGTAGTGTGAGCCACTACAGGTTTGAAGAAGAGGAAAATCTTTCAAGAACTTCCGAAGATAAGGAGATGAGGGTCGGTGAAACTTTTTCTTCATCTCCACGAATTATGCATGTAAATTGCTCTTCCAGGTCCTAAATACGTATACTTCCAAAAAAAGTAACTAAGATATTGTGAAAATGGGTTGAGTTGTTGGGGCTGCTCCATAAAGCTAACGATATTTTGTGAATTACATGGGCAGAATGAGGTCAGGTATGGGGTTGATATTCAGGCTAGGAGAAAGGAGATTGGGGAGGATGCCTAGGAGAGAAATGGCGAGGGGGATTCATGGGGTTGTTGAGAGGATGATTAAGCGGGAGATCAGGACGCATTCAGTAAATTAATAAGACTGAATTCCTCGGACGATTGTTTTTGTCACGATGTTGGTTTGGACTACATAGGAAATCTCCAGCATTCAGAGGAACACTGACAAAAAAGATTCAGCTGTGACACCTAATTTGTCTGCAATTTGTGCTAATTTTTCCAAAATCATCCGTCGCAGCTCTAGTTCCTAATACAAAAATTAACAGCTGTGACGGATAATTTTGGAAAAATGAAATTACCGGGAAACAAATTACCTGGCCCAACTGATATTTTGAGATCTTTTTTGTCCGTGCAAAGTGCGGTTATCCTCTTTAGATATGTGAAGCATATTTATCCCGTTATTGCTTGTCAATTTGAGGGCGGTTTCAACTTCCAATCGTCGACCCAAGTCACAATCAATAATTTATTTTATTTTACATGTTTGCAAGCTCATCCTATGTGGTCATTAATGACGCGTTTCCATCCACAAATATCTACAAAATATATGAAAATTTAAATGAGACGAAAAACGGCGTAGAGAGCATAGGATTTTATGGTAACACCCGTTTGTTTTACAGATAAAGTGAGCAGAAGAACACATAATTTATCGTTAAAAGCATGTAAAGGTGTTCTACTATGCTCTCGGCAATGAGGATGCTGTTTGAGTTTCAGATTTGTACTACTGGTAGCAGAAAATGAAGTCGTATTTATATAAAAGCGCAAAAACTTTTCGTTAAATATTATGTTGTTTCAAGAAGTTTCCGACATGTTTTCCTATATCTAAGTGGTGACTTAATAATACACATTTTGATGCGATGTGTACGGTTTAATAAATGTTAAGCTTTATGGGTGGTTTTTCCCCATTCAAGTTGTGTAATAACCTTCGTTTAAAGTACCGTTCTATATTTCTCATTTTTTCCACGAAATTCGTTAACTTTTTTCTAATATTGTTTGTATATAACATTATCTCACCACTAAATTCATTGCAAGTTCTATCTCGGCTACAGAACAAAAATATCCATTTATAATCCCCGAAATTCTGATGAAATAATAACGACAAGAGAGAGCATACATACTAACAACTTTTTTTTATGAATCCGGCGGAAAACATGTTGCCATGGCGATAGACAATCATTGGTTTGAGTCGTTTCATACCTCAAATAAAATTATACAAAGCTCTACGATGGTCGGATTTCATTTTCGTGTAATTCGTAGAAAGGGTTGTACTAGCAAAATTACTTACTTCAATTAGCAGATTGTTTTTATAGGATTAACTTAAATTACCAACCAAGTCTTTTGTGTATTCCTTTTCTGGTTCCTTTCACGAGCTGGAAGATTACATAGAAAATTATAAAATGACCCAAACATCAAAATTACTTAATTCTTGTGGAAAGGATCTGAGTAATTTGTTTATAATATTATATTTTAATATCTAAATAAGGAATGTGATCTTTACGAAGAAACAGGCGTAATTTAATGAAGACAATTCATATTTCACAAATTTTATTCTCTTTATGAACTACCCACTCATAACATTTAAATTGCCCGACAAATACAAGGAAACCAGGGGCTGTTTTTGTTAAGAAATTTTCTACCCTTTTCATGTTTCAACGCAAAAAACTTCGAAAAGGTAAGATGTTTATTTTTTTGTGAACAATAAACAAAGTTCCCTGGAACGATTCATGCGGGAAGACTGTCTGTTATCCAGAACCAAACCTTAGCTAAAATGCATAATTTTTTCAATTCAATCCACGCTTTCAGTGTTGGCTAATGCCAAAGTATACAAAATTTCATTTCGAAATTATAATAATAAAAATGGTGGGATTGTCAACCTATGCACCCTTCATGACATAAGTCGATACGTCGATACGAAAAGTCGTACTAAACGCATGGACTAATGCGTTAGATGAGGTAGTGCCGTCGCGTCTGTCAAAGCATAGTGAATTTCACGATAAAATTCCTAAGTTTTATGCTAGTAAAACATTAGCTGCTTGACAGGTTCATCATGTCGGCATGTTCAGCCGTAAATTTGTTTGAAGCAGTGGAAGAATTGACCGACCGCTCCTTTTTTGTATTCCATAACTTTTTTCCCTATCAGGCTCGGGTCGGGTATTCGGGATACCTTAATGACTAGTGACGCTAGTGACCCAATCGCAGTGGCGCCGATGTCATTTTTTCCGACCGGTTCGAATGTGCCCTCCTTGTGACGTCAGACCAAATCATTAAAACTTACAATTTCAAGTCCATAAATGGCACTTTAGGGTGCGCTTAGCTCAATCCGAGCAAGGTTAACTAGGTTTATGCCGAATCGGTGGATCTCATATTATTGTGGTTCGTTACACAACGGTCAACTCCGCTCACACTCTGTCACGCATGTCCCCAACAATAAAATTATTAGTCATTTCACAAAGCTATTGTAACTATCGGTTTGATTAGGGCTAATTGAACATTAGGTTAAGAAGACTTTTGAATTAACCGCTGAATTAGTTTTTGGAGATACATGGTGAAACCGTTGACAAACAGATGGTGCGCGAAAGACATTGTGTGGTGTCATTGAAGTTGTCAGGTTAATACTTCACAATAGCAGACAAGACAGGGTTTGTGGATTCTCATTTTGGACTTCAAACAGATAAGTTGTTTTGAACCTTCACCATTTCGTTAAGGTATGAAGGTTCTTGTTAAAGTGAAGTACGGTAACGTGAGCCTTAATTATTAGTTGTGATTTCGATTAAGCCCGATGGATCGGGGTATTATTTCAATGATCAGTTCTGTTCTCTTCATCATTAAAGTGGTCTTCGATCACAGCTTTTAGGTTCATGCATAAAATTGGAAACAAGAACCTCCTATCAAAAGATTCATTCATAAAATCAGGAGTTTGCGAGAAAAAGCTCAAAAAATCGCGAGAAAATTTTTTTGTAAACTTTCTATAAAAGTTCCCTTTTTTTGCTTCTCTGGATAATTTAAATACAGTTCTGAAGTTATAGTTAGACCTCGTCGTAGAAAGGTTTTTTATCTCTAACTGGAAATTCCAACCGGGCGGCGCCTCGGTTAGATTAGACGTTAGACAATACAAATGCGATTCTTCTCAATTTACCATTTTCACTAGTGAACGTTGGTGACAAAAAAAGTGTCATGTTCCTTCATTCTCAAGAACGATTCCAAGATAATTTGATTTGAAACTTGTTGCGATTCATTAATTGGTTCCTGCGAAAGTTCCAAAATTCAATTAACAATTGTAACACCCTGAACATATTTTTTTCTGTAAATTCGTCTCTGTACATTTCGTTATTGAATTGATGTATTATCTAGACTTAGAGTTATATACGTTCCGTCACATTTATTTTACGAATATTTTCAGCTGTGCTAACCAGAGGCGCCGATTTCCATTTTAGCTATGTAAAACCCTAAACAGAGACCTTTCTTGAGAAATCAATGTTTGCTTGAATCATTTTTTCTATTTGTTTCGGACAAGCTAAGCTAAGCAATTGTAAGAATTCGGACCTAAGAATTGAATCTTAAACATTTCGACAAAAAGAACCGATTCGATGAAAGATTTGTTTTTTAATTTTAATAATATCGACAGCTAAAAAACGGTCCCGGTTCATTTCATATCAGCGTATTCGGCGCCTCTGATTCTAACCATTTACTTATACAAAACTTTATGGAATCAGCAAATGTATACATATTTATATGTCATGTACATGCAGAAGATGTACATAAAATAGGACGAAGGAAGATACATGTTGAATGGAGAATGGCTAAGATAAGAATATTTCTATGTCGTTATACTCTTCGCTACGATTCCATATGTATGCATAGAAATTACTTTAACACGTCTTTCAGAGTATAAAAACAGCAGCTATACGTGTACATCGCAGTTAGGCTTTCAGCCATACAATGCTAGTGGTTAAGAAGGAGTTGGTAAAAAATAAATAAAATTGAAGATGTTGCTTTTGGTCCATGCTTAAAGCTGTGTTGTTAACAAAATGTATTTGTTGTATCGGCTTTTAAAGGTGAATGGGCTTGTTAAAAGTGTCCTTAAAACTTTTTTTTTAATAGGATTGAATGTCATGAGTTTTGATGCTTTTGTATTAAATTTCATGAACAGCAAAACATGTCATACGTGAAGATGTTTAAAGAAAATAAAAATAATTTTATCAACAAAAACCACTTTACTCAATCATTCGTTTTTAGGTGATATTTTCAAGTGTGCTACCGTGTTGTTTGAAGATAGTTATCGAAATGAGTATGAAAATCCATAATCTGATTTGAATGGTAGACCTATTGTAGTGCAATATGAATTGTAGAACTGTAGAATTTTATTGAGCATTTCTTAACAACAGATTAAATAAATAAGAAAGAGACTATTGGTAGAAGGTGCCAAACGTCTCTTTATTATACAGAGGCTATTCGCACAGTGGACGTCCTTTCTATGACAATTTGCATAAGGAAAACACAATTTGTTTGCTTATGAAAAAACCGAAAATTGTTTGTTTTTGCAACCTAGTCTTTTATAGGGAAGGGACGAAGACATCTTAAATCAAACCCAATAAATCCTTGACTTTTCTGGGACTTAGTAGAATTTATTGAGACTTATAGAATTTGTTTAGGATTTAGGATTTATTGCCTCTTAAAAATTTCTAAGTAATTACGCTCTGAAGGCATAGGCGAAAATTTCAACAAAAAATTTGACATTTTTGGATAGTTCAAGTCTTTCGTGGGAGGTGGTAAGGAGATTTACCATTATTCTCCTACGAAAGAGTTAAAGGATTATTGTTGAGATAAAATTGTTTCTATAATCCCCATTTTCATTTGAATCACCAAATTTATTTTATTTTTAGGTGTGACCCAAAAAAATGGTTAACATTTTTTTGTCTCATCACCCAAGTTAAAAAACTTTTTTTTAACATTCTGATTCGTTTGAAGGCATACAACTTCTTTCACTTCTATAGGGTAAAAAAATTCGGTCACTCTTTTTTCTCGGATTTGCGATGTTTTCCCTCTGAGGTAAAAGGGAAATTTTACCATTTTTTTTTTCTTTTGTTGCTTAAAAGAACGCTTAATGTCGCGGAGGGGCTGTTTGATCCCCATTGGGAATGCAAGTCATGAAACATGAACTTAAAGGAAAATATTTTGTTTTCGCTCTTATTTTTAGGATAGTTGAGGTGTGAGTGTAAAACGCGAATGACGGGGATATTTCTCAGCATTTTCAGCGTCTTCTTAGCGCGATTTTTATTGAGTAAAATGTTTACTTTATTTTTGGAGGGATTGGGATTAGGGGGGCGGAAAAAAATGCACCAAAAACGCATGAACACACTCACCCAAGGCAGTTGAAGTACTTTAAAATATTTCGACTGAGGCGTTCGTTTTGTGTGTTAGGCTTGATTCAGGAAATCAAAATTCTAAACGGCCGACGGTTGGTGCTCTAAACGGAGTACTTTTATTATTGAAGTGACTATTCGATCTTAAGGGCGATTAGGATGTCTCTATATGCTATAGTCTACCGATAAATTATTCGCCCTTAAGTGCGATTAGTCTACCTATAGACTGTCCGCCCTTAAGGGCACAGAAGGCAATAAGAAAACGAAAGTAATAAACGACCGATAAAACAATTCAACTTTACCGATAAAAAATAATAAATGACCGATAATTATTTACCGATACATTTTAAACATATATTTAAAGTAGAAATATAGCGCGAATATTTGAGGTACTGTCCAAAAAACCTCATAACATTTTGTAAAAGGAAAAATTCGGTCAAATATAATTTCCTATAAAAAAACACAAATTCAACTTGAATTTTCTTTTTAAAAATACTTTCGTTCGACTCAGCTGATTTTTGTATTTATAAAATGCTACGTGAACGTAGCTTAGTCGACTCAACTAATTTACCCTTCTACAAAATGCTACCAATTTCGTCGCTTCGAACTATTTTTCCTTATACAAAATGCTACACTTACGGAAATATATTTTTGCATCAAATAGAATTTTGTACTTCTGCGCAGGTTTTTGCAGTGTTAAATTTCGTGGACTCGACTTACAAATGGCTACCTCATTAAACTTATACTTGTAAACGTTCAAATGTAATGATCAAACAATGCAATAAAATTAATCATTCCTACTCACCCTTGACTTGATGCGCTTCAGGACGTCAAGCCAAGTGCGAATATCGTATAGCTATACTAATCGCCCTTAAGGTCTAATAGCTTATAGGTACATTAATCGCCCTTAAGGTGCCATTCACAAATGACGTCGGGTTATTTTGACAATTTTCCACACCCTCCCCCCTACGTCCTGGTCCGAATTCGTCCGGTTTTACAGTCCCTCCCCCCCATGACAAATTTCTCTATCTCTATCGACAAACAACCTCGGGGATGCTCCCAGTTATAAGTTATAAATTCTTGACAGTTTGGCAAAACCACAAATTCTTAACCGGACGTCACGCTTCCCTCTCCCTCCGTCCGGTTTCCCTTTACCCCCTCCCCCACCGTCTGAATTCGTCCCGTTTCCCTTTACCCCCTCCACCCCCTAACGACCGGACGTCATTTATGAATGGTCCCTAAGGGCGAATAGCTTATCTGTAGACTAATCACCCTTAATATATAAAAATAAATATAAATATATAAATATAAAAATGCGTCAATTTCAAAAATGTAACTTATTTACTGTTTGCACTCAACTTTTATTAATCTAGTAGTTGAGCTACTTCTTTGTGATGACTTTGTGTGACTTCTTAGTTTCTTTAATAAATCTTTCGCTAGAAGATAGGTCTGCAAATCAGACTGGGCAGCCTGGTGCCGAAAAAGTGTCTATAACAAAGTTGCATGGTGGAAAAAGTACGCAACTGTTCACTAGTTTCGAACTCGGCACTAAGCTGCGTACTTGATAAATTTGATTGACAATGTA
Source organism: Pseudolycoriella hygida (assembly GCA_029228625.1). NCBI lineage: Eukaryota > Metazoa > Arthropoda > Insecta > Diptera > Sciaridae > Pseudolycoriella > Pseudolycoriella hygida. The sequence continues at coordinate 11,239,002 of CM055404.1, forward strand.
GAAGGCAGACTGGTGCCGAAAATCGATTAGTGGCATCGTAACGGCAATAATGAACACTATACGTCATACAAGCAGCCTGGTGCCGAACTGAAACTTATTTGACATACGCGTGCGCTATTTTAAAAATGCACATACAAAACCTGTTCTGTAAACAATGAAATTGGCTAATTTACTCCTGCCTACATTTTGGCAAAAACAGATTTGGAGTTCCAGACTGCGTACTTAAGTGGTAGAGCTGAGAATGTGGATGGCAGCCATGTCACATAAGTTTCAATTTGGCACCAGGCTATGGCTGCCATCTACATTCAATAAACAAAAGTTTAAGCACGCAGCCTAGTGCCGACATCTGTATGACGTATAGTGTTCATTATTGCCATTACAATGACTCCAATCAATTTTAGGCCTTCTACATTGTCAATCAAATTTATCAAGTACGCAGCCTGGTGCCAAGTTCGAAACTAGTGAACAGTTGAGTACTTATTCCACTATGCAACATTGTTATTGACATTTTTTTGGGCATTAGTATGAATTGCAGACCTTTCTTCTAGCGAAAGATTTGTTAAAAAAACAAAGCAATCAAAAAAATCAGGGCGAACAGCAAGTGCCTTTCATTTAAGTGCAAATCAAGCCTTAGAGTTGTGTTAAAATGTTCTGTTGTAGCCCGAAAGATTACATTTCTTTTATAATAAAATCAAACAAAGACAAGAGAGCAACGATGAAAACCCATTCAAAGTTTTCCATAAAAATTTTTCTTCCAAAATTTATTTAATTGATTTCAACTGCTAAATTTTTTCTAAGAAAATTAAATCGATAGAATGTCCTCTACAAAAGAAACCAGAATAATGTCGTCACTTCCATAATGAAAAAGTTATTCGTCATTTATTGCATGGCCGTAGGCTTAGACCAAAAGATACATAGACGTTGTTTCGATTTAAAAAAAATAATTAGATCATCAAAAATATTAAATTACAAATTTTTGTTTCTTATCCTTGAAATTATGGAAGAAAATGTCTTTTCGTATCGCCTCTCCAACGACTTGGTTTATGGACTTTTTAACTTGTTTGACGAAGTACCTTCTACATTAAATTGTACTTTGTCTGTTTTTGTTTGCCCAAATATAATATCCAAACATTTAACTAATTTAATGACATAAACAAAGTTCGCGTTAATGTAGCGAACAAAAAAAAACCAACACAAAATAAAAATAATGGCAATATTTGAGGAGAAATTTTGGAAAATAAATGGAGAATTAAATTGTTTGTTAGAGGGTGTAGTGTGTGACGAGGTGTTTGCATTGGGTGTTGTTTAAGCTTTTATGGAAATTACGTCATATGGTGAAACCACATTGTCTTTATTCATCACTATTTATTTGGTTAATAGGGTCATGGGTATCGGATTGTCTACTTTCGTGACAAGACATAACATTTTAGTTGCATCTATATCCTCAATATTATATCTTCTGCAAAATGTCGTCCATCTACATCTATTGAATGAAAGTGTGGAATTTTTGTTTTTTGTGTCACTGAATCTCGCCGTTGGAGTTAAATGTTGAGTTATATTTCTTTGACTATAGCGGCGTAGGATAAATAAACCAAATGTTGTTTCTTCTATGCTATATTTCGAGTCATTTTGGACTCTTCATCAGGCTTCATATCAAATAATAAACTTAAAAATATAAAAAACAATGAAAATAAATTAATAAACGAATGAACATCTTGCATCTAAACATATCACTGAATCTCAACACATTTAGAAAGGAAATTCATGATGAAATGCAAAAGCAATTTTTCTCGGTTGACATATTCTGAATTTCGTCATGAAATTGTGTATAGTTTGACATTAGTTGACGCCGCACTAGATTCATTTTAGAAAAAAGCTCTTCGATGCTCTCTCACTCGCACATACAATTGCATTCTAAGAAAATCACATACTACTGACTTTGCAACTAATTACACGCTTTTTCTAAGCTTTAGCCAAAATTCCTACCTAACAGTTGCCATCAACACGACAAATTTTCGCTCCTTCTGTACTAAGTTGTGTAGAAACTAATTGCTCAAGAAATATAACTTTACACGGTGAATTCATACAAATTAATTGTACATTTACGGCAAGAGGTATCAATATTTAACTTAAACTAATTGCTTGCATAACAAACAAAAAACTATGCGATGATTATAACTTTGCCACATATTTAAATAATTCCATAGAAAATTGCATGCAAATTTCTCCCTTGCTGCCATTTAATCCTCCCTCATTGCTATGCTCATTCAAAGTTTTCTTGAGAAATGTTACTGTTTCTTATAGCTATTATAAACTGAACTTCACAAATTTTGTCCGAAGAATATTTTACATAACATCAGCTTAGTGCAAATAAATTTTACGAAGTCACTCTTCACCGATGTGTTAAGAAACACCATTCGCACGCATTACTCAACATTAGAGTTTGCAGTGTATGAATGTAAATGGACGTCGGGGTCACCAATATGGATCTAAGCGTATCAAACAACACTTTTAGCGAGGCGTCGGCTTATGTCAAAGTAGACTTATTTCTTAATTCTATAAATTTGTTGTATTGCTTTGAAAACTGAATTTCTAAATCACTTTGTATTGCTTGGATTTAGATCAAAAAGAAAACAAAACGAAACGTTTTGTTTCAATTCAACAATCTACTAGCGTATTTGCTGATTTCGTATTATCAAGAACTCATCGGTACACCTATGCTGGCAAGGCTATGTGTATATCAGCACGAGACATAGTGGAATGAGTGGAATCCGCTGTCTTTTTGCTAGATTTGGCACTTCCAGCGTTATTTAAATTTTAAATTGTAAAGTTGAAATGCTAGATCTGCCAACTTCTGGCGATTTCGACTCTATTTTGTAAGATCTGCCACCTCTTACAATTTTGTGAAGTACAACTTCACTTTGTATCATGAAAATTTTCGGTTGTTGATATTTTGAAGTAACAACAATGGTGTCTTACTCCAATAGCACCAGTTCAAACTCTATAAATTTGTTGTTGTTGTTGAGAAGCGACAAAAAATTATATAAACATACGCTTGCACATATGCACATACACATACTTCCTCATGAAATTTCTATTACTTTGACATGTGTCTCACGAAGCTTTTTTTCAGTCAATGAAAAAATATGTAAAATGTAACTATGATATCATTTTCATTTCCTTATAATTCAATAAAACTTTACATATGGATGACAATTGAAATTGATATGGTGCTGCACATAGAGACGTCCGAATTATTTTCCCATCATCCTGATCTACTAGAATTTTGTGACAGTTTACATGTTTTATTTCTGAATGTTTATTAAGTTATTTGCAGGCGTTTCCGAATATGAACTGCCTAAATTGTATACAACGTAAGGCATTTATTTCGCTTAAACTATTCCATCTACGTCTCATTTCTTCGTGCAACATTTTCCAATATACAAGTGATTATATGTTTCTGTCGTAAGTGGTGGATAATACATAAGGGCACCTCTTATATAATGACGATAACGTTTAAATTTAAATGTATAAACCTTTAAAATAAACGAATATTCATTTTGCACTTAAAAAGACTTCCAAATAAGAGCGTAACCGAAGTGTGTACTTACATTGAAAGTGCCATGAATTTAGAAATAATTTGCATAATTATAAGTTAGCTTTTAAAATCTGGGTTAATTAAGATTTATAGTATGGGTGTATGTCAAGAAAGAAGGATGTAAAATAGATAGGTGGGAGAAAGGGACATTTTTTCAAGAATTTCTCAAATACTTTTTTAATAAGACCGACCGACCTACAAAAGAAAATGAAAATTTCTTTTCACCGAATCGGGTCAGTCGACTGTAAGTAAATATTTATTTCTTAAGCGTATGAGCGCATAATTTTTCTCCGAGATTTTTCCCTTATGACAAATTACACAAAAAATGGAACTGAGTTGTAAGCAGTTTTTCTTTTTTATTCCGTTGTAATAAAATTCGAACAAATCTTTGTATAATTGCCAGATAATTAGGCTGATCGTCCTTAACGATAAAAAATGAATTTGAAAAAGTAAAAAATTCATTTCTATGCAGAAATCTTAAAACTTTCTCTCTATGCACACAAGTTTGTTGTTCTGTGTAATTAAGTGTAATGCACCGGATTTATATTACATCTTTTTTAAAGGATGTAATTTGCAATTTTTTACTTATTCCGCTCCGGTGATGCGAAACATTTTTATAGTTTTTCCGGAAATATTTCAGCTAGAAATAATTGCACAAATTTTTGGTAAACAGCATTACAATCACATGATGGGGGCATGCGAAGGGTTACAAAAACGTTGACCATAACTTCCTTTCACTAATAAATGCTTACCTTGTGTACAATGCGATTGGATAATTCTTTAGTCAATCAACATCAACAAATAAATAGACAATTTTCATTAATGAATGTCCTGTGGGCGAATACCTTCAGTATTACAATAGACTAGATATTTGCCCCCGAAGGCTAGCTGTAATAAACCATTAAAATGGGTATAGGGAAGTAGCGATAGAGTGAATTCAAAGAAGTTGATTCCCTTAGTGCAGCTGGGTGCAGTGAGGTGTAGTGCACAGAGGGACGGACGGACAGGAAGAGTGAAAACATAAAGTAGCTATCGCTACTTAATAAAGAACTGCTTCCGATTGGAGGGCGAAAAACATCCATACGGTCACTGCAAAATAAATTTGAACTTTTTACTTCTGCGCAGGTTTTTGCAGTGTTAACAGCGCGAAAACCTGCGCAGAAATAAAAAGTTCAAATTTATTTTGCAGTGACAGTAATATAAAATCAGTTCACCCAAGTTCGCCTGAGTAAATTATTGGGGTATTATAGAGGTATTTAACATGCCCGCAGCGGCAGCGGAGGGCATGACGTAGTCCCCCACCCCAAAAAAGATGTCCACAAACCCAAAAAAAGCATACAAAACCTTTGGGGGACTCGGAACTATAGACTAACTTTTGAAATTTTCCCCCCCCCCCCCACCTAAGGTTTATCTTTGAAAAAAGTTCGTCGCAGCAGCTTTCAAAAAATTCCACCAAAACAAGTTTTTCCAAACTTTAGAAATCCTTCAACTTACTCTGTATGTGATTATAATCATTATCATCATCTATTCACGGATCAAGATCTCGAGAGCTAGTTAGTCGATCTTCCTGAAATTTTCACTGAACATCAGTCTCGGTCACAAATGAAAAATTTCAAAGGCCGCTTTTCCGGGAAAATTCTGGAAAAGCCGTGGCATGTGGAAAAGTAGTTAGTTTTGAAGCTTTTTCACGTAGTCCTAGGATTTTTCGCATTTTAGCTCCGGAGTGAGAAAAGCTAGACAGTTGGTTTCTTCGGGAAAGTTATAGAAATTGGTGCGAAAAAATTTTTTCAGAGAAAATTTTTTTCAAAGAAAATTTTTTTTGGAGAAAAATTCTTTTCACAAAAAATTTTTTTCCTGAAACAAATTTTCAGAGTAAAATTTTTTCAGAAAAGTTTTTTCGAAAAAATTTTTTCGCGTAAAATAATTTTGTTCGAAGAAAAATTTTTCTGAAAAACTTTTTTATGAGAATTTTTTTTGGAAAAAATTTGTTTTGGAGAAAATTTGTTTTATTTGAGAAAAAATGTTTTCTGAGAAAATTTTTTTCTGAGAAAAATTATTTCGAAGAAACATCTTGTTTCGTAGAAATTTTTTTTCGGAGAAAAGTTTTTAAAAGAAGAAAAATTTTTTCGGAGACATTTTTTTTCTGAGAAATTTCTTTCCTGAAAATTTTTTTTTTCGAAGTAAATTTTTTTCGAAGAAATATTTTTTCAAAAAACAGAAATTTTTTTTCGCGAAGATGTTAAACTTCCAAAACGGCTGATAACACAACGTTTAGAAAATAATTTTGTCAGAAAATAAAACTTTGAACACAAGATTCCATTCAAACAAAATTTTTTGTATTATCAGCGATAGCGTCACCTTAAGCTATATCATTAATTTTGGAAGCGGACTTACGGACTGCGTCACACTTTACCTTTTAAGAGGTTTTTATATGCTTTATTTAGCGTATGGTAACGATCATGTAACGATCATGTAAGTCTTATATTACATTATCAATTCTCAATCTGGTTTTTCTATAGTGAAACTGTTCCTTCTTATGCTTGATGCAAACTGCCGGGAGGATGGCAATAGCCAACTGATTCGGCAACCGAAATTGATGACACTTTCGTCTTTGTGCAGACATCGTGAATATCACTTTACTGGCTGTCATCTGTTCACGTTCAATTTGTTCGCAGTCGCAGGTTGTATCTGTATTTCAGTGTTTGTCGACTTCTACCGGCAGGTTCTATCGCTGGAGAAGTCTTTTGAACACATGAATACACAAATTCAGTTGAGAATGTCTGACACCATCTTTCGTGTGTTTTCCACGTACCATTGGTACTTCTTTAAATGCTATGTAGGTGGCGCCCTTCTTCTAATGAAAGAACACGAAATGCACCTTCTTTCATATGTGAGTGACGTCACAAATTTTTTCGTGTTCTGTATTGTGCGTTTCGGGAGTCGGACCACGAAACTACGCAATTTATGAAGCTTGGGTGAACTTAGGGACTATCTTTATAGCTGTTAATCGCAGAAAAACTCTTTACATCCCGGGTTTTCTCCCATGTACATATCTTCTTCTTCTTTCCGTTTAGCCTTTTATATCCACTGCTGGATGTATTCCTCCCTTTCTCCTTCTACTTCGAACGGTCCATTGCCACTTGTTGCCAATTCGTGCGTGCCTGCTGATCTCTTAATGCTATCGGTCCATCTTTCTGGTGGTCCGCCCATAGGTCGTGTTGTCGGTGATCTCCAGTTCATGGTGGTTTTGGTCCAACGCTCGTCTGTCATTCTCGCAATATGTCCTGCCCAGTTCCACTTAAGAGACGCTATCCTATCCATTACTTCAATGACTTGTTTGTTTTCGACTCCATTGATCCTTCAATTTGTCCCTGTACGAAATTCCAAGCATACTTCGTTCCATTTCTCTCTGTACAACCCTTAATTTGTTTTCTGATGTTTTGGTCATGGTTTCCGCTGCATAAGTCAGTACTGGAAGAATACACGAATCGAATACTTTCCTTTCCAGGCTGTTATGCAGTTTGCTTTTAAAGATTTTTTCTTTGTTAAGATGCAACCGTTTCACCCTTCGGTAAAACACACACTGGGGCCTCCGTTTGAGCCCATTGTACTAGCTGTGAGTCTAAACATTGGCTGTTACTTCAAACCTTCCTGAGCTACTAATGTAATTCAGGATGTATTTGGATTCTATGTTTTTTATACTGTCATACCTAATTATGTAACCGCCTCACTACTAAATCACTGAACTGAACTGATGAGACAGTCAGTCGACATATTTTGGTTTTCGTTTGTTTATTTCCTCATTTTAGTAAATTCAATGTTAATTAACATCATAACTCACTTCAGATTACATTCTTTGCTCAACGTGTAGACGTTAAGCTATGGCTTAATATGTCCAACAATCACAAACTAGTTTTCAGAGTTAAACCCATCGTTGCAGCTCTAATTACGCATATCCTAATCCGCCACGGGATATCATGATTATTACAAAGGATTCTACGGCTGTAATAATAACATAAAACGAGAACGGAAAACATACACCAACTTTAATTAGTTACCAAAAGTTGAATAAACAAATCAGTTTATGGTTTTACCATGAAAATGTTTTCTTTTTTCTAAAAAAAAAATAATTGAAATTCCTGATTACTTGAAGGTAAAAACGGAAAAAGAGAATAAAATTAATTTGCCTATTACATAAAATAGCTCTTAAGGATATCATGTTGAAGAGGCATCGTTCTGATTTTTTGTGTACCACAATAATACAAAATCTGGCCGAAAACGTGGTGTATGAAGTACCCGTAAAATGTTTGCAATTTATTTAGCTGGTGTGCATTACTTTATAGATGAAGCGAGGCTATGTTGTACGTTGTTCATAATACGTACGTTTATAGCATCCAGAGTATGAGGTGTTATAACATGTTATATAAAATTTACGACCAAATTTCGCATCATATACACACCATATAAAGTTCGTATTCTGTTAGCCAGGGTGTTCATCAGTAACACAACACACAACAACGTAAAGCTGAAGCTTTAGTTACAAAATTATATGAAATTTAATAGATTGAAATGTTGTTGCTGATGCGGTATATGAACGAAACCCAATACAATGTTTTTTTTTATTTTGTATAATTAATTAATTGATAATATCGTTTAATTTATTACGCATCTGCAGTTACATATATTTCCATTAAACTCACATTTATTGCTGAGATAAGTTTACTATAAAAATAGTCGATTCAACTATTATTTTCATTTACATGTTTCGACGATAAAAACCAGGAACGGAGACGTAGATTCCTCAAACGATTATGTAGCGCACATAACATTTTACACGATCCAGCCACTCTATCATTATTATTACAATGTTATGCGAGCTTTAATTTTCTCTGATATGTGTGGTTTATGTCGGTGAATTCTTTGACATGTTCACAAAATATGACATGAAAATTTTTATGATTCAGATTAGAATTTGTGTGTGACGAAGTCATGAGTTTGAAAATCATTTTACATGGCGCTCGCTGGCTTTTTGTGTTATAAAAATGTAATCACGACATTCTAATATTCGTTGTCTCTTTTCTTTCAATAAAAATAAAATTGAAAAAAATTACTTTCATTTTGGAAAAAAAATTGATTATTGAAGAATAATAAAACTCTTTCAATTGTGAAAAATTTAATGAAAAAGTTCTATTAGCCTCTCATTCATTTGAAATATTGTGACGAATGGATTTTTTTTGCGCCAAAATAACGTGTCAGTCCTTATACTTTTTATAGATCATTTTTGTATGTTTGGGTGAGCGGCCTCACGTAGTCCCATCAAAAGGCACACCTCAGATAGATTTCTTATTTTGCGATAGCCAGTTTGTTGATCTTGAAATACAGATCGTAGAATCCTCAGTCTCTTCACTCGTTCCTTCCTCTAATCCGCAAGATAATCCGAGACTTTTTGATAGTCTTAACTCGTGGGTGTGAAATCTGAAAGTGCAGTAAAGTTATTACGTTGAGAGGGTCCGGCATTTATGACGCATTTTTTTAATCAAATGTGAAAATATTTCAAAAGAATTTTTCGATTTCCGAAACTGCAAGCGTCACCCAAGTTGATGTCAGTTGTTTTGGAAGAAGGGACGAGGACTTGCGTCACATTTCCCTTTTATTACCCTGTGATATCAGTTCTTTTGGAAGTAGGAAAATTGATTTTGACAAATTTTTTCGAGCCGCCGTCGCGTCGCCACCAAATCGAAGCGCGGCGTCTACTGCTCCCATAGTCGAAAATGGTCTCTTCAACTTCCTCTACAACATACCAAAAGTTTTTTTTGAGCCGTGACAGCCGCCGAATCGAAGCGCGGCGGCTACTACTCCCATGGTCGAAAATAGTTCCCTCAACTTCTTCTCCAACATGTCAAAATTTTTTTTTGAGCGCCCGCCTATTTTCCGCCATTTTTGCGGTCACCTAGATACACTAGACACCCAGCCCAACAACTTTCCCTTTGACACCAGACCTCTATCTCGAACACCCAACCTTTATCTCATACGAAATGTATGACGTGGAATGCCCAGACGAAGGTCCCTGCTACCGCGCGCCCATGATTATATTTTCATAGAACATTTTTTTGGCGCGAAACTGAATTTTGAAACAAATACAAAAGATTTCCGCAAGACAAGTTTCAATAACTGAGCTAAAATCTTCTCTTATTACAATCTATTGGCAGACATGGTTGATGACACCCCAAGTTGCAGGAGTAGACGCGGAAAAAATTTGTAAAAACTGACCACTGCTTCCGAAAGCTTGAAATGTTCTAGCCGATGGCTTCGCTACTGATTTCTGAAAAACGTGTAGATTACTCCGCCGAAAAAAATTCCTTCAGCCAACATTTTTAGAGAAATAAATTTAGTGAAAGTGAGGCGACAACGAAGAATATGCATTTATAACGCACGTACCTGAGAATCTCTCTACCGTGCTGCCCCCATGGCCGAGACTCTCCCTAAAAACGAATGGTTAGCACAAAACTCCCGAGACACTATCATCTTTCTATTACTGTTTCCCCAACCTAGTTGCCTAGGGAGGAGAAGAGGCGTTGTCACCCAAATTCAACACGTGAACTGCTTTGACTTAGTTCAATATCTACCACAAACCCCACGTTGCAGCGCCACTAGGCACCTCAACCATATCGCATGACACACTGCACACTGCAGGGGTCAGTACCGAATTTACCCTCGGTGAAGGCTTTCGCAGTAAGACTCTTAACCAAACCACTTCAGCAACAATGTACACTCATTTTGTACCAACAGGACACGACAAGCAGAGCCCGCTGGTGACCACCCCTAAAAGTGACTAAAAGTGAGGCGACTGTAGACTTTTCTCAGTCTCAAATTGAAAGAAAAAACTGTCTCGGCACCGTAAAATATTTTCGATCAGCGCGGTACACGTGTGAATAAAATATGCAGAAAAATAAATTTTATCGAGTATTTCGCATAGATTTATTTTATTTTTCAGAACATAAAAACGGATGTTGCGTATCTCAACTCTGCATATTAATCCTTTCCACATGATATACATTGCTGCAACCCATTTTTTTCTTTATTGCAGAAACCCTTCCGTTGTTTCGTACTTTATATCAAAAGTTCAAAACAGTATGACTTTATCCCAAAGAAACTTTTCCACTTAAAACTTCTTTCCCTAACATCCCAGAAAATTCTATACCATGGTTTCGCTTGAAAATACAAATTAAGCAATAATTTTTAAATTTTTTCCATAAATTATGAAAAAAAAATATCTATTACAGCAGCGCCAAGTACTAGACTATTGTGTTATTGTAACAAATCAACTTAACTTCATGTACGAAGGCATCATTATTTTCAGAATTAATGGATCGAACATTTTTCGATTTGACTTCAGTAGAAATTGAACAAGCTTATTGGTTGCCTAAGCTAGTTTGGACTATTCACGAATCTAATTCGTTAAAACAACGTCACGTGAGTTTGTATTCTCTGAAGATCTCAAACCATTTTCCTTAGGAATGCAAAAATCACTCGCTTTACAAACCTTCAAAGTCTCAAATCTCATCTAGGAACATAGCTTTTTTAATAAATTCCGTTCTCGCTTTATCTAAGAAACTAACTTCTCTGAATTGTGACTTGGATTGGATATTGATTCATTTGTACCTACAGCCTGATGGACAGGGCCAAAGTATTATTGGGATTTAGATCCAACTTTACATGTACCTAACAGGTCTTCAAATTTCACCACAGCTCTTTTCGTTAGGGTTTGGAACAGATGGTTTTTATCTGATCTGAATCTAAAAAAAGGAAAGTCTGAATGTTCAGATCAGTTCAGATTGCTGTAAATACTGCAGATTACTACAGATTCAGGTCATATCAGATTTTTTTCAAGATTGACTTCAGATTAAACTTAATTATTTGGTTTGGTGCCATCAAATACTTAAGTTTTGTAAGTGGGAAGTGTGGGAAGAAGTGGAAAGAGTGTGGGATGAAATTAAAATTGTGGGGAATGGTGTAGGATGAAGTGGGAATTGTATGGGATGTGTTTCTACCTCATCCGAAACACTCTTCAAATCATCCAAATCATCCAAAAAAAATCATCCACACACTTTTTACGCTTTCCACTCCATCCCAAACAATTTTCACTTCATCCCACACACTTTCCACTTCATCCCACACACTTTCCACATCATCCCACACACTTCCATCATCATCCCACAAACTTTCCACTTCTTCCCACACATTTACTACATTATCCCAGACACTTCTAACTTCATTAGACAAAATTTCCCTACCTGTATTACAATTCCAAGCACAAAAATTGTTTTAGTTCTATCGGGATAACATTTAGATATCTGTCAGATTTCAGATCAAATCAGATTAGATCGAATTGCGATGAAGAACAAAATTTTCAGATCAGATTCAGGTTGAAAATTTTTTAGATTAATCTGGAACCAAATAGATATATCTGATCTGTTCCGAACCCTATTTTTGTACTTGTACAGTAATTTAATAAGCGAAGAAGTTTAATCTTGAAATCTTCTTGGGCAGAAACTTCGACGCCTGATTCCTTGTTTCTTTAACCAATGCCTAGGTAGAACATACTTCCCATCTAATTATCCCCACCTTAGACAAAACTTCTACCAATACGCTCATCAAACCGAATTTTCTAAAATATTTCCAATCAATCTCAATGCCTTAAAACGTCTAATCTGTTCTCTCCCACACCCAGCTAATCAAAATACTATTTTTATGTGAAAAGCTCAATTTTGTAAATATTGATTTATTAATCAACCATAGCTTTTGAATGTAATTTATTTTTCAAAACGATGCGATTAATTAACTTTTATGACTTTAAATTATTGATGAGAGCAAGTCAATGATGCGAGTACTTATTTACTACAATATTGTGCTGATTTTAAACAGATTATGGCAAGCTTCTTTGTGTTAGTCTCCTTATGAAGCAGAAATAAAAGCTCCATGGAATTCTCGGTTGAAAATACACGCTCGATTTGATGGAATATTTATATACCAAATGAATGTTATATCTCACGGGAACTATGCTTGGAATTTCTATTTTGTAGATTCATATCCAACTAAGAAAAAAAAAATTGAATAAGGGATTGGTTATGGTTATATGTTCGAACGAATATAATTTCCAATTTTTGAATGCATTTTGAAAGAGCGATTTTCTTCATCGTTCACTGCAGAAATATTATATCTATAGGTAAAACGTTTTCATATTGTAGTTTATTTTGGAAATTTATATTTTGTACGAGAAACGAATTTGTTACGTTTTTTTTTCATCGTACAAATAGTGAATTTAGTTATAAAATGTATACATTTTAAAATAGATACGTTTTACACTAAAGAACCACGAAATGTTTGCGATTCTCGCTAATATTTTACAACGGAACATTTTCGTCATTTAATTTTGTGTACATAGCCCGTAAGTTCTTAAATCAGGGTGTTATGTAACTCTATTCGGATGCCGTTCCGTTTTGCATGCAATGTTAAACAAGTGTATTTTCCATAAAAAACGGTCTGTACACTTGAGCAGAATTTTCATTTTTCCATATTTTCAAGAAAATTTAGTTTGTCATATAACTACAAGACCGAAGAGAAATTGCCTCATTTTCAACTCTGTTTTCATTTTCAACATATGAAAATTAGCTGAATACAAATTTCCATATGATCAGCAAGAAATTGTGGTTAAAACTAAAAGAAAAAACATACGCAAAGACCCGTACGTTCCCTACATTCGGATTAATTTATCATTGTGTAGTTCTTCTTTTTTCGTCGTTTATCTGATTTCTCTCATTACGTTATGAAATTGAAGTTGACGATTGAGAGATTAGGGACGGGAGTAGTGGTGTCACGCTTGTCTTCCAGGTGAATGATCCTTGTTCAATGAATATTTCTTATGGTAAACGATGACTACATCCCTAAGTTAACCCAAGCTTGAAAATTGGGTAGCTGGCCTATTTGAGTCAACAAAATATGTGCGAGAGTATAAGGTCACTAGACAAGGACACTATATACCAGAGCCTATTATTTGGGAATTTTTTTATAATTTTTAGGGAAATTTTGATGTCAGTCCCTCATAACCGGTTGAAAACAACGCCATTGTGTTACATTATCCGATACGAGAAACATTCGTTTTACTCCTCTCTTGTTGAGCGCTAGGAGGGCCTTTACGAGGGTAGCCCAAGTGCATATCTCAACTATCACACTTCGATGAAAATACAAATTAGTGCCAAAATGAAGGTATTGGAGCCTAATAAAGATTGAATTTTAAAAATAAAAATTTTGCTGAGCAGACAATTCAAAATTTCGAATTTTCAACTTGTCTGGGAAGAGTTGCCCTTCATCATAAAGTTTACTATTAAATTGTTAATTGGAAATTTATATATTTTTTTTTGGAAATTTTGGCAAATTTCGGGAGTTTTTGAGAAATTTTTGGGAATTTTAGGGAAATTTTGGAAAGTTTAGTGAATTTTAGGAATTTGTTCCCAAATAATAGGTTCTGCTATATACGTTATGCACATAATTAGACGGATGTGACTGGAATAGAATACTTAACACGAGATGTATACGTACGCGCGGGTGTAGCCCAAGCGAAAGTACTTATCGAGTGTGTATTGGGGTGTAATTCAAAGATATTTTGCAGTATGTGTGAGAGTGTAAGTAAACTTTCGCTACCTACCCAATTAACTAAATTCTTCCGTGGAAAGTCGTTCGGAAATTGAACAAAGGAAGATTTAAGAAGCTTTTGAAGGTCTTCATTGTTCTTTGTCCGAACGAATTTACGCGGAAGAATTTGGTTAATTGGGCTAGTAATGCAAATACACACACCAATATACTCTCGCTTATATAGTAAAAGAGAATAACGTTATCAAATCTATGTCCTGGCGAAGTCGAACGAGCGCCAACACGGAACGGTAGGAAACCAAGGAGCCAGTGAGCTTGCAAACACCGCCACCGCCGAGAACAGACGCACATACAATAACCTCCGTGTAAATACTTATTGCAATAACATACCGGCGTTCTTATTTCGAAACCGTGTTCAGTTTAGTTGTATTTACTAGTTGCAAGTTTATTCAACTGCACAACGTTAAATTAAGCCGATGGTATATCATTTGACACTTGACACCATAATGAGCGCAGTTTCCTTGCAAACCTTATCAACCGAGTGATGACTTTTTTGGTCATATTACCGGTTTTGAAAACTAAATCTAGGGTGTATTAGGGTATCGTTCAGGGAGAAGGTAAGGGAAGCAACGGACCAACAGATAAATTCATGAACATTTTTCGACATTTCCAACTGACAAACGTCACATCCCACTTACTCCGGTGTCGATCTAACGCATGTTACAAACTTCGTTGTCAACCTATGAGACCCATTTCGTTCAGGTCTAAAAAATTTCATTTGCTTTCTTAATCCTTTCACTAACTCAAGTGATATGGTTTTTAAATTAAAAAATCATTAAGTATGCAAAAGTTATCTGTGGAATTAAAGGAGATGTGAGAAATTTTAGTTCAGAATCTGTAAATTTGCGAAAACTTACTGCCACGAGTTTTATGGGTGCAAGAAATCCAGGGAAAGATAGATTTCAAAATAAATTTGGGTAAAAAGGGATTTCTTTCCAATCGAAAAAATCATGGTCTTTGGTATAAGAAACTTTTGTCACTAGCTTTCTGTCATCTTTTCTTTTATAGAACTCAAATTCTCTCATTTCGTTGGTTATATCGGAAATCGCCTCTTCTTCTTCTGCTTCGAAAAAAACCAACCGATTCCCAAGCTACTTAAATGTGTTTCTTAAAAGTTTGATTAAGCTAACTCTACAATCAACTTTTTCACATCTTAAGTGGCTATTTAAAGCACTCCACTGTTCATTCACAGAGCCTTGACAATAATTTTCTGCACACCATCTACAACTAGTCAACTTTAGCATCGCTTCCATCTCCCTCACACCTTCGTCCGTTTGAAGTATTATGTAGATCATTCGAAATGACTTTCAAACATACAATAATAACTAACTACACTAGTACTTAACAACTATGAGTGTACAACGAAAAAAAAAACATTTAGTTGAAGTAGGTACAACTTTTAAATTGCTATGGTAATTTATTCATTCTCAGTTTTATTGTATATCCAGCGAACACTGGAGAATACCTCACAAAACTTAAAAAACAGTTTTTTTTTTTCCAGAATTTGTTTTTTAATGAAATTTCCCAAGTTTTTACGTTAAAGTGAATTTTTAGTTTCAAGTTCTATTTTCCTCGTTACAATACTTTCTTTATTCTTTCAAATTTCACACAAAATACGCTGTAAACGATTTTATGACAAAGTAAATTTGCAATGCCATTGCGTACAACATTCAACTTTCATCTCTCGCTAACCTCTCAAAGAATATGCAGATTTTTTTCCTCGTAAAATTGAATTATTTTGACAACTACTCAAAAGCATAGATGAAAATCTGAAAAAGTATGTAAATTTGAAAATAAAACGAAGATATCGAAAATTTTATGTCACATACGCCCGCCGAAGCCTTTTTATTTACCAACCTTTGTATATGCCTTTTGTGTACGTAATTCAGTTTTCACCAATGTTATACGGGTTTCTTTTAGATGCTAGACATTTTATGCGAACGTAAATTAGAAATTTTATAATGAAGTGAAATTACCGTTCGCATATTTTGAGCCATTGATCTTTTAAGGCACGGTAAGAACCTGTTACCTACCGAAATTGCACGTACTTTTCGACTTTCTAAATGGCTAGGGTGACTCAATTTTGCATCAAAATAAAAAAAGTCGACACGTACACTCACCCAGCTCTAGGAAAATGATGTTTTCATATTGACTGTAAATTTAGGTTTTTCGTCCCTTCTTCCAAAACAACTGCATACAATTTGGGTGACGCTTTCAGCATCGGAACGCAAAAAATTCTTTTGAAATATTTTGACTTTTGATTAGAAAAATGCGTCACAAATGCCGGACCCCCCAATGTTATAGTTTTTCTGTTCTTTCAGATTTGACACGAAAAAAAATTAAGTGGAGTGCGGGTAGCAAAATTTTTGGCGTTCGAAATCTGAAAGCACAGAAAAATTATTACGTGAGGAGGGTCTGGCATTTGTGACGCACTTTTTAATCAAAAGTGAAAATATTTCATAAGAATTATTTGCGTTCCGAAGCTGTAAGCGTCACCCAAATTGTTATCAGTTGTTTTGGAGGAAGAGAGGCGGACTTGCGTCACGTTTCCCTTTTAAAAAGGGTTTTTGTGGTGATATCAGTAGTTTTGGAAGAAAAGAGGAAACAAATTTTTGGAGTAAAAATTTCCGCCGAAAACAATTTTCTGGCGAAAAAAATTTCCGGGAAAA
>CM055404.1:11256478-11282647 GCA_029228625.1 Pseudolycoriella hygida
TCAAAAAAAAAATTTAATTTTCCCCCTAAGTCCGTCCCATACCACCGTCGACCATTTCGTTGGTCACCCTGAAACACTACATACCCAACCCAACAACTTTTCCTTTGACTCCAAACATCTATCTTCATCCTAACACAGTCCAAAAATTTTGATCATATTTGACCCATACTTTGAATACACTCACACACATACAAAACATTCTTTTGTATGGGCCTTCTAAGAGCCCTGGCGCCAAATCCCTCTTTTTTTAAAATCTTATATGAATATGAACTTTCTGAGAATAACCTCAAACATGACCTAAGACCAAAACAGGAACTACAAATTATTGAGAAAAATCCATTTATTCAAAAAAAATTTCTTAAAAAAACCTCAAACATGACCTAAGACCAGGACAGAAGTCAACAATTTTTAAGGGAGTGCATAAAATTCCAGAGTTTTTCGCCTGGGAAGAAAGGAACACTTCCAGAAAGGTGAGTAATTCCAAGAACATTCTTAAAAAAACCTCAAACGTGACCTAAGACCAGGACAGAAGTCAAAAATTTTTAAGGGAGCGCATATTATCCTTGTGTTTTTCGCCTGCGAAGAAAGGAACACTTCCAGAACGATGAGTAATTCCAAGAACTTTATTTAAAAAACTGAAACATGATCTAAGACCAAGACAGAAGCTAGAAATTCTGGAGGAAGTAAATGAACTCCCGGAATTATTCGTGTGGGAAGAATAGAACACTCCCAGAACAAAGACGACCATTATAATCCTCAGAGCTTCTACAGAATAACTTTATGTATAAGTTTCCATTAAAAGAAACACCAAAAATAATTATGGACGCGAAAACAGCAGCGACGTTCTCGAGTTCTTTTTTTAAGCATCTTTGGCTACTCTTCCTCGTCTAATTATTTCAAATTGTCAAAGTTTTATGCCGGCGTATTGAAGCCTAATTAATTACCTTTCATTAAAAAAAATTTATGCAAATCGGTCAAAAAATGACTTCTCAAATGAATTTAGTCCACAACTACTACAAAATCAGCCACTCTGCGTCTGTGCACTACACCTAGCTGCACCTCACTGCAACTAGCTGCACCTCGCTGCAACTAGCTGCACCTCACTGCAACTAGCTGCACCTCACTGCAACTAGCTGCACCTCACTGCAGCTAGCTGCAACTCACTGGAACTAGCTGCAACTCACTGCAACTAGCTGCAACTTACTGCAAATAGCTGCACCTCACTGCAACTAGCTGCAACTCACTGCAAATAGCTGCACCTCACTGCAACTAGCTGCACATCTCTGCAACTAGCTGCACCTCTCTGCAACTAGCTGCACCTCTCTGCAACTAGCTGCACCTCTCTGCAACTAGCTGTACCTCTCTGCAACTAGCTGCAACTCACTGCAACTAGCTGCAACTCACTGCAACTAGCTGCACCTCAGTGCAGTGTCATATCATTTGAGCGCAAATCATTTGATTATAATTTTTTTTGCGTAGTTTGAATCGAACAATTGTTTTTACACTAAGTTGAGACAAAAAAAGGATTGTTGGTTAGGAGGACGTCGGAATAATGTAATTCATAGTAGAACAGCAAATTTCTTGAAACTATGGCTCATCTACTGTGTTGAAAAATGGTATTCAGGTGAATTGAATGAAGCAGAATTAAGAATTATTGTAAGAAAATGCAGCGAAAAAACATTGCATTCAGAATTAGAATACAATGTTCGATCAGAGTAGCTCTAGACCTAGACTCAACTATGCTGAATGTTATTTTACTAGAGCAGATGGACCTCAATTCAAAGTAATTGTTGTCGCAAGATCCTGCTCTGCCAAAACATCGCAAGCTCATATTTTTGTTACCTTAGACCACTTAAAAATGTTTTACCTCCAAACGATTATTGAATCTACATAAAAAATCGTTCCACCCTACGACAAAACCCTTCTAATTGATGACTTCTTTTGAATTAATGAGTGATTTGTGAAAACAATTTAATAAACGTTCCCCTAATAAAAAATAATTTTTTACCTCCACATGGAAACATTCTAACTTTGTTAAGAACATTTTAATTTAGTTTGAAATCGGTTAGCTCGACTCGGTTTATTCAGCAGATTATTCAATTATTTTGACTTGAAAATTGTCATTGAGAAAGTTTTACTACTTTGACGTTGGGATTATTCCATTAAGAACTTACTAACTTCACGATCCGAATTCAAATTGTAACGACCCATATTTAGATACAATATGCAATGGCACGTAATCCAACTGCAATCCAATTTATTTCTAACTTTGTTCGCACAATAGTTGCATATAAATTGCACTTTTTACAACCAGCGAAACACAAAATATTTCAAGAACAGAAAAGCAATTTTCCGCACATTATGTTTCCACATTTTTTTTCAAACTTTCTTATATAATAAATAAGAACTAAAACATTTCATTAAACTCACACCAAAGGTCCAATAATTTTCCACCTAATTTCATCAGCGTAAGTTTGATTTTCATAAAATAAAACAACTTTTGAAAAACCTCTTGGAAATGGTAATTCCATTTCCCATCTTCACTAACATTAAAATAATAAAAAAAGGCATTCTCCCTCATCATCGCCGCCATTTATACATGACTCTGTAAATAAAATAAAAAGAGTAAAACATATTTTCCTTTTATTTCCGTAAACAAGTTTTTCTCCCCATTCCCACTTCTTCAGCTATTTTGTTGCAGATGTTTTTGACTGCTTTATTGTTCTTAAATTTTCATTGTTTATGATCGAAAAAATCAAAAAGGAAAATGTTTAATAAGTTTCCCATGCAATTTAATTGATATTTTCATATTTGAGTTGTGAAAATTCGCACGCATTTTGACACCACGAATTAGATATCAAAATTGCTTCAATCGCTTTCAGCGACGAAAATGGGGCTTTGCGATTCAATAAAGACAAACAAATTGATTACAATTGATCTATAAAAATTTATGATTTCGGTCTACAAATGAGGAAAGAGAAGGCTTTTAGTTATGCGAGGGGAGGAAATAGGGAAATTCAACAAATGCGAAAGTTTGCAGCCAGATCGAGGCGAGGGCAGTTCGCTCGAGTTGGAATTTTCTCCGAGGGTAACTTATTTTAACCTTTTTGTTAACAAAATAAAGTGACAGTTCAGACGAGAAAATGTCTATTTTCTCCTCATGGTAATAAAAATTTCTCACCGTATTTGAGTTAGGGGTGAGCGACCCGCCCGATGCCCGCCTGTACAAAGTGCGGGCGTGCATAATTTTTCTGGGCATTTGAAAAAATCTTCGGGTTGCCCGAACATTGTACTAAATCAATTAATTCAAGCCAATCCTATGACTCTCCCTTTTTCACTCACCGACAGCGATCAATGCAAACGTATTATATACGTGTAGTTGTACGTGTGTGTGTGTCACTGTACTCTAATGCACAATGTAGATTAGTTAATATCGGGCGGGCATTGGACATACACGACAAAAATTTTCGGGCATCGGGCGGACCGGCTTTTTTTAATCGGGCACAGGGCGGGCAGACTTTTTTTATTTTTTTGCGACGGTTATCATGCGGGCGGGCTTCAAAATTAGGTATGCTCGCTCACCTCTAATTTGAGTGGAGAAAATAAAGTTTTTCACCCAGCACAGTTGAAAATTTCTTTTTTCAGCCCTACAAAAATTTCTGTAATCTCTAGTGATTCAGTGACTTTTCGTTGCGAAACTTTTCTTTAAAGCACAAGACGAGCGGAGAGCGGAGAGCGGAGTGGGTACAGGGAAAATCCATCAGATGACAGCACAAGAATAATTGTGACGAAGATGCAATCGCCCTCTCAAATGAAAACTCTGTGGCTACGGGGAGAGACTCTGATGACTGTAAAAGAGGAATCGGAACGGGAGACATTTTCCTTGTTCAAAATAACGGCGACTTGAGACAGAAGCCATTCCAACATAAATTCCAATTCCAAAGTTAAATTTAAATGTAGAATTTTTTTTTTTTGTGACTGGGGGTGACTGGAAGTCGCTTCCGCGTCGGTGCTATGGCTGTGCCTTCGCCTAAAAAACTTAAATCCTCTTTTGGCACATGTAGTAAATTTTATCAGTTGTCTGCAGAGAGTGTCAGTTTTCAGTAAAAAAATTCGTATTTCAAGTAAGAAAAATATAAATGGACAGACCCGATTGAGTTTTTTAAATTTTATCAGTTTGGGACGATCACTTTCGTGGTCTGGAACACAGATCTTGTGACACTTTGTTCCTTTTCCCTTTCATTATTCAAAAATCATGAAAACCTTTGCGTGTCGACCAGGAACCTGTCTAATATGATAGGTCCTAGTTCGGCCACTTTCGAAGGGTCGTGTCGTGTGTCTTAGCTGATAGAATTTAGGGCATTCACATATGACGTGAAAGCCCGTTTCCTCTTCCTAGCCACACTAACAGTCTGGGTCACCCGAAATTTAAATCTTCGTCAGGTGCTTGTTGAGTCCGCAATTTCCGGTCGTCGCACTAACCTTCTTATACAATCTCGGCCCATCGTCAGGAGCTCTTTAGTCCATGTCTCGTTCGGAGTGGCGAAGAAACGCTTGGTATGCATTCCTCCTTTGTACGCTGTCCACCTTTTTCTATGCTCTGCCTTCACCCAGTCCTTCACCGCTTTCGCACAAAGCGAATTCGGGATGGGGATGAGAGGTTCGGGTCCGTATGTGATTGCCGTTGAGCCGATTTTTGCCAGCTCATCAGCCTTCTCATTACCGTCTGCGTCTACTCCGGAGTGCCCAGGCACGAGGGTCAGATAAACGCAGAAAATCCTTTTGCACTTAAAAGAAAGTCAATTGTTAAGAAAATCCTCAAATTCATTGAAAATCCTCAAAAAAATCCTTTGAATTGCAAGAAAATCCTTGGAAATCAAAGGAAATCCTTAAAAATTCATAGAAAATCCCTAAAAATCATGTTGAAAATCCTCAGAAATTGACAAAGAAAATCCTTGAAAATCAAAGAAAACAATAGAAAATCATTAGAAATAAAAAAAATCCTTCGAAGATTTTCTTTAAGAAAATCCTTTTGCACTCAAAATACACGGTTATCTTCCCCTCGCCCAGGTACACACACTACTTGACTCGATTTCTTAATCCTATCAAGTAGCCTTTACATTCTTCTACCAATTAAGAAGTCACAATGGCGCTTTTATTGCTGATTCACTATCAGTGCACACGATCACGTCTTCGCCGTTCAGCCCTTCTGGCAGAATTTCTCGAGCTCCCAAAAGAGCTGCTGAAGTTTCCGCCTGGAAGATGCTGGATAACCTTCCCAGTTGAATCCAGGTGCCGGTATCCGTCTTCGGTTCGTATATCCCGAATCCGGTCCCTTCACCTGTCTTCGACCCGTCTGTGAGTCTGATCCATTCACTGTCGGGTAGCGTAAATGGCCACCCATTCGCCCACTCGTCCCTGTTTGGGGACAGTACTTCAAAGTTTCTTTCGATCAGAGATCATATTTTTGATCTTCCCATGGTCTTGAAACCTGGAGAGCACCAGCCATTTTGTGTCAGCCTGTCTGCTGTTGCAACTCTCGCCTTCACTACTATATCGATAGGTGGCACTGCTAGTAGCACTTTCAGGGCCGCCGTTGCTTTCGCCTTCATGGCACCCGCGGCACACACACACGAATCTCTGAAATTCTTTCATCCCCGAGTGGGTTAGGTGACTCTCTCGATTGCAGAGATTATTTGCAGCATGCAACTCTAGGCAATTGTAACTCTTCTTACAATGTTTAACCATAGAATTCACAACGGTAGGGCATTTTCTATTTCCTTCCCTAGTCATGGAAATAACTATATATTTCATGTTGCAGAAATTCGAATTTATGATTTACCTGGCAAATTGAGTTAGATATTTTATTCGATTATAAATAAATTGGCATTGTGGACGCTTTACATTGACAGTTTTAAACCATTCGTTTGACAAAACGCTTTGAAGGGATTCCATTCAGTCATTTTAAAATTATTTTGTTGGCTTAGTGGCCGCAGTATTTACCATACAATGGGCAAATTTACGGGGATACAAAATTCCAAATCGAAATTATTTCCATGGTTTTTGCATAGAAAAAATCTGCTAATGCAGCGGGCGGTCTTTTTCGAACAATGAATACAGAGTAAAAATGAAAAGAACGAATGGGAATATCCATAAATCCATTAAGCTTATTTCAAGATCGGTAAATCCTCTCTACGCTAAGCGACTTATAGTTCTATTGAAATGAAACCACAAAAATGCTTGCTAATTAGTTAAGGATTAAATACCCGAGTCACATAATATTTCTCGTCTTTGTGCATAGGCTCTTGTACTACACCCTTTCGATTCTTCATTCAGCATCTCAGTGGATAGTTGTCGATAATGTCATGGTAAGGGACAGTTAAGATCCTTCGATAGTCCTGTTGGAGACTAAGGAGGTTTAATCAACCCCAATGGATGGTTAGTATTCCTGAGTCTAGTTGAACTGTATGCGGGTATACCTCTTCCCTTGTATGATTGGTCCAATCGTAATCCCTTTTTCGGCAAAAAAATGTGGGGAAGATTACCAGAGTCTCAAGCCTTGGTAAAATACAGAAATTCTTTTCTCATATGAATCATTACACGTTACAGATGACGTTAGTGAGAAATGAAAATCTTTTCAAAAATTGGTAACTATGGCGGGAGATTTATTTTAATGCGAAAAATTGTAAAGTGACCAAAAGTTTATATAAAAGTGGGAGATTAATGTGGCAGATTGAAAAATGATTCCACACATGGAATAAAGTGCCTCAATTCCATATTCACTTCGATGCATGCCATATTTCTGTAATCTAGTAACTTTGAAGAGTGGTTTGTGGAATTTTAAATTACCAAATGAAAATCCACATAGGAAAATCCCTAGAAATGTAGTCAGAAAACGCGGCGTCAGCCACATCGAATGCGAATATATAGTTTCCCACTTTATTTTTCCTATCATTGCATAATCGAGATCAACTCTCCATCTACATTAAGTAGCTTTCGTATTTACAACATTCTACGTTATGTACAATCATCAGAGCATGGAAAATCTGTATAAATAAAAATGACTACAGTTTTTCTTCTGCTTTGCAATGCTCTCCTCAATCGATAAACATTCCGGGAAAATTTCGCAAGCTCCCGTTCATGCAGCTTTCGTGTTAATTGTGGAAAATGTTCACAGCTGGCACTGCCATCCAGACATTTTTCGCATTAGCGCAGCCCATTTCATCGATTTTCCAATGTGTGGAAATTAATTCTACAAATGTTTATTCTACACAATCGTTGAAAAGAAATCGCTCAGAATGTTAAATTTAAATTGTGTTCGAATGATGAAAAGAAATTTCAATTTTATGATGATTTGTGGTAGAAATGTTTCGAACCGGTCAGTTGTTGTGAAAGTGTCGGTGGTGCCCGATTCGAATAAAAACACTAATTTTATACCAATCCAGTCTGTTTATCTCACTTCAGTTACGTGAGATAAAACCAGTTCACCGAAAATCGTTCCGCTCATACATTAGTTATAAACATCTTTACGTCATCGCAGATATTAGACATTTTTTACAGCAGCATCCCAACTAGAAGAGTTCAATGCAAATATCGTATCAGTTTAAATCCTATTTTTGTGGAATTGATTTATCGTGTCATTTGGACCATTAAATCATTCAACGTTGCTCGGTGGAATTGTGTTGAATAACTAAAAGTAAAAATTTAGTGGAATTGTTATCAAGGAATTTCTAATCGAATTTGTGTCAACAAAGGTGTGTTTTGTTCGTTTTTCTTTTCTTCTTCCTTTTTATTGGGGTTGTCGTATCGTTAAATCCTATCTTTCTTCATTTATACTACGCAATTTAAAACACCTTAACTTTATCACTTACCATCCCATTACTAACTTGGGTTTCCGTTTATTTCAGAAAACAAGCTCCACATTACAAAGCAGTTCGGTTGCACCAGTATCGACGAGTCACAGTACGCTACGGGATGAAATTTACATTGACGATGAAGCCCTCGAAGGTTCTGGTGGACGAGGAGAGGTAAGTAAAAATCTAATTTAACAAAACAATAAATGTATCCTCTGGAATGAGAAGTCGTTCATTATTGGATGAAGTAATCTGATGGAGATAATCTTTGATTTTTTTTGACATAACAACTATAAAATCTGTCTGGTGGGTTGGGTAAAAGTTTTGACGTGCAATATTGATTTTCTTGTCGTTTGAAATGTAGGTGTATGTGAAACTGGGCTATATCGGTGGAGCACGTGTTCATTACACTGTCTGTAACGCTGATTCTCATTTTGAACTTTCTCGTTGTTTGATTAATACCAAAGTGCTTTCGAGATAAGACGTTTTAAGTGCGAGGTTACAATTTTGGTGTCAGTTCGTGTCATTTTGTCGATTTTGTAAAATCAGCAATTATTCACGTACATTTAATAACGAAATTGAGAAAAAATTAATCCTCAAGTGAGTTGGTAAACTAAACATTCCGTTTACTAAGGGATTTTGTTACAAGAAAATCCTTGAAAAATTTTTTTCTCGAATATTCCGATCTTTTTTTATTTAAATTTGTTTCGAGTGTTTTACTCCTTGTCCTCCTTCCTTCTTTAATTAAAATTCGACCTTCAGAGGTGCCGTTCCCGTTGATAACTCTCAAGTGTCTACTTTGCTCGCCAAATTTATAGGCCCCATCCTTCTAGACCCGTCCGATTTCTCATAAAGCCTGAACCAACGTCACAAGGACTATCGATCGAGGAATTAAATTTCTGATTACGTTCTTGTTATTCAAAGGCATTTTAAATTTCCCAACACACAAGCAACGGTGTAAAACGATTTATCGAACCCAAATCCCAATCTGCAAGTTCTCCTCGCATTGCCTCGTAAGAAAACTTATCAAATACCACGCCTAATCCTAACATCCCATCTCAGAAGCTGCCTCTCAAAAACCCACTACTGATCTCAACGTATTCATGCATTCTAAAAAATATTGTGTACAGTCGAGTAGCCCGAGTTACGCCCACTGTAAAGTTAGATAGAAGCACTCAAGCGATTTTCATGAAGAAATTCTTAGATTCCTCAGGTCCATATCTTCCATTTATTATTTGCAAATTCATAAGCGAAAAAGTTGCACCGACCCGACCCTCAGAAGACATCAATTTTTCGACTATCTTTCAAGGGAAACAGGAATTTATAAAATTCGTCAAGATTCACTCGAGTCATAGCGTTGAAGGATGAAAAGAAGACCCACATACTCCGGGTGGCAAATTTAGCGGTAAATGCATAACCACCGTGCACTTCGTAAAGGTCTAGAAATTGTTTTCGACCCAAGCGAAACGTGCTCTCTTAACAGTTGTAGTAACATCTCATGACCATCGGCTGCCGTCATATTTATCACATCGAGATCAAAATCAATCCTGTTATAGATTTTTAGACCCGAACGAAGAACGAAGTTTCCCTGAAAGGTAATCGGAAAATCTTTTTTGGGATTGAATCTGGGCACTGCCAAGCTAGGACCGTTTAAGTGATTTTTGGTCTTTTGTACATAACTAGAGTAAATCTTTTCTGATTTTCATAAAAAATTTTATGTTTGAAAGACCTGAGCATAGCCGACAATTAATGGAAGAAACTTTTTTGAATTTGAGTCCTTGGAATTAGCTAGGGCACTAAAATCGAGTCTCTGCTAGGGCTATATGTGTTTTTTGTCCATAACTCGAGTAAATTTTTTCCGATTTAAATAAATTGTTTTTGGTTGAAAGACCTGGGCATAGCCGACAATTTATAGAAGAAACTTCTGCCTGGGCTTAGGGCTCAAGTGGGCCATGTCGGTCTTAAGGTCGGCCCCAACCAAAAAACAAATTTTTTTTGCTGTATTGCAGAGGAAATTGAGGGAAACATTTTTGGCTATAGAATTGTGTGTCCGAGGCCTCTACTTAGTGCCCTAGGTCGGTACTAAGGTCGACCCTAGCCCAAAAAATGGTTTTTCCATGTTGTAGAGAAAATTGAGTAGAACATTTTTCTATATTTGGGGGTTATATTTGTGCTTTCGGAAAGGTTTTTTTGCACCGTTTCTTCGGACGGGTTTTTCAATATTGCCCTATTGCCATATTTTAAATCATGGTCACCTTGCTGTTGCCGGTAAGAATCTGTTTGAAGTGACAGCTCCCAGTTCGGAGACTTCTGAAGGAAGCACTTTATTGTCTCCAAAAAATCTGCGTTTTATTTGAAGGAATTCAGTGCAATCACATATCAATAGCTCTACTACTCTACTGATTTGATTCCGATACTTACTTAACCGGCATTAAGGGTCTTGGCCTTCTCCAACCGGGTTTATGCGCAGATAACGTCTCCCATCTGGATACTCCCACAGTTTTTAAGTCGGCAAGAGCTGCATCATACCATCTGGATTTTGGAAGCCCTGCACCTCTCTTGCCCTCCAGTCTGGTTTTAAGGATTTTTTTCGGAATACGATGATCTTCCATTCGTTGTACATGACCGAGCCAACGTAGACGGTTTATTTTAGTGTTTCTGAGTATGTCTGGCTCTCCATAAAGCTGGCTAAGCTCATGATTGAAACGTCTGCGCCATCGATTCTGCCTTTGATCGAATACTGGTCCAAATATTGTCCGCAGTACTTTTCTTTCGAAAGTGTGCAGCGATTGTCTCTTTGTGTCAAGCGCCACGACTCCGGACCGAATACGTAAGTACCTGTCTGATCACAGATTTGTACATTGCGCATTTTGAGTTTCGGCTTACTGACTTGGACTTTGAGATTTTCAGAAGGCCGTAATGACTCCGGTTGCCCAGAATCACTCGTCTCTTAATTTCGTCCGCGATGTCGTTAGAGGCCATTCACAAATTACGTCCGTTTATTTTGACAATTTTCCGACCCCCCCCCCCTACCCCCTGGTCCGAATTCGTCCGGTTTTATAGTACCCCCCAAAATAAGGACGTCTGATTTCATTATCCCCCCCAATGAAAATTTTGACTTCACAAAAAAAACTTTTATTGTAGAATGAATACTTTTGCCATTTTTATGTACATTTTTCTTCTAACAAACTGTCAAAAAAACTACAGGAAAAGTCTGCGTTTTTGTCTCGACAAACAACCTATGGCATGCTCCCAGTTATAAGATATAAATTCTTGACAGTTTGACAAAACCACGAATTCTTAACCGGACGTCACGTTTCTCATAACCCCCCTTTCCCCACCGTCCGAATTCGTCCGATTTCCCTTTACCCCCTCCTCCCCTCCCCCCTAACGACCGGACGTCATTGATGAATGGCCCCTTATTAGTGTTCAGTGTTTAACAACATCCATATTTCGTCGAAGTATGTACAGGTCGCCTGCGAAACCTAGCAACTGACTGGACTTATTGAAAATGGTGCCGCTAGAGTCTATGTCCATGGTGTGCACAGCTGCTTAAAGGGTCACGTTAAAAAGCAGCGTCGCGAGAGGATCTCCCTGACGTAGGCCTTCCTCTATGTTGAAAATCTCTGATCCTTACTCGACTATTAGCTCCGTTTAGTGTTAACTTGGTAAGTGACATCAGTTTGTTGGTTTGTTGGGGATTCGAAGCTCATGACTCTCCATAGCTTACTTCTTCTAACACTGTCATAGGCTGCCTTCAAGTCAACGAACAAATGGTGTGTTTCAATGTTGTACTCCTTGCACTTCTACAAGATCTGTCTGATATTAAACAGCTGGTCCGATGTTGAACGACCTACACGAAAACCACCTTGGTATTCACCTACTGAGTTTTCCATGTATGGATGAAGGCACTGGTAAAGAATATTTGCAAACATCTTGTAAGCAATATTCAGTAGGGCGATTCCTCGAAAATTGCCACACTCCATTTTGTCACCTTTTTTGTATATGGGACAAAGTATACTGGTCTTCCACTCTTCCGGTAACTATTCGACATTCCATATACGCGTGATGAGCTCGTGCATCTCCATACATAGCGCGTTGCCGCCGTTCTTGAAAATTTCGCTTGGTAGATTGTTTGTCCTCGGGGCTTTGAAATTTCTGAGCCTCAAAATTTCAGCTTCAACTTCTTGCATCGTTGGTTCTTGTATATATGGTTGCGCAGTATGAAGTGGCAATTCGTTGTTTTCTTCGTTTCGGTTGAGCGGTGTGTTCGGATTAAGCAGGTCTTTGAAGTACTCAGCCCATCTCGCAATGCACTTTTCCTCATCTACTAAAACCAATCCATTCTTGTCCTTACACATCAAAAGTTGTTGACTGTAACCATTTTTGGATTCGTTTACTTTCCGAAAGAAGTTCCGAGTTTCCTTCCTATTGTCAAACCATTCAATTTCGATCAAAACGATTCCGATACATTTTTAGAAAAAGTTTGGCCTATTTTTTGCTAGGTTTCGTGAAGAAGCGTTACTTGTGAGCAACCCTTCGTACGTATCGCAGTATTCTGAGTCCCTAGTCAGTCTTTTCACGCATTTTTATTCGGATATCGGTAGCCACTGTTCGAGCCCGCTCACCTAAGGATTCACTTGTTTCCTACCCCAGGAGCGAATAGCAACATTCAATATTTCTCCAGAATTGAGTCGGGAAACTGTCATTTGTTCAATAATGGAGGATATTGTGCGGAAAAATGGGTGGGATTCTGAGGCATATGCGTGAACCAGTTGGACAGCTCTTGCATCCTCCGTAATGTGACGCATTTCCTAAGTTTCAACTTTTTCAAATTGAGAAACTAACGCTTCACAAATTTATTGTCAAAGATAAATTTGAGTGCGAAATTCCTTTAGGAAAATCCTCTGTACTTTCAATGTGTGGATTTTCTTCGATTTTGCTGTTCTTTGTTTAGTTTCTTTTACTCGTTGTCCCACCGAAAACTTGTCATTACATGTATATGTGCACCCCACGGAAATTATTCATTACATGTAGCCCCCACCGGAAACTTCTCATTACATGTATATCTGCATGCAATGACGCGTTTTCGGTTGGGACACCGAGTAAAACAGCATAGAGTGGGGGATGCCTAATAAGTCATCCATTCTGGATAATTTCGTGACACTCGCAAACTCGTCCGTGTATTTTTAAGCAACTCGCTTTAAAAACTGTTTTTTGACTCTTGTAGTTGTATACCTCGCCTTCGGCTCGGGATGCAAACTCTACACTCGTCAAAAAACAGTTTTCAAAGCTTTTTGCTTAAAAACACCCTCTTGAGTTTGGCTCAATGACTTATTTCCGCATCCCATACTGTAATCTACTATTAACAATTTCGTGAAATTATTATTTTGTAACATTTACATTCCATTTGCCATTTCAGATACATGACGATCTAGAAAAAGATCCTGAATACTCAGGTTCTGGATTTGGACCAGACGATGAAGATTCGTCCAGCAATCATCACACGTCACATCACAACACAAATAATCGCAAAGACCAAACCGACTTGGAATTAGGTTCAGGTGATGATGGCGACAATCGTGATGACGATGATGATTTTACAACTGATGTTAAACACACAGACATTGATCCAACAACTACAGACGATGAAGACGTAGACAGTCAGTGCATGGCTTTATTTTATTTTTTTAATTTATTTATTTTTCACATGAAAATGAAAACCAATTTACGATCGAAATTTTAATGGATATTTTGGTGCAAAAAAACTAACATTCTGCGTAGAAATCTGGTTTTAATTGATTTTTGTTTGAATTTCCAAATCGATTTTTGGCATAAACATCGAATTTTTCATTCATTGGAAGGCACACAATGTTTCGTGCTGAGTTGTTGCGCGGTATGAAAAACCAATAAATCACTCAAATATCCAACAAAAGTTTCCGTCGTAAATCGTTCAAATGCGAATAAGAAAAAGTCAAACAGCAACAATTTATTCCTCGATTTATTCTCGTTCCAATTAAACAATAGAAATCGTACAGAGATCTAAACATCGCAAAAGTGTATTTCATAAAATAATCACGCGAAGGTAATTCATATAAAAGCAACATGATAAATTTTTAAACAAGATGTTCCTGTTGTTCGTACACTTGAGTTAACATTATTTTCAAATTTTCATTTTCAAATTGAAACGTTTGTGAAAATGTGAATTAAACGGTAGTCGGTCGTAAGGAAGGAATTAGCACTTTTAAAACTTTAAATGTGTTCAATTAGGTGATTGATGGATGCGCAATATGTGGCAACGTACATTTGCTTGAAAATTTGAAAAGATGAATAGAGTTGACGTGAGGCAGTTAGAGCAACGTATACGACAACGTCAGCCACATGCGGTTAATTCTTATCATAATTGCTTTTTTATGTTTTTCTTTCGATCCATCCAGTGCATGACATGGATACATAAAACGATGCTTAGCACAAGTTATCAACAAACAAAGTGCTTCTAATGGTTTTCGTTAGACGTCTACCTGCCTGGAACTGATTGAAGGTTTTTTGTTGTTAAACTGCGTCGTTATAAATATGTTACAGATATTTTAAAGTTGCTCGTGCACACAAAGCTTAGTATATGCAAGGTATGTGATTCGACACGTAATGTGGTCACAACTCGATCGCAGTCGAAATCCGAACGACAATGTTCTTATGATAATTTGTCTGGATTTTGTTCCATCACCACAGCCATTGCTGAGGAGTGTCTAATAGAAAACATTTTTGAAGAAGGGGCTGCCACCCTCTGGACGTGC
The DNA here is from genome assembly GCA_029228625.1 of Pseudolycoriella hygida. NCBI lineage: Eukaryota > Metazoa > Arthropoda > Insecta > Diptera > Sciaridae > Pseudolycoriella > Pseudolycoriella hygida. Next base: position 11,271,126 of record CM055404.1, read on the forward strand.
AGTTTTTTACCGCCTTTATCGATACATTCACTTCTCCGACAAGCTTTCTACACCCTTACAGTCTTCCATACGTGTAAGGGACTATTCACAAAATACACACGCTGCTAAAAGGGGTTGGGCGTTCGAAAAAAGCGTGCTGACACACATACTAATGTATGAAAATATGCGTGCGAGGGGGGAAGGGTCAAAAAACTGATTTTTTATGAAGTGATTTTTCCCGTTGAGCCCCAATTCGCGGGGGCTGATATCCCTTGAGCCCGTTTGCATATGGGCAACACTTCAATGTTCGTATTTCCGTCTGTCGTCTGCTCGTATCACGCATATCTCGGCTCCCAGACTTCCCAGAGAGCTCAAACTTGCGCCATTCGAAACCTTTAAGACTCTAGACTTGTACAAATTCTAGAAGAGGAGTGGTCGGATAGGGGGGGGGGGAAGAGGGTTTGCCTTCAAATTTGCGTATTTGGATACCTCTTTGACTATAGATTCGCACGAATAGCGAAGGGGGAGGGGTCGGATGGGTGGGAGAATTTTCTAGAGCTTTCCAGAACTTTCGAAAACTTTCTAGAACGTTCTGGTACTTTTTAGAACTTTCCACAAAATTTTTAGAATTTTCTTGAACTTTCGACCACTTTACACCATTTCGAATTTTCGAGACAGTTAACTTCGACCACTTTTAGCTAAATAAGCAAACGTGTGATAATTTTCTTCAGTTGCTTTTGGCAACTCTTGCGGGCAGGTTCTGCGTCAAGTATCGAGAGTGACACTCTAGAAAGTTTAAGAAATGTACATTCAGGTCAAAATGAATAGAAATATTGTACTTCCGCGCAGGATTTTAAAACCGCGAAACCCTGTGAAGAAGTACAAAGTTTCTATTCATTTTGACCTAAACGTGTAGAAAGTTCTAGAAACTTATCGAAAGTTCTAGAACAATCAAAAAAGTTTTAGAAGTTAGAACACACGCTACTATGTGCGCTTAGCTGAAATACACTTACCTGGAGTATCTTTCAACATTTGTTATTCTATGTGGCAGCAGGCGTACCAACTTATTATTTCTCTAAGGTAGTAGATGTTAGAGTAACAGGAGCGCTATCTATCCACTGACACTTCTCCATTATGGCCTGTTTTCGGCATATGAGCTTTCTTACAGCGGATCATGAAAGGAATATTTTGCTTTTTCAAGGTTCTTAGAAGGTGTGCTTAGAATCCCTCGCCACTTCGCTCACTTCCTCGCCAGCGTCGAAAAACAAAACATCAGAACAGTTCTTGTAAATCTTGATACTTTTCTTCATTTGAAGAAAATTTAGGGAGTTTCAGCCCTGATTCAGACTACTTGGCCAATGTTTTCAAGTTTATTGGAAGTTTTCAAGATATTTGAATTCTTCTTTAAGTTTAGCGAAAATCTTGACGCGACTACAATCCTGCACCTTGGAAAATATCTACAATCGACGTAGGAATTTTGTTTATAACATACGCCGCCGACGTATTTTATCCACCGTGCACTTATTATGAATACTGTGCACGTATTACGAACGCCGTGCACGTATTACGAACGCCTGGCACGTATGACGAACGCCGTGTACGTATTACGAACGCCTTGCACGTATTACGAACGCCGTGCACGTATTACGAACGCCGTGCACGTATTACGAACACCGTGCACGTATTACGAACGCGATGCACGTATTACGAACGCCGTGGACGTGTTATGTGAGCTCATACCACGTTCGTTACGGATGGTATACTACACAATACTTAAATAAGATTGATAATACATTCACCGCGTCTGTAACACGTCGGCGGCGGATATTATGAACACAATTCCTACGTCGCTTGTAGATATTTTCCTCAGTGTGTCCTCCATTGATTTAGTCTTTAAATGGATACAGATATTCGTAGTTTCATTTTAGCGAACTTTAAGCAAAATAATTTTTCTAAGAATGTACTTCTTAGCTGAAAAGAAAGTCGAAATTTTTTCCAAAATTGTTTTAATTCCTCAATTTGTTATTTTCACTTTCTACATTTCATGTCAGCTACTTGTCACAACTTTCCAAAGTTTTGAAGATTTCTTCAGCCGACGCCTGAGTTAAAGCTTTTTATGTTGTCACGTTTGTTAAATGTGAGCTATGGTTGTTACTGTCCCGAGTTTTTCCACTGGACATTTCATGAGAGTCTGCTCATGTCCATGCTCTACCGGTTCAGGGATCGGCAATTTAAGAGGTCAATAAATGCACCACTCGGACCACTAGAGGAAAAATTCTTTGAAATTCTAATGAAAATCGGAATACTTGCACAATCTGAGGTGTGGGATTGAAAACAAACGAATATCTACGTTGACGTCTGAGTTTCTTAACGAAAACAAATCTATTGCGAATTGGCTGTCTCATTGATCAGCCCAACCTTAATAGAAGATGGATATCGCAGGTGAAGACATTGGGTTGTACGATGAATTCACAAAAAATTTGAACCCTCCATTATATGCTGTGTGAAAAATCGTAGAATTAAATAATCGACGAGTGTCTTGGGAATGTTTATCCAAACAAATGGTACAGACATTGCATGAAGTCTTTTATGTTTCGTTCGCTTCAAAAGTAAAAACCTTAACCAAATTAATTAAATAAGCATTTCGTGTGGGTCGAGTCGAACGTAACTTCTTATCATTTCTTCCACCCACCAGCCCAAATTTTTCAAAAATTTAATTGCTCACGTATTAATTGTTTGTCGATGTAACAATTTAAAAGTTTTATGAATTCTATGTTGAAGGTACCGGCACGGCGGCGCAACGGTAATTTAATTCATTGAAATTAAAAACAATTTTATTTGCGTTTTAAGACACTCTCGTGATTTCGAACATAAAAATAAATAAAGTCTTTAGTCATGTTTGCAGATGTGCTTGTACGTGCATCTTACCGAATTCTCTTTACACACCTTTTCGTCTTGTTTAGTCTGTTTTGGCACGCGAGCATTTTTCACTCCAATCAATTCAGGATTTTGATGGTCTTCTAACTTCGAAAAATATTAACTCATTTTAATGCAGTTAAAAATTACCGCGAAACAAATAGGTTCGTCCGCTTCAAATGTCATGTAATAGGCAGTTCTTTACAAAAATAGATGGCAGCACATTCTATAGTACTTGCCATTTGAAGCAAAGAATTCTGACATTTGGAGCAGATTTTCTATAGTTCATGATATTGACGTTACGAGGATAATAGATGTCGTACTATTTGTTCAGAATGGCCTATATAATACACTGCCATCTATTTTCGTTGAGAGCTGCCTACAGGTTGTGATTGAGCTACAAAAAAATTTCAAAGCTCAAAATGTACTTCTTTCTTTGCATGCTAAATTTCAGTTTACTTTATGTAAGCGGTAGCGGAGGGCGTGACGTAGTCCTCACACCCCAAAAAAAGGTCCCCAAACTCGAAAAACGCCATGCAAACACATTTGGGACAAGGGGGCATATATGAGCGAACTTTTGAGCTTTTCCCCCTGCCTTGCTCTCCCTCTTAATTTAATTTTAATTTTTTTAATTACGTCCCAGCAGCTTTCCAACGTGGCCAGACTCATCAAAATCGGTTGGCAATTGGCTGAGATATCGAGGTTTGAAAATGACCTTTTTCTATGGGCAGTCGATTTTTCTATTGATCTCATTATTATGAAAACTTTTTTCTGATCTGTCGTTTTCTATCTATTATTTTTGATCTCGAGAACCAGTCAGCCGATCTTCCTGAAATTTTCACTAAACGTCAGACTCGGCCCCAAATGAAAAATTTCAAAGGCTTCCGGGAAAACCTACGAAAAGTCGTGGCATGTGGAAAACTGGTCAATTTTGACGGTTTTTCAGATAATGATTGGAGTTTTCGAATTTTGGCTCCACAGTGGCAATACCTAATCGTATGGCTTACATGTAATATCTAACACTATTACATACATTCATCTTAGGAACTACTGTATTTTTCGTTGTTATTTTGATATGTCCGATGGGAGGTCCCATGGGATATGTCAACGGGAGGTTAAAGGTCCGAAAAGCCAAAGTGATTATGTTGTTTGTTTTGTGTGATCCATTTAAAGGCCATCATCACATCATTCACGCCGTTTCTTCGGAAAAGTTTTAGAGTTTGGTCAGGAGAATTTTTTGGAATGTTAAGAAAATGTCTGACAGCTGTCAAAGCGGCGCCACCTTCGATTTTATGAATACCTAAAAATGCTATCTTCTGAATTATAGAATACCAAAACAGTTGGTTTCTTCGGGAAAGTTATAGAGATTGGCGCGGAGAACTTTTTCTGAGAAATTTTTTTTGGAGAAAATTTTTTTTTTCGGAGAAAATTTTTTTTTCGGAGAAAATTTATTTCTGAGAAAAATTTTTTTCGTCGAAAAAATTTAATTTTTTCGAAGAAATATTTTTTCAAGAAACAGAAAATCTTTTACGTGAAATTTAGTTATAACAACTGCAAACTTCCAAAGCGGATATCAGTGGCCGGTGTGTCTGGAAACGGACTGCGTCACACTTTATCTTTTAGGAGGTTTTTGTCTGCTAAAATTCGTATTCATAAAGCTAACGTGTTGTCGAAATCAAATTGTAACTCAATTTTCTTCACAACATAAATTAGTTCTCTATTTGGTTGAAAATTTGTCGGCAAATTATTCGCAATGTCGATAAACTCTTCATATAAAATTTGCAATTTATCATAAAGCGAACCACATCACCTATTAATACATATATGTACATGTACATGTACTTATATTATGATCCCACCACCTATAATAAAATTTCAATTAATTAGTGTATATAATTCGTAGGGCCTATTTTTGCAATCTAATTTCTCAAAAATTCCATAAGAAATTCTAAATTCGAACCGGGTTTCAAATTTGTCCAGTAACGTCCGGTGAGAGGTGTGGTGTTGGGTCTGAAAATTGCAATATGAATATTTAATTATAAACGTAAGATTTCAAAACACTCGGAAGCGTCATCTTTCAGCTATTGCTAATCTATTTCAGTTTCAGTCATTGTGTATACATTAATTTGGAATGCGAATTGTTCGAACACGACATTAGTATTGGTATCTTGGGTTAGCTCAGTGGTAACGGTGGTAACGTACCCCCGGGTTCATTTCTGGTGTTGACAAATTCTGCATAGGATTTTTCTCCAACGTATTTAATGAAAGTAACGTTCCTAAGCACACCAAAGCTTCATAAATGGGTAGTTGGGATTAGTTGGGACATACTGATAATCGTGGCCTGAATTACTTTCCATCAGGCAATTGATCGTGTCTTGTCCCCGAACCTCAAGTAGTGACACCCACGTTATTTTCCTAGCTGAGTTTTCTCCTCAACTTGGAACTAATCCCTTTTTTCTAGTGGCGCCCTCCATGATTTCATAACTTAATACAGACTAAAATTCAAATAATTCCTTAATTAATAGTATCCGTCTGTCGGTGGCGGCGGACGTTCACCGCTGGATATGGATCAATAAAGACCAAAGTACCCTTGTCCGGTGGCGCCATCCATTTTTGTCGTAGCTGAATCAGTTCGATGCGCGTTCCCTAGTATGGTTTATCTGAACTAAATAGCAGTTAATCTGTGTAACAGTCGAGTCAGTCACTTCACAAGTTCTCCTCGCGACTAAGCAACGCCAGTGGAGTTATTATTATTCGGATCTTGATAGAATTAATTGACTTGCAAAAAATCACTTAAATTAAGTGGTCGCTTGAAGGCACTGTCAAAATTTGCATGCTAAAAATTGACACTGCCCCAAATTAAATTAAAATTGTGAGGTTTAACAGGCTGATTGTTTATCAGGGCAGAGTTAACGGAAGAACCATTGAATGTTCATTGTAGATGATATTCATCGATTCTGAAGACTCAAACTTGAACATAAAAGAAAAGGTATAGAAATAGTATGCACATGTCGTATATGCTTCCGAATTTGTTTTTGCTCGTTGGGAAGTTTGTTGCATGAGTCAAAACCGATTTCTGTAATCTGTGTACTCAAAGTAAACTGGTGGAAAAGATTTTGCATGTAAAATTATGTCACGATGTTTATAAGTGTTCGACTATAGACCGTGTCTTGTCATTGTCACCGAACCTTAAGTGGTGACATCCTAGTTTTTTCATAGCTGAATTAGCATCTCAACATAGAACTACCCTCTTTTCTCAAGTGGCGTCATCCATGCTTTCATAACTGAATACGGACAAACATAAAACAAGGCGCCTAATCCATTGCGATAAAATAAAAGAAATTCTGTATTGGAGTATGTATGTAGCATAGGAGTATGTCTGCTATATGCTCCAATGAAACATTAATTTACTACTAGATAATGACGAATTTCTAAGCAGAAGTGTGCAAAATATATAAGAGACCGTTACGTTTTACATTACCTTCTTCACCCTTCAGCATAACTTATTTCATGGACATTGCTAAATTCAAATGTAATTTACAAAGGGGTTTTCAAAATTGAAGAGAAGGGGCTTAAAATGTCTCTTCCATTAATTGTTTTCGTTGGGCCAGTCAGTCCCCCCTGCATTCCGGAACTCGGCGTCACTGTTGATTTCAAATACATCTATATACACTGATAGCAATTATGTTCACTATTTACAGTTAACTGCAAATAGTTACTTCGTTTCTTGCATATTTGAATGTGATGGTTAAGTTGGTATGAAACCGAATTTGGTTTGACATAAACGTATAGATTTTGGATTATTGAACACTTGGACTTTACCAGTTGCTCTGTACAATACATTGTTTAAAGAGTTTATCGATTTGCTGTTTGGCTTTTTCCCTGCACAATTATAAGTAATTCAACCAATTCCCCGTCATAATATTTTTATGGAAATTTATTACATTCCTTTATAACAACCAAACAAATTTTAAAATTCAAAATAGTTAATTCACGTGAAATTCAAAAAATAAGTCTAAGAACGTGTTGTACTTCGATAAGGTATCGACAATTTCACTGAATGTGCAGTGCATGTGTCTCACTAGAGACATTAGTGGATTACGTTAATGTTTTTTTTCTGATTATCTTTATCATAGAGAGGTTTTCTCTGGCTCATGAAATGTCAAATTAGTTTCACTTAACGAATTTTTTAGCCAGCGAATGCCTCACAGTAACCATTTTTATCTGTGAATACTTGTGAAAGTTAATTCATCCGTTCGTTCATTCATTCATTCATTCATTCATTCATCACTCACTCATTTGTTAAACTAGTTGTGCCTAGAGCGATATCTCTTTCATGTTTTTTATTCATAACTACTTTTTGATTTCTTTGATCGTTTTTGTACTAAATGTTTGCACTTTTAAAAATCTTCTTCCGTTAATAGTTCTCATAAATTTATCATAACATCTCTAGTACGTAAAATTCATTTCATTTCATAAAACATTTTGTTAACCGATTTGAATTTCTTTTCTGCATTTTGCTCCTAATTCATGAGCATCCTTAATGCCTGGTCGTTAGCTATTAAACACCCGAACATTATGAAACTGAAAAACATTTTCTTCGTCAAAACAGTCACACGGATCTGATTTTCATTTTTTTTTTTTTTTTTTGCTTAAACCGTTATGTTTCATTTAACTGCATTTGCTAACGTTGTTTTCCTTGTAGTCGGTGAACCAAATATTGGAGTTGATAGAAAAACAAATACTGGTTTATCACCAGGTCGAGACGAGAGCGAAATTGATTTGGATTCCGATCACACGAGGCACGGATCGCCGACTGAAAAGACGTCTGGAACTGGACAAGATAATCAAGAGGTGCTCATTATGAATACAAAGAGCGAAGATCGGACAGCTAGCTTCTTTGCACAGCCAGGCATTTTAGCCGGTAAGTTACATTTGATTTTAGTTCATTTTTTTGCAAAATTTGGTTGTGAGAATGTAGCTGAGCGCAGCGAGGTGCGGGAAAAGCTGCAAAAATCTAACTTTTTTTAACAGTTTTTGTAGTTTTTTCGAAATTTGTAATACAGTGCACAAAATTAACAGAACGACATGATTTTAGATTTTAAGCCACTTCATTCCACATCCAGTTTATATCCAGTGTAGATTTGCAAGTTGAACTAGTTTTTATGATTACGAAATTTCGACATTTCAAAATCACTTTCACTCTGTGGAATTTCAGGATGTTTCACAACTCAACAATTGCAGAAAAAGTAGGTTTTTAGACTCATACGAGGCGATCTACAGAGTTTAATTGTTTTGCCTCATATCATGACCACCATGACCGCTATTTCTTACGCTTAGGCATTCAAATCGGACTCGCACAGAGAGTTAAGAGAAAATTGGTGTCTTCTACAAAGTTGTTAGGTGAATATCAGCAGTTGGTGTTTTAGGTGATAGAATGCTGGTGTCTTCGGCAAAGTTATTGAGTACTGTTTGATAGCTGATGATTTTTTTAAATGTCTGGAAGTGAACTTCAAAGAAGGATCCAGTTCATAATTGACTACCATTTTGATGGTTGATTACCATTTTGATAGTTGACTATCAAACACTGAGTACGGGCTGAGTCCGCAAAGAGTTGGCGCGCGTACGGCGGAGGAAAGTACACGAAGCTCTTCTTCCTGGCGCCTGACGAGAAGTGGGCCAAGGAACTTCTCAGAATGGACCGTAGTGGCATTAGAAGAGTAGTGGTAGCCATTACGGGTCACTGTGGGTTGAACAAGCACTTAGCCAAAATGACCATTTTGGCTGATCCAAGATGTGACTGCGGCTTGGAGGAGGAAACGGGCGTCCTCGTAATATGCGAACGTCCGCAGTTCCATCTGCTAAGGAGCATTACATTAGGTGGTTATGTGATTCGACCCTCCGATATCTTAGACCTAGGACCTATCGCCCTCGATTCATTTACATGATGAACGGGAAGAAAACAAAGGATCAATAGATCTGTGTTTTAGTAGCCAGAAACGACCCATCCCACCCTGATAAATCTAGTTACAAAAAATCAAAATTGATAGTTGACTATGATTTTGATAGTTGACTATCAAATTTGATAGTTGAATATCATTTTGATAGTTGACTATCAAATTTGATAGTTGATTAACATTTGAGTATTATTTTGATAGTTGACTATTAAATTTGATAGTTGACTATTCATTTGTTAGTTGACTATCAGTTTGATAGTTGACTATCATTTTAATAGTTGACTATCAAATAATGTTATACATTGGCAACCGAAAGATGTTTCCTATCACTGAGAAAACGGACCGCGGTCATCATTAGAGAAACTTTGCACAAGGATTTTTATGTAAATTGAAACACCGGAAAATTTTACTTATGTGTTAGTGCTATAGGCTACTTCACCGAAGCACTTGCTCGTGTCTTCTGTCAAAATTTCTTTTGTTCGCATTTAAACAAAAGCACGTGGCTCATTATATCGGTATTGTTACTTTGTAAATTATGTAAACGCATAGCTCTTAATTTCTGGGTAATTCCATTGTTAACGTGTTTCATCTCTTTCACTCTTGCAATGTGCTTTATATTAACATCAGACAAAATACTCGTTCCCCAGGTTACAAGCCATATACTTGAGTGAACTAAAATACATTTGTGTACACTCAGTTTCTAAAGCATTTACATTATTTACAACGGGACGGAAGTGTAGCGCATCAATAACGTCCTAAAGTTCACTCAAGCTTCAAAAGTTGGGTAGTTGTGGTGCGTTTGGTGCCCATAACGACGTACACACTGAATGAATCGTAACCCATATACGATGAATCTGTGTACGAAATATCCTACACTTAGGCGAGATAATAATCATGCGCCTCACAATTCTTGGAGTAATTGAATAAGACGCTACATTCGCATTACTCTGAGATGTTGTTCGGAAGTCACGTTAAGCCGGTGGTCCGGACAACACTTGAATAGAGCGTGGAATGAGCCTTCTATAGATAGAAATTAAGTGTATGTGTTTCCGTTCCCTAGATTGTGCCACTAGTTTTATGTTTGTCCGTATACAGCTATGAAAACATGAATGACGCCACTTGAGAAAAGAGACGTTAATTCAGCTATGAAAAAAAACATAGATGTCAGCACTTGAGGTTCGGTGACAACGCACGGACATGACACGGGCCTATTCTATGAAAAAGTTACTACTTTGTAAACTTTATTAAATTTCTTGCGTTCACCACTATTCCCAATGCAAAGAGGTAACTTTTTCATAGTAAGCGAACGGAAACACATTTTTGTACATGGCCAATTTCACATTGTGGAGTTAAATAAGATTTTCTCCCACAATAAAACATCGTAGTTTACGTGAAACACGTCTTTATTTCTTGACAAAGCTTATTACAGACATTCCAGCGTTGCCCTTCATTACAAAATAATATTTCTCTTTCACTTTCTCTTCTAACATCGCCCTCGACCATGACAACATGAGACAAAAATTCCGCTGCCCTTCATCACATTCTTGTCACCATGTAAAACGTATACCGGTTAGTAGAGCGAAAAAGAGAAAAATATTTCACTTGTTGCAAAGCGAAATACTTAGTCTTTTATACGGTATTCATATTGTAGACTTTCACAACCCGGAAAGTAAATAGTAAATATACTTGTGTTCCGCTTTCATTAACAAAGTATTTCAATGATAAACCTTCTGTGTTAATTAAATCATGCCCGGAGCGGTAGCGGAGGGCGTGACGCAGTCCCCACACCTCAAAAAAAAACGTCCACAAACCCAAAAAACTCCATACAAAAACCTTTGGGACAAGGAGCCATATATAGGCGAACTTTTGAGTTTTTTCTCCACGCCCCCCTCCCCCTCCAAATTATTTAAAAAAACTACGTCGCAGCAGCTTTCCAACGAGCCCACACTCATCAAAATCGGTTGAAAATTGGCTGGGATATCGAGGTTTGAAAATGACATTTTTGTATGTAGAATGTTCCAGCGCCATCTTGAATTTTCCCAAGCAATAAATTAGGTTTTTTTTGGTTTTCGAATTTTAGCTTCGGAATGACAATACTTAGAGAGTTGGTTTCTTCGGGAAAGTTATAGAGTTTGATCAGGAGAATTTTTTGGAATTTTCAGAAATCTGCCAAAGTGACGGATTTTTGTTAGGTATAAATTATGCTTCTTTGGGTTTTCGAATTTTAGTTCCGTAATGATAACACTTGTAGAATTGGTTTCTTCTAGAAAGTTATAGAGTTTCATCAGGAGAATTTTTTGGTATCATTAGAAAATGGCTGCCAACTGTCAAAGTGACGCCATCTTGGATTTTTTGCTAAATTCTGTATAAGAATACCTAGACAGTTGGTTTTTTCAGGAAATTTATACGAATCAGTGGGAAGAATTGGTGACATGAAGTGTTTCGAAGGTAGCCGAAGGTGACACGAAGTGTTCCGAAAGAAGGCGAAGGTAACACAAAGTATTCCGAAGGTAGCCGAAGGTGATATGAAGTGTTCCGATGGTAGCCGAAGGTGTTGGAGAACAATTTTTTTCGGAGAAAAATTTTTTTGGAGAAAAACTTTTTTGTAGAAAGTTTTTTTGGAGAAAATTTTTTGTGGAGAAAATTTTTTTTAGGAGAAATGTTTTTTTG
>CM055404.1:11283147-11302567 GCA_029228625.1 Pseudolycoriella hygida
AAACTTTTTTAGAAGACAATTTTTTTTCGGAGAAATTTTTTTTCTAAGAAAATTTTCTTTTCTGAGAAAATTTTTTTTCAAAAAATAGAAATTTTTTCTACAACTGAAAACTTCCAAAACGAATGATATCACAACAAAACCTCTTTAGAGGTAGAGTGTGACGCAGTCCGTAAGACTACTTCCAAAATTAATGATATCGCTTGAGGTGACGCTATCGCTGTTAATACGCAGAAGTTTGTTTAAGTGGAACTTTGTTCAAAGTTCTAATTTACTGAAAAAATTACAGCGCCTTTTTCAAAACAAAATTATGTTGTGTTCAAAAAATTGCGTCACAAATGCCGTGACAATGAAGTGCCCAAACACAACTAGCAATTTCTAAGTACTGACAAAAAAGAGTAAAAAATTCAATGGTGTAAGAAGCCCTGGCCGACTCCACAGAAAACTTCAATCTTCTCAGATTTACATGAGTTGATTTTAACTACTTGGTTACGACTATGGAAGAATGAAGGGAACCATAACAACAGATTGTTGCTCAAGCGATATTTTTTGGCCGATAGTTTGAATGAAAGAGATAATTGCTTTATTACATCAAACGCCTTGTGGATGTCTGCATAAAAAATGTCAGCTTGACATTCATTTGAAAAGCCTTCATTTATAAGAACAGATAGGGTCATCAGATTTGACTCAATTCTCCTGCCAGGATAAAAATTGTGACTACTGGTGGACAATTGAGGAAAAATGTGGAATTTAAGCTGATCCAAAACTATAATTTCAAAAACTTTCGCCAAGTTCGGTGAGACACAGACTCCACGGTAATTAGTGATGTCTGATTTCTTGCCAGATTTATAAATTGGAGTTAAGTAAGTAAGTTAAGTAAGAGTGAAAAAGATGCAAAATGTGTTTCTTACATTTCGTACCGATGGAATGATCTACGTAAAAATCTACCGTTGTAAATAATGTAAATGATATAGAAACTGAGTGTACACAAATGTATTTTCGTTCACTTTATTGAAAAAGATACCAGTTTGTATGGAAAACAATGGTTAACGCAACCAAATTCACAAAGTTTACAAAGTAGATATCTTGTCACCTGTTAACACCTGTCTCATGTTAACATAAATCACATTGAAAGAGTGAAAGAGATGAAATTCGTTGCTCAGGTTAAGGTACCGATGGAATTAGCCGCTTAGCAATTTCTTTTGTTTTCTACCCAAGTGCACGTGCCCTTCTTTACATCCTAACAGAAGAAATTTTGACAGAAGACCACAGCACGTGCTTCGGTGATGGCAAATACAAAATTTGATCCTTAATTAAAGAATCGAAATGGACGGCGGAAAAATTGTTGATTTTTTTTTACCGACTAAACGATTAATTAAAATTTGAAAATTCATTTATTTGAATTTCCGCAAAGTGCTTCATCCAACAAATGTAACTGAGTTGTCTTTTTACCATTTCAGCTGTCATTGGTGGAGCTGTCGTTGGACTGTTGTGTGCAATTTTAGTGGTTATGTTCATCGTTTACCGAATGCGAAAAAAAGACGAAGGATCTTATGCATTGGACGAACCAAAACGATCACCTGCCGTAAATTCATATGCGAAAAACGCAAATAATCGCGAATTTTATGCCTGAGATGATTACTCAATAGACTCTAGCGAAGGTGATTTGTAATTTGAAATAACGATAGAAAAAAAAAGAAAAAAAATACGATGAAAAGTTAAAAAAAAGAGAAAGCGACAACTTAGAAAATGGTCGGAAAAGGGAGAAGAAAAAAGGAAAATGAGGCAGAAAGTGAAGGGGAATTAGAGAGAAGATTCTATTAAATAACAAATTTGATATTGTTGTTGTAGGATAAGGAATAAATAAAATCTCTTCAATGTCATTATGTACTAATGCATACAATCATCCATCACAAACAAAGCAAAAGCCGCAAGAGTTGTACTTTGTTATTGAAGTATTCAAACAATTTTCTAACATTAACAAGAATATTTACTCAGATGTCATATAAATTTTCTAGCAACAATATAAATTTGTTATACATAATTTTTTAAGTAAAAAAAATATATTAGAATTTGTAGGTAAAGCTACTATCTAATTGAAGACAACAGCGAAATTTCAAATTTTGGCGGCTTTTAATAATATTTAAGAATTTTATTTTGAAATATATTTTTGTCGTAAATATTTTGTATTTCGTTTATCATTTTTAGCTTAAAACGAATATCTTTTTATGTTCTATTTTTTTGTCAAACGGACCAGCCAAGAATTTATTTTCATATTTTTCATTTTTGTTATAATTTTAAGCAATATTTATACAATGAAACAAAGCGAAGAAAATCCAGTTCATTTTATTGGCCGTTTCACTTTAAAAATTTTCTAAATTTCGACCGCAGATATAATTGCGTCACGTAGAAACTCATCACGCAGTCGAATTTAGAGTGAATCAGCTATAAAATATCAATTTTGTCGTTTAGACTAAAACATTTGTTGTTTAGTTTTTAGAAATAAAGCGCCATTTTACTGTGTAAACTAAACTTTTTTTTAAACTTCACCGAAAAACTAAATGAAATGAATTTATTGAGTCACAGGAAAAACAACACAAATGGAAAATCCAAAAAAAAAAATTGATGAATTGAGGATACAATTTAATTTTTTGACTTCTAAATAAATGGCAGTTACTAAAATATATTTAAAAATTGATAATATGAGGATGCACGAAGAGCTTTCATTACTTTTAATATACACGTGTTAAGAACAAATTGATAATCAAAAAAAAAAAATAAAAAGTAAAAAGAAAAAAAAAAAAAACAAAATTTTTAGATGTTATCGCTAGTCGTGAACTGAATTGACATTTTTGAATGTTATTTAAAATGGATGTTAGTTACTGTAAACAGAGGACGCTACTCTACTCTTAACATATCGACAATCGAAGCATCGATGAAACAGAATTTTTGTCACAATTGTCAATTGTCCAAATGATGACACTCATAATTTTCAAACCTAAAAAATTAACAAAATAAAGTGTGATTTGCATCACTTTTCATCAGGCAATAGTAGGCGCCTGTCGGTGGCGACATTCGCTTATTTTCATTAGATGAATACGGATCGATATAAAACTAAAGCTATCCATTTTTCTCGTAGCTAGAATAGGATTCGAAACACAACTGAAGACTTCAGGAGAAAAAAGGCAAAGCAATTGGAAGTGAACGTACTCTCATATATTATACATGCGAGCAGGTTCACTTCCAATTGCTTTATCTTGTTTTTCTCCCTAAGTCTTCAACTGAATCCTCACCATCCTCACTCTATTCCCGGACGGAATATGTGAACACTTTTTCTTTCGCCATACAAATTTTGCATGGCATAAGACATTCCCACACGATTCCTTTAGGATTCTTAAGGAATGTGTTCACTTATTCTTGACGGGTTGAAGTAATAAGCGTGCGCTGTGTGAGCCTGTTCAAAAAAATCTAAAATGTGTTCACTTAACTATTGAATAAAGGTTGGACGGTCTGTGCAAAATGATGGGTAAATACACAAGACAATTCGCACAGATGTTGTTTTCATCACACGTGTGGAAATAGCAATCGTGTTTTTGTGATTGTATGGCAAAATACTAAATTTGATGCATATACGATGTATTTTTGTTGTATTTTTGAGATATTTGTGATGTATTTTTGATGTATGAGTGTTCTAAAGGTTGTATTAGTGGTGTGTTGTTGTTGTTTTGGTGTCGTATACGTCCACGTAACTTGTACAACACTTATACATCACTAGTACATCACTACACGCAAAGAAAAATTGTGTATATCAGGGAACTTTCCTATAATATTATTTATAACTCCGCGGATATATTTATCTCAATCTGAGAAAAGTCTTGTTTCTCGTATCTAAATCATGTGTCTGTAATGAATAATATTATAGCAAAGTTGGATTATATCCCTGACAGATACAATTTTTCGTTGTGTGTAGTACATCACCAGTACATCACTAATACACCACCAGTACATCGATACATGATAAATTTGTACTCGTGATGTATTGGTGATGTACTGGTGATGTATTTGTGTAGCACAAGTAATGTGTATATGGTGGTAGAACTTTTTACGTCACATATGCAATTCATACATAATGAACGTATCAAATAAACGACACCAAAACAACGACAACAACACATCACTAATACAACCTTTAAAACTTTAAAATACATAAAGAATACATCGAGTATACATCAAATTTCCATCAAAGTTTTCAAATCAAATCATGACCAAAATAATAATTATCAAAATGAAAACTGATGTAAATTTGATGTATTGTCGATGTATTTTTGATGTATGAGTGTTGTGTTCTTGTTGTTTTGGTGTCGTATGTACAGTGTATTCATGATGTATGAATTGCATGTGTGATGTAAAAAAATTCTACCACCAAATGCACATCACTTGTACAACTGTAATACATCACCAGTATATAACTAATAATTCACGAGTGTAAATTTATCATGTATCGATGAACTGGTGATGTATTAGTGATGTATTAGTTATGTACTAGTTATGTACTAGTGATGTACTAGTGATGTACTGGTGATGTGCTGGTTGTGTTGGTGATGTATTAGTGTTGTACAAGTTATGTGGATGTATACGAGACCAAAACAACAAAAACACATTACTAATACAACCTTCACAACACTCATACATCAAAAGTGCATCACAAATATATCAAAAATACATCGAAAATAGATCGAATATACATCATCATTAGTATATTGCCCTATATTATTCTGCCATACACTCGTTTTTGTGTCAAACAGCAGCGCTAAAGACCTTCTCAATGCGTTACGCGTGAGGTAAGAGTGAAACGTTACATTGACAGACACTACAAGATATTTGCAGAGTTGTCACCAGGTCCCAGTACCAAATTTAATCTTTTCCCAGTTTTCAATGTCGGTGTTCCTCCAGTAAAATTCTTAAAACGATATTTTCAGAGTTGTCACCAGGTCCCAGTATCAAATCTGATCTCTTCCAAGTTTTCAATGTCGGTGTTCCTCCAGTAAAATTCTTAAAACGATAATTTTTCTAGTCCTTTGTCACAAAATGTGTGTGGAAACATTCTACATTGTTTGTTCTTCACAGATACGAGCAAAATGTCGGTTCCAATGAACAAATTTGGGTCGGCTCGAAGGAAAGTTCCTTAAAAACCAGTTTCAATTCCATCAGACTCAGTTGAAATGTCGATTTTTTCACCAGACTATGTGAAATATTAATTGTTTCAACATTCGGTTAAATCTCCCAGTATAAAGATCTCAACTTATTTCAGAGATCGATCGATTGCAATCATACAAAAATGTCACGTGTCGTATTAACGAATTATAAAAAATATGAAGTTCAAAATCGTTTCATCTGAATTAAATTTTTTTTTTTAAATTTGATAAAAAAATTTGTCATCTTCCTTATAATTCGCTGTTGGCAGCACGTTCGCTTTCTGCTTGCAACTATTTTACGGTTTCTGTTGATTTTGGTCCATACATTGTGATTGTGTGATGGATGGTTGTTATTGAATTTTTGTATAATTCGCCAGTGAACCATCTGTTGCACTATTCGAGTGATCAACATTTGGACAATAAATGAATTCTGAGAAATTTGATTCGGAAAACAAATTCGATATCACATTTGTAATTTAACTTTGGGATCGGTTCCCACTTCGAAATCATAGCAATTTAAACATTTCCATTCCATCTGTTCAATAGATGTAATAAAAAATGCATTCAAAACTGATCGCCTGTTTAACGGATTTACATTCATATTCTTCCCCTCGATAAAAACTCATTTCCACTAAAAATCGAATATTAATTTAACTGAAGAAAATACATATGGCAGCAATGAAAAGGGCATTTATGATATCGGAATGAAGGAATAATTTTATTTTATTATTTTTTTTTAATAATAATTTTTAGTCATGAGACCTGCCTCATAATGCACATAAAAATATCCTCAACAATATAATTTGCTATCAAACGAATAGGAAACTTTCTGTTTAAAAAAGAGAAATCCTTTTGACGAATATAGAATTTTAGAATAAAACAAGAAGAAAATCCGAACACATTATGTAATTACATTTCTAAAAAAAAGAAAAATAAATGAAATAAAAATGAAAAACGCGTAAAGTAAATATTTAAAATTTAGTTTAAAACAAAATAATATTACTTTATTCATATAAAAGATAAATATAAAATCTAAATACAAATAATTTAAAAGTTTAGAGAGTAAAAAGTTTAAAAATTGGTAAAAAACAACAAAGTGGAAGCAAATAAGAATTTAGATATTAATGTAGTCGAAATTAAAGTAAAATGGAAATCATTAAAAGAGAGATTGTGCGGATGATAAAATGGAAACAAAAAATCTTATAAAACAGTTGTAATTGTAATAAGGGAACTTGTAAATAAATACTCTAATTACAGTGTAAATGACGTGTATTACTTCTGCAGCTGTGCGCCGATTGAATTTTGCGAGTTTTGGCGGCGCATTCTGAGATGACCTACGTTTCCACTATTTTACGGTTTCCGGGTTTCCACTCCCGGGCTCAACAGAAATGGACAGGGAGATCACCTCAATATAAAACAAATTCGCGAAAGGAATATAAATGCCCCTTTTCAACGGCAATATTCAATCTTGAATACCCCATAAAAGAAGTCCACAAATTCAAAAAACGACATACAAAAACCTTTGGGACAAGTGACCATACATACGCAACCTCCCCCTCCAAATTACTTAAAAAACTACGTCGTAGCATCTTTCCAACGAGCCCAGATTCATCAAAATCGGTTGGAAATTTGCTGAGATATCGAGGTTTGAAAATGACATTTTTCTATGGGCCATCGATTTTTCTATTGTTCTCATTATTATGAAAACTTTTTTTCTGATCTGTCGGTTTCTATCTATTAAGAGTGATTTTGCGAAAACTTCGAACGATTTCGTACACTTTTGGGACAACATGTCGTACTTTTTCCCGATGAATGTGCCATTCGATTCCTTGTTCTATTGTAAGAAAAGTAATTTATCATTTTTGGAAAATTTGATATCTCGGGGGAGTTATGGTGTGCTAATTAAGTGCATGTCAGGGGGTGGTAAAAATGGTTTTTTAGCTATAACTCGTGTAAAACGAAATGAAATCAAATGAACTTTTATGGGATGGTAAGCCCCAATGATACAAAGGTTTTTCATCATTGGATTCCTTGGAGCCTTGCCCCACTCCTGAGTTATTAGTCATTTTAGGTGAAAACTTCGGGAACGCTTTACTGCTTGAAGCAGCGATGAACCGAAAAACTGAGTATGGGGTGTTCTAGTACACTACCCCTTACTATAAGACCATGCAAAGACTTCCTCGGTTTAAGGCTGTTGCACCGGTCTGGAACAACGTTTGTAAGAAATTCAATTTTTGACACTTTTTCTTGACTATTTTCAGCAGAAGAAATCTGTATAACTGCACTGAAACATGATCTGCAGCTGGATATGCGAAAAGGAGCTGCTCACAAGTAACGGTGTACTCTACGGATGGGGAGAAGTGGTAGCTACCAAAGAAAGCGTGAAGATGTCGAGTTTTATATGGAAATTTAGAACTTTCTGAACACTTTTTCTATGTGAAAGTGGGGGGGGGGGGGGGTAAAAATTCTATAACACAGTGTGTGACGTCATTTGTGAATGAACCCCCACAAATATTTAATTTTGGTCTAAATCTGACGTTCATAAAGGAAACGTAAAGGTAAGTGACAATTTTCACATTTTTTTTCAAATTTATTTCAACGTTGCTTTAGTTGGTAGTGTCCATGTTTTCCTCGGAATCAAAATCAAAGTAAGAATCACACATGTCGTCTAAATTACTTAATATTCCTTCTTCTTCGGAAAAAGCTACCTGCTTTGTAGTAGGCTCAACCATAGCTTCCCTTTTCTCTAATTGTTGGATGAGACCTCGTATGCGCTTCGGTTCGGAGCGAAAACTAGTAAAGAAACAAATTACATGAAAACTACATGTAAAGAATGAACATGAATTCAAATGGCTAATGAGTCGAGGGTGCCTAATTTTAATTTTAGTTTTGGATCAGGTAATTGCGTCCGAAAAGTTAATTTTATTTCTCTTCAGATTTAGACCAAAATCAAATATTTGTGGGGGCTCATTCACAAATGACGTAACACACTGTGTTATAGAATTTTTTAACTCCCCTCCCCCCCACTTTCACATAGAAAAAGTGTTCAAAACGTTCTAAATATCCATATAAAACTCAATATCTTCACGCTTTCTTTGGTAACCACCACCACCCCCACCCCCTTCCGTAGAGTACACCGTCACTTGTGAGCAGCTCCTTTTCGCATATCCAGCTGCAGATCATGTTTCAGGGCAGTTATACAGACTTCTTCAGCTGAAAATAGTCAAGAAAAAGTGTCAAAAATTAACCTTTCTTACAAAAAATGTTCCAAACCGGTACAACCGCCTTAAACCGGGGAACTTTTTAGCATTTTAACTGTCAATGTGACAATGTCAATGTGTGCTAAATTCTGAATAAGAATACGTAGACAATTGGTTTCTTCGGCAAAATTATATATATCAGTGAGACGAATTGGTGACACGAAGTGCTTCGACGGTAGCCGAAGGTGCCACGAAGTGTTCTGAAGGCAGCCGATGGTGCCACGAAGTGTTCTGAAGGCAGCCGAAAGTGACACGAAGTGTTCCGAAGGTAGCCGAAGGTGATACGAACTGTTCCGAAGGTACCCAAAAGTGACACGAAGTGTTCCGAAGGTAGCCGAAGGTGACACGAAGTGTTCCGAAGCCAGACGACAGTGCCACAAAGTATTCCGAAGGTAGCCGAAGGTGACACGAAGTGTTCTGAAGGCAGACGAAGGTGAAAAATTTTTTTAGGAGAAAATTTTTTTTGAAGAAATTTTTTTTTTTTTATTTATTTAAACCCAAATACTAAAATAAAATCACAAAAACTACAAACTACAACGTACATACAATATTATAAATCACAAACAGATAATCACAAAAATACATCACAGCCTTGATCATCACTAAAAGTGTCGCGAATTAAAACTGAATTGCCTCTCTGGATGGCTATGGAGATCCGTTGCAATAAATAATCTAAAGATCGCGGCTCTCCAGAACTTCTCACTAACGCTTTTCCGAAATTTTCCAAAAACACCGTTGTTTCGGGGCCGGCCGCACCAAACGATTCGAAAGCTAGCGCTGGGAAAATGTAAAATGTAATGTAAATCGATGTACTTGTTGTGCTTTTCGCGTTCGGCCTTGTCAGCAGCTGAGCCACTGCATACAGCACTCAATTTCACATATGTTGGTGTGATCGTATCTACTACCGTTACGTTCCATATCAGTGATTTCCCATGGCTCCATGGGTAGCTTGTAAGGCTTGTAAGGCCATCGGGACGTTTACCATTTCCTCGGGAGAGTCCGGGTGGCTCTATTTTATTTGGGGCGCCTGAAGCTCTGAGTGCCGCTGAGAAAATTTTGTTAATCTCTAAATGTCTGGAATATTTACCTTTTGACAAAGAGCATGATAACGCATGGTGACAGTTCGACTCTACTATTTCGCCGCACACGCAGGTATAGGCCTCGCACACTTTGTTTCCAAGCCTTAACGCCACAGCAATTCTGGCAGTGTCATTGTCCAACAGTAGTCCGTCCCAATTGAGGAGACGGAACCGCTTGCAGCCACTTTTAAGAGGTTGTGGAAGATGACGCAAGAAGTCTGGCTCGATCATTTAGGCCACCGGAAGACAATAGCTCATCGAAAATTTGGTGGACTTTTAAACTAGTTTTTTTTCACTAAATCAAGGTGTTTGAAATTTTGTAAGTTTGAATCCGTTTTTCTTTTTTTCAGCCATAGGATGGGCCTCTAAAATGGCCCCCGGCCCACCTTTTCAGGCACGGGCCCGGAAGATTTACTCCCGTTCCACTACTTTAATCAGGTCTGCCTGACAGGTAGTTTCAAAAGGAATGTTGAGATTGAAGATGGGCAAAATCGGTCAAGAACTTTCGAAGTTACGGTCGAATAAGTTGTCAAAACCTTGTTTTTGAAGGTCGCAGAAAATTTTTGCTTATATCTCTGACGAACAGGAATTGCTTTTCAAGGTTTGGAATGAAAGATATGGATCTCAAAAAACTAACTAAAATAAGTGAATGAAAATTGATTCACTGGTAGGGTCCATACAGCGCGCCAAAATCTTTCTCAAGAATTTAATTACATATAAAGAAAGTTTGCCGTGATTCAGAGGTAGTCGAAGGGTCAACAGTATTAAAGAAAAAAGTATAAGAACGTCTTCTCCTAACGGGCAGATTTTCTTCCGCACATTAATGTATGTCAGAAGGTAAGGAACGCACGTGAAAACACAACCTGTATGACTTTTAAAGGTCGTTTCATTGCAAAGATGCAGTTATCTCAATACGAGAAATTTTCAAGAAATTCGCGAAATTTTCATGAAATTCGAGAAATTTTCGCGAAATTTGAGAAATTTTCGCGAAATTTGAGAAATTTTCGCGAAATTTGAGAAATTTTCGCAAAATTTGAGAAATTTTCGCAAAATTTGAGAAATTTTCGCGAAATTCGAGAAATTCGCGAAATTTGTTTCTCAAAAATAGGCCCTGCTCCACACAGATGAACACTGTCCCCTGCTGCGCTTTTTCACTACTTGTACATCAATGCCAATATGGGTCCATTAGAAGATTTCGATCCTAGGCCAGCAACTCAATACTGGATGAAAAACAAAAAACGAACAGCACAAGTCGGTTCAAAGTCACCAACAAGATTGGTTTAAAGGTGTTTTCAAGGAAGCAGCTAGCGAGAAAAAAGAGCATAAGCCGATCATTTAATTTTAATAGTTTATGACTTGACAAAAATATTTAGCTAAACTGATTTTTTCAAAATTTCTTTCAATTTCTCTAAATTTCCCTAAATTTCACCAATTTCTCTAAAATTTCCCCAATAATAGGCCCTGATGACTTGCCCACGGGTCAGAGGGGAATCGAATTAGTGGGTAGTGCGTGTGGTTAGCCACCATACCACACTCAAAAAAAGCGATATGGTTATGAATTCAACAACAGAGCCTCGGATTGGACAGGATAAACGGCAACGACTTAGGCAACGGAAAAGGGACAACGATTTACAATTAGGAACATGGAATGTTAGATCTCTGTTACGGCCAGGAGGGTTGAGATCACTCACTAGTGCGCTAAGGGCGACTAAACTTGACATTACAGCAGTACAGGAAACTAGATGGCCTGGGAAGGATTCTATGATCAGTAGAGACCTTACGTTTTATTACAGCGGCAAGAGCAACGACAGCCCAAGAGGATACGGAACAGGTTTCATGGTCTTCGGTAGAGCCAGAAACGCGGTGATTGGTTTCACTCCTGTCAACGAACGAATATGCACTCTACGGATAAGAGGAAAATTTTTCAATTATACTCTTATTAACGTCTACGCTCCAACGGAGGAAAAGGAAGCGAAGGAGCTATTTTACGAGAAACTGGTGAAAGTGTATGATGGAGCACCGAATCGAGACATCAAAATCATACTTGGGGATTTGAATGCCAAGATAGGTCGCGAAGTCTACTACCGTCCCACTATTGGTAAATATAGCCTCCACGAAAAGACAAGCGAAAATGGAACGTTGGCAATTGATTTCGCAGCGTCAAGGAACATGGTTGTAGTACCTATTTCGAACATAAAGATATCCACAAAGCGACATGGGTATCACCTGATGGACGAACCAAAAACCAGATTGACCACGTGTTTATAGATGGGCGTCAAATTTCAAAGCCCCAGGAACCGACAACATACCTGGAGAACTTTTCAAGCACGGTGGTAACGCATTATGTATGGAGATGCACGAGCTCATCAAGCGCATCTGGAATGTCGAGGAGTTGCCGGGAGAGTGGAAGACTAGAATCATCTGCCCTTTGTACAAGAAAGTCGACAAATTGGAGTGTGGCAACAATCGAGGAATTTCGCTTTTGAATATCGCCTACAAGATATTTGCGAATATTCTATACAAACGCCTTCTTCCATACATGGAATCTACTGTTGGTGAATATCAAGGTGGTTTTCGTGTAGGTCGTTCAACAACGGACCAGCTGTTTAGCATTAGACTGATCTTGGAGAAGTGTAAGGAGTACAACGTGGAAATACACCATTTGTTCGTAGACTTCAAAGCAGCATACGACAGTGTCAACAGGAGGAAGTTATGGAGAGTGATGGAGGAATTAGGGGTTCCCAAAAAACTAATCTCGCTAACAAAGTCGACAATGGATGGAGCTAACAGCCGAGTAAGAATCCGAAGCAAATTGTCAGACGCTTTCGACATTGAGGAAGGACTACGTCAAGGTGATCCGCTCGCGACGCTGCTTTTTAATTTGACCCTTGAAGCAGCAGTGAGAACCATGGACATCGACACCACAGCACCATTTTCACCAAATCCAGTCAATTGCTGGGCTTCGCTGATGACTTGGATATCTTGGGCCGAAACATGGAAGCTGTTAAGGAAAGTTTCACGGCTTTGGACAGAAAAGGTACCGACCTCGGGTTGAAGGTTAATGACACAAAGACCGAATACATGATTGTCTCCCCATCGAATCGACAACACGACCAAAGCGTAACAATTGACACACACACATTTAAGGTGGAAGACAAGTTCGTATATCTTGGATCTCTGCTTAATTCTGACGACGTGATCATGGACGAAATCAAAAGACGTATAACTCTTGGCAACCGGAGTTATTACAGCCTGATAAAAATTTTAAAGTCCAAATCAGTAAGCACTCTAAATGCGCACTGTACAAATCTGTTATAAGACCAATAGTTACGTATGGGTCGGATTCGTGGTGCATGACTCAGAAAGACGAACAATCGCTGCTCAAGTTCGAAAGAAAGGTACTGCGGACAATTTTCGGACCAGTATATGACGAAAATATGAACAGATGGCGCAGACGATTTAATCATGAGCTTATGCAGCTTTATGGAGAGCCGGACATAGTTAGAACAACAAAAATTAACAGACTACGATGGCTTGGTCATGTGCAGCGTATGGACGACAATCGTATCCCGACGAAACTTTTAATCACCAAACCGGAAGGCAAAAGAAGTGCAGGCAGACCAAAATCCAGATGGTGCGATGCAGCTTTTGCCAACCTGAGAACTGTGGGAGTAACCAGCTGGAAGACGTTAGCTGAGGATAGGTCCGGCTGGAGAAGCATGTTGGAGAAGGCCAAGACCCTTAATGGGTTGTAGGGCCGGTTAAGTAAGTAAGTAAGTAAGTAGATATAAGAAATTTAGTTTTAAGTTTGTGCAAAATTAAAAACACCCTAATTACACGAATAATGATCACCCTCTGATCTAGTCCATTTCTTTTCGTTAAATCAAGAAGGAATATTCGAGAATTCAGCAACCGGAATTCGAACAATATTTTACCGTATGAAACGCCATGATATCGAAGTACTTCACAAATGACAAGTCAGTCGAGTACTATCGTTCGTCAGGGAAACATCATATTTTTGTCAACGCTCAAAAAGAACCTTTGATCTTTCATTTTTTTGTTGAACCGAAAATTATTGATTGAGTTTATAAGAGACCATTTGCCATCAAGTGAACATTTTGGGCAATCATTCAATAGCGGAAATAGTGTTTATTGATTAAACAAAAGAAGTGAATCAAGATAATTAATTCAATCATAATTATCGATGGCGCGTCGGTCATTACAATAGAAATAAAATTGGTGTGATTTAGAGTGGTGAAAAAGGTCGTCGCACCTATAAAAATTGTTCGCAAAGAACAATTTATTAGTTATTAATAAAAATAGTGAATATTTGGATAATCATAATCATCAAGCATTGTTTGGTGCCATGTAGTCCAGCCGTGTGATTAACGAAAGTCAAGGTCATCCCACGGAAGAGCTCCAACGGTTAACGTATATTATTATTACTTTACTTGAATATAATTTTTCTGGCATCTCAAGCATGTCTTGAGACTTCAGCTAGTAACAAGAATAGCGCGATTAGACACAAAGAACAATATTTCTCGAGTGATAATTAGTTATTAAGGAACTATATAAAGGAAATATATATAATTTTGTGAGATCGCAACACAGTGTTCGTATTTTTCTTTTATCATAATTATTCATTACGTTTATGACTTGCGGTAAGTTTCTATTTTTACTCTGATACTCTTCTCCAATAAGAAGGAATTATCGGGTTGTAAAGGACCGAAGCTAAACGGTATACAGCTGAAGTTATCTGATGAAGCAAAATTCTTGGGAATCATACTTGATATAAAGCTGAACTTCACAAGACATATTGAAGAAAGAGTGAAGAAAGCTAGAATATTTTCGGCAATGCAGAGTAGCTTTTAGGGCTTAAGACCTAAAGTAGTCCACTAGCTATACACTGCGATTATCAGATCGATATTGTTTTATGGAAGCCACTTATGGTACCATAGGTTAAAATTGTAGATCCGAAATGGAACACGTCCAAAGGATGATCCTGTTGGGGATTACAGGAACCATGAAATCAACTCCGACAAGAGCACTAGAAATTCTTACAGATACTCTTCCAGTGGATCTATACGGAGAGCAAGAAGCCCTAACCACGGCTATAATACTGCTGGCAAAATTCAGAGTATGGTCATGCGAAAATTCTGATCAAGAACTCAAAAGTAATCCCTGAACTCTTAATGTATACGGATAAATGCACCCCCATATACTTCTTTAATAAGAAATTTAAGGTTATCATACCACATGAAGAAATTCTTCAAGGCAGTAACATCCTCGAAGATGCAGATTTCAACATATGGTTCGAAAACGAACGAAGGGAGTGGAATAGGGATTTACTCCACTAATCCCGAAATCAAGGTATCGATATCCCTAGACAGATATGCGACAATTAAGCAAGCTGAAACATGCGCTATAAGTGAAGCATGCAAAATCCTTACGATAAGCAAGACCCGAGGGACAGTTATAAACGTTCACTCGGACAGCCAGTCCAGTCTGAAAGCAATGAGAGGGCGCTGCGTCACGTCTAATATATCGGCAGAATGCTATCAAATTTCAGACGCACTATCAATGAACAATAAGATGAACCTGATCTGGGTATCAGGACATTGCCGCATTGAAGGAAACGAGGCAGCTGATTAACTCGCTAAATTAGGCTGCAAAACACTTTTTCACGGGCTAGATCCCTCTTTAGGGCTGTCTTACAGCACTCAAAGAAATTTGATGAGAGAAGACTTCAAGAATAAATATGATCGTCTCTGGAGAAACTTGCCGAATTGCAAGCACAGCAGAACCATTATTGATGGCCGTAGTAAATGGAATTCCAAGTACCTGCTAAGTAGACCCAGAGCGGACCTAGAGCTACTTATTGGCGTCATCACAGGACACTGGACGCTGGAAGCACCTGCACAAAATGGGCATCACTGGCGTAGACACGTGTGAAAGATGTCAAGAAGAAGTCGAAACTCCACTACATCTTATGACATCCTGCCCGTCTGTAGCGAGACTGAGAACTAAGCACTTCAACATGCAGGCGGTAACAGGTGGAGACTTAAAAAACATCAAAATCAGCAAGATGCTAAAATTTTTCAAAGAATTGTAATTATTTGGTTGCAAAAGAGGCCGTGCGATGAGGCTTAGTTGAAAGACTCATTGCAAATTATAATTTAGAGAAGAAAAATCGATAATATTCGCTTTAAGAGAGACCCTATCATTATCACCAATAATGCAGCAAAATTCACTTCAGTTTATGTTCATTACATTCGTGCATCTATATATAAATCAACTGAAACATAAATATTTATATTCAAGTTAATGATTCTGATTTAAATCTCAATGAAATCTTTAATGAGAACATCTGTTAAAACTGTGTGTGATCGATAGATTTCACATTTATATTTTGTAAATAAATCTCAAATTCTTCATTAGAAAAAAAAAATTCGGAAGAGAACAGATTCAGGTAAAGTACCACATGAAATATGGTTTATAAATAAAAGTGGCCGTAATAGTACCCCGGAGCATGTTGAAGGTTTTAAAATAAATTAATTAGAATGTTGATAGAAAATATTAAGGATATCAATTTGTACTACACATTTAGGAAACCGACATGTGGATTTAGTATATTTGTTCGTTTAATTGAACATAAAAACAAATAATTATTGGATGTTTGTAAGATATTGGAAAGTATTAGGTAGACTTAGGGGCGCGATTGGACATACTTCTCTTTGGATTGTTTTACTATGAGTTACAGCTGAATGAAATACCAGAAAGTTAAATCGATTTTTATGAGGTGCTACAGTTCACAATAAGATGTAATTTTTACAAGTAGACGTACATGGTTCATGTGCTATTGTGTTGTTTGCACATTTAGAATACAAAGTCTAGCATCCGCAAATCCACGCGTTCAGTGCGACTTATGTCAAAGTATATGAGCTTTCATGACGAAATGCGGAAGTTAACAACCACGTGACACGCTTGATATATTACGACATGAAATTTCGTATACCTTGACATAAGCCGACGTCGTCGTATGTACGTATGTACGTATGTACGTATGTAGAGTGGATATGAATACAGACATTAAATTGTTTCATTTTCAGTTTTGCAATTACATAATTTCAAATGTGTGCGTCATATTCGATGCAGTTGTTTCGTCATTGTTTTTGTTTAGTTTTCTCTACCAGCGAAGTACGCTAAGCGTCCAATCAAACAGTGCGCTACATACATTCAGAATTTTGTTTCATGTATTTTTACGTGCAAGGGGGGGGGGGGGAGGGAATCTAAAATCCATCAGTTTTTAGCGTGCGCACGACCTGAATGGCCCCTAATATTCTAGTTACATTCGTAAATATCTTTCGTTATTGATACTAAAATCGAATGATTTCCTGAACCTAACAAAGTACAGTACGACAGATCACAGTTGTCCCGACGGTCAGCGAAGCGACCTGAAATCTGAAAGCTGACCTGAGTCAAAAAAACGAAAATTAAAGATTTAGTTCAGGTCAGCTCAGCATAGGTTACCCAAGTTTAATATCAGGCAATTCTTTTCCACGGTAAGTCTGGTGAAAACAGAATGGGTCGACTTAAATTGACCTGCTAAGATCTTTATTATCACTTTAGTGAATTACATTTAAACTTACTTACTTATCAGCCTTTCTAACCCAAGCGGGTTTTGGCTGACTCTACAAGGTTTCTCCATCTGGAGCGATCCTGGGCCAGACTTCTCCACTGCGCAACGTCCCCGTGGTCGTCGTTGTTGAATCCGTCCGTTTATCCGAGGCTCTTGTAGAGTTTCTTGAACTGTGATTTTTTTTACGAGGAAGAGGCGTTAACACTTCGCTCAACCCACTGATCTGTTTCCCCGACAACCCGTAGGCAAGTCGTCAGGTAGCACTCTTAAGTTTAGCACAAAACTCCGAAGAGAATTGAGGTCCCAGGGACTACGACGTGGACGTAAAAAGAGCACTTGATAGTTAGACAGTTGCACGCCTGGCATATGACCCGGACTACCACACTCCGCTCATATGCTGTCAAGCGCTACCCTATCTAACTACCCAATCCCAATCCAATTACATTTAAAGGAGACTTAAATACTGAACTAAGGTGATGTACTAAAAGACTTGACTGCATCAGCTTAGTGGCACAAAACAACCTTCAGTGCATGTAAACCATGTAAACAAAAATCGTCATCTTACAGACAAAGGTAGATGTCGTTGAGGGACCATCCATAAATTACGTACGCTTTTTTCAGTGCTGTCATCAGATTTAAATCAACAATAACTTGAAAAATATTTACTTTTGAGACATCAAATGTATGGCCGACCCCCCATTTAGGGGGGTAGTATGGGGGGGTCGGTCATACATTTGACGTCTCAAAAGTGAATATTTTCCAAGTTATTGTTGATTTAAATCTGATGACAGCACTGAAAAAAGCGTACGTAATTTATGGATGGTCCCTGAATTTCTCTCATGAATTTGTTGAGTAAACAATAACTCTATATGAATGAAATCATGCAATTTTAAGCATTTTATCGCAACAACTAAAATGACGTTACGAGAACATAATCATCTTTGTGTTGCTGACCTACTCGAAGAAACATTTAAACCAAAAAAAAATGTGTATGAATTATGCTCACTGGAGCCTTCTAATCTAAATTGGATTCATTTCACTTTTGTGTATAAATAATACGATACAGTAGTATAATACTCATGTAATGTACACTTTCTACAGTGTGTATCTCTGTTTGACTATTATGTGGGCAAAAAGTTATCTTTTATCTAATTCAGACAGTAGATCCCATACATCTTGCATTTATATTATGCCTCTAATATGATCAAAGATATGATCGAAAAGGTGACTTTTAAAATGGAATTTTCTTCCTTTTTTTACCTTTTGAACATGAGTTCGCAAAAAGGTTTATTTGTGCAAAAATAAAAAAAAATTCGAAATAATTTTTGTTCTAAAAAGAAATGACATTTCCAATTTATTTTTTTTTTCTTCTGTTGGACACATACAAAGATATGACCAAAAACCGAATAAAAAAAAACTTATAGAGATATACGAACACAATAATCTAAAGACCACAAAAACACTCATCTTAGTTTTACCTGGAATCATTTGGATTGGTATAAACATCTAAGACACATTGAATTTACAGCAACAAGAATTTCATAGCATTTTTTTTTTCAAACAGTCAAAATGTTTTCTGTGAGTTCGACAAAATTCCAACGTGCTTTGGGGAAAAAAATCTGTTTTGCATAAACACGATTTTTTGTGTTTAAGATGCGGTTTTTTTTACGTTCTGCTTCGCTTTGATTCATAATAAAAATAATATTCCAATTTCATATTAATCATAAATCGCCAGATTCTTTTTTATATTTAAAATTGTTGTTTGTGTTAATCTAAAAAGGAGCATTTGATTCATTTTTTCGATGATATTAAAAAAGTATTAAGAAGAGAAGACTATTTTAATTGAATAATCTAGATGTCTGTCGTAGCAACTTGTTCGAAAAGATTGCATCAATAAAAATGAAAATTGAAAAATTCTCTCTCCATTTTTTCTTTTACAGCAGTTAGGCTTTTCATAAAAATTTGTAACAAAATATTCGTTACAACGACTGCGTCGGCTTATGTCAAAATATATCAAATTTCATGACGAAATTTTCACATAGGCTTACGTCAAGGTATAGACGACTTCATAAAGAAATGCATATGCAAGGGACTCCTACGCATCAGAATAGGTGTGGCAAACAGAATTGATGTGGTAAAACAATTTAAACAAATGATTTGTATTTTTCGTATCAGTTCCTAAAACACTAAGGAGAGGCCTCTGATCCATACTTCGATGGACAAAAACGTTCTCCTCAATTTACCCCACTA
>CM055404.1:11309147-11339115 GCA_029228625.1 Pseudolycoriella hygida
AAAATAAAATCACAAAAACTACAAACTACAACGTACATACAATATTATAAATCACAAACAGATAATCACAAAAATACATCACAGCCTTGATCATCACTAAAAGTGTCGCGAATTAAAACTGAATTGCCTCTCTGGATGGCTATGGAGATCCGTTGCAATAAATAATCTAAAGATCGCGGCTCTCCAGAACTTCTCACTAACGCTTTTCCGAAATTTTCCAAAAACACCGTTGTTTCGGGGCCGGCCGCACCAAACGATTCGAAAGCTAGCGCTGGGAAAATGTAAAATGTAATGTAAATCGATGTACTTGTTGTGCTTTTCGCGTTCGGCCTTGTCAGCAGCTGAGCCACTGCATACAGCACTCAATTTCACATATGTTGGTGTGATCGTATCTACTACCGTTACGTTCCATATCAGTGATTTCCCATGGCTCCATGGGTAGCTTGTAAGGCTTGTAAGGCCATCGGGACGTTTACCATTTCCTCGGGAGAGTCCGGGTGGCTCTATTTTATTTGGGGCGCCTGAAGCTCTGAGTGCCGCTGAGAAAATTTTGTTAATCTCTAAATGTCTGGAATATTTACCTTTTGACAAAGAGCATGATAACGCATGGTGACAGTTCGACTCTACTATTTCGCCGCACACGCAGGTATAGGCCTCGCACACTTTGTTTCCAAGCCTTAACGCCACAGCAATTCTGGCAGTGTCATTGTCCAACAGTAGTCCGTCCCAATTGAGGAGACGGAACCGCTTGCAGCCACTTTTAAGAGGTTGTGGAAGATGACGCAAGAAGTCTGGCTCGATCATTTAGGCCACCGGAAGACAATAGCTCATCGAAAATTTGGTGGACTTTTAAACTAGTTTTTTTTCACTAAATCAAGGTGTTTGAAATTTTGTAAGTTTGAATCCGTTTTTCTTTTTTTCAGCCATAGGATGGGCCTCTAAAATGGCCCCCGGCCCACCTTTTCAGGCACGGGCCCGGAAGATTTACTCCCGTTCCACTACTTTAATCAGGTCTGCCTGACAGGTAGTTTCAAAAGGAATGTTGAGATTGAAGATGGGCAAAATCGGTCAAGAACTTTCGAAGTTACGGTCGAATAAGTTGTCAAAACCTTGTTTTTGAAGGTCGCAGAAAATTTTTGCTTATATCTCTGACGAACAGGAATTGCTTTTCAAGGTTTGGAATGAAAGATATGGATCTCAAAAAACTAACTAAAATAAGTGAATGAAAATTGATTCACTGGTAGGGTCCATACAGCGCGCCAAAATCTTTCTCAAGAATTTAATTACATATAAAGAAAGTTTGCCGTGATTCAGAGGTAGTCGAAGGGTCAACAGTATTAAAGAAAAAAGTATAAGAACGTCTTCTCCTAACGGGCAGATTTTCTTCCGCACATTAATGTATGTCAGAAGGTAAGGAACGCACGTGAAAACACAACCTGTATGACTTTTAAAGGTCGTTTCATTGCAAAGATGCAGTTATCTCAATACGAGAAATTTTCAAGAAATTCGCGAAATTTTCATGAAATTCGAGAAATTTTCGCGAAATTTGAGAAATTTTCGCGAAATTTGAGAAATTTTCGCGAAATTTGAGAAATTTTCGCAAAATTTGAGAAATTTTCGCAAAATTTGAGAAATTTTCGCGAAATTCGAGAAATTCGCGAAATTTGTTTCTCAAAAATAGGCCCTGCTCCACACAGATGAACACTGTCCCCTGCTGCGCTTTTTCACTACTTGTACATCAATGCCAATATGGGTCCATTAGAAGATTTCGATCCTAGGCCAGCAACTCAATACTGGATGAAAAACAAAAAACGAACAGCACAAGTCGGTTCAAAGTCACCAACAAGATTGGTTTAAAGGTGTTTTCAAGGAAGCAGCTAGCGAGAAAAAAGAGCATAAGCCGATCATTTAATTTTAATAGTTTATGACTTGACAAAAATATTTAGCTAAACTGATTTTTTCAAAATTTCTTTCAATTTCTCTAAATTTCCCTAAATTTCACCAATTTCTCTAAAATTTCCCCAATAATAGGCCCTGATGACTTGCCCACGGGTCAGAGGGGAATCGAATTAGTGGGTAGTGCGTGTGGTTAGCCACCATACCACACTCAAAAAAAGCGATATGGTTATGAATTCAACAACAGAGCCTCGGATTGGACAGGATAAACGGCAACGACTTAGGCAACGGAAAAGGGACAACGATTTACAATTAGGAACATGGAATGTTAGATCTCTGTTACGGCCAGGAGGGTTGAGATCACTCACTAGTGCGCTAAGGGCGACTAAACTTGACATTACAGCAGTACAGGAAACTAGATGGCCTGGGAAGGATTCTATGATCAGTAGAGACTTTACGTTTTATTACAGCGGCAAGAGCAACGATAGCCCAAGAGGATACGGACAGGCTTCATGGTCTTCGGTAGAGCCAGAAACGCGGTGATTGGTTTCACTCCTGTCAGCGAAAGAATATGCACTCTACGGATAAGAGGAAAATTTTTCAATTATACTCTTATTAACGTCTACGCTCCAACGGAGGAAAAAGATAATGAAGCGAAGGAGCTATTTTACGAGAAACTGGTGAAAGTGTATGATGGAGCACCGAATTGAGACATCAAAATCATACTTGGGGATTTGAATGCCAAGATAGGTCGCGAAGTCTACTACCGTCCCACTATTGGTAAATATAGCCTCCACGAAAAGACAAGCGAAAATGGAACGTTGGCAATTGATTTCGCAGCGTCAAGGAACATGGTTGTAGTACCTATTTCGAACATAAAGATATCCACAAAGCGACATGGGTATCACCTGATGGACGAACCAAAAACCAGATTGACCACGTGTTTATAGATGGGCGTCAAATTTCAAAGCCCCAGGAACCGACAACATACCTGGAGAACTTTTCAAGCACGGTGGTAACGCATTATGTATGGAGATGCACGAGCTCATCAAGCGCATCTGGAATGTCGAGGAGTTGCCGGGAGAGTGGAAGACTAGCATCATCTGCCCTTTGTACAAGAAAGGAGACAAATTGGAGTGTGGCAACTATCGAGGAATTTCGCTTTTGAATATCGCCTACAAGATATTTGCGAATATTCTATACAAACGCCTTCTTCCATACATGGAATCTACTGTTGGTGAATATCAAGGTGGTTTTCGTGTAGGTCGTTCAACAACGGACCAGCTGTTTAGCATTAGACAGGTATTGGAGAAGTGTAAGGAGTACAACGTGGAAATACACCATTTGTTCGTAGACTTCAAAGCAGCATACGACAGTGTCAACAGGAGGAAGTTTTGGAGAGTGATGGAGGAATTAGGGGTTCCCAAAAAACTAATCTCGCTAACAAAGTTGACAATGGATGGAGCTAACAGCCGAGTAAGAATCCGAAGCAAATTGTCAGACGCTTTCGACATTGAAGAAGGACTACGTCAAGGTGATCCGCTCGCGACGCTGCTTTTTAATTTGACCCTTGAAGCAGCAGTGAGAACCATGGACATCGACACCAGCAGCACCATTTTCACCAAATCCAGTCAATTGCTGGGCTTCGCTGATGACTTGGATATCCTGGGCCGAAACATGGAAGCTGTTAAGTTCACGGCTTTGGACAGAAAAGGTACCGACCTCGGGTTAAAGGTTAATGACACAAAGACCGAATACATGATTGTCTCCCCATCGAATCGACAACACGACCAAAGCGTAACAATTGACACACACACATTTAAGGTGGTAGACAAGTTCGTATATCTTGGATCTCTGCTTAATTCTGACAACGTAACATGGACGAAATCAAAAGACGGATAATTCTTGGCAATCGGAGTTATTACAGCCTGATAAAAATTTTAAAGTCCAAATCAGTAAGCAGAAACTCTAAATGCGCACTGTACAAATCTGTGATAAGACCAATAGTTACGTATGGGTCGGAGTCGTGGTGCATGACTCAGAAAGACGAACAATCGCTGCTCACGTTCGAAAGATAGGTACTGCGGACAATTTTCGGACCAGTATATGACGAAAATATGAACAGATGGCGCAGACGATTTAATCATGAGCTTATGCAGCTTTATGGAGAGCCGGACATAGTTAGAACAACAAAAATTAACAGACTACGATGGCTTGGTCATGTGCAGCGTATGGACGACAATCGTATCCCGAAGAAACTTTTTATCACCAAACCGCAAGGCAAGAGAAGTGCAGGCAGACCAAAATCCAGATGGTGCGATGCAGCTTTTGCCAACCTGAGAACTGCGGGAGTAACCAGCTGGAAGACGTTAGCTGAGGATAGGTCCGGTTGGAGAAGCATGTTGGAGAAGGCCAAGACCCTTAATGGGTTGTAGGGCCGGTTAAGTAAGTAAAGTAAGTAGGCCCTGATCGAATGCGAAAATATATGTCACCCCACCCCAATTTATATCAGTTGTTTTGGAAGAAGGAACAAGGACTTGCGTCACATTTCCCTTTTAAAAGGGTGTTTGTTGTGATCATCTTTTCGCAAATCAAACAAAAGAAATGAAAAAAAAAAAAAAAATATAATTTCACCATTTTATTTAAGTTTTGTTTTACATTTAAGGATTCACTAAAAGCAATTGAAATACATGTTGCCATAATAGCCGCCCACATACAGGCCTAATGGAATTCCGATAATAGTAGACACTATAAGATAAACACATCCACCACCACCGCAAGCACCAGTACTCTGCAAACAGGAGAAACAGCTATCGGCTGGTACATCACCGATGCCTGATTGACAACATGCTGCTGCGGAACCAGCGGCGATGCCACAACATGTGAAACCCAACACACACAATACCAATGGCACACCAATTAAGATAGCTAATGATCCACAAACAGCACCGCCAATGGCGATTCCGAGAACAATAGAACAGTTTCTTAACTGAAAAACAAATAGCACATTTTAGCAGATCGCAATTTACACAACATGTGATCGATGCATTCTACAACCCTTCCCGAGCATCAGGACGAATGTTTATTCTACGAAAATTTTTTCAGATTTCGAGAAGTTTCAGTAGCAAATACCGTTTTTTTTCTCTAACCTATCACAAATACATCCCCCTGCTTCCACGGCATCTTTTTTAAAATCATAGACGCTATCATGTTACTTACACTTTCGATTTTCTCTTTTGTTAGAACATATCGAAAAATTGTTTCGTTTCCTGTTGAACGATTTCCAGTCACATTGTCCACTTGTTTGTAATGTTGTAAATCAACGGCTTCGTGAAGTTTACAATTGGGTCAATTGGGTTCCCCAGTTTCATTTAGAAGAGAATGGATATCCATTGCTGCTGTTTTATTAACACTTCCCATCGTAACATAAAGGAACAAAAACAAATTATTGCACTTTTCGTAGCCATGTCTACAAAATACAAAAATTCAACGTCAATGTGTTTGCCTCGAAAATTTCACAAAATAACAGCAGATTGAAAATTCTATGAAAGAACTGTTTTGGATAAAAGCGAGATGACAGTTGTGGTATTTCCCCCCACAATAATTCTATGTCAGTGTTTACATAACTAAGTGTCATCAAGTTAGTTTAACATTCAGAGAAATGATGACGCTGTTCGAAATGTCATTAATTTCTCTTAGAGGTATGGTGATGAGTTTCTCTTTCGTCTGAAAATAAATTTTTTTCGTCACGAGGAGTGGAGATGCATAGTAAAAGTATGAACTTAACAATGTTTTGCTTTGAGGTATAAACACTTCAGTTCTTGTGACAAGTCAGGCATGAAATCGAACATCCACTTTTCTCAACATGAATTTATGAGTAGAAGATCCACACAGACAAACCTCAAGGAGTATGCCTCGATGGCTGCTGACTCGATTGTTGCTGGGAGGCAGGTGGATACGATATACACGGACTTCTCTAAGGTTGATCATGGGATACTAAATTGAAATCGTCTGGTATACCCGACAATCTAGTCACATGGTCTAGGTCTAGTCAACCTACTTAACGAACCGATCTCAAACGTTAAAGTAATTCATAATAAGTCGAAACGAGCCTTGTCCGACGAAAAAGGGATGAAATTCCTAGTGGTTTTGAAGCGAATTGTTGTTCAGCGCTCTGAGACCCAAAGACAGTCAGTATCAAAATCAAAGAACCAACCAAGAAATTCATCTTTTTTTCGTCGGACTAGGGTCGTTTCGACTTATTATGAATTACTTTAACGTTTGCAACTGATTTCGACAAGTTTCTGACGAAAATATGGAAAATATATTTTTTTGAGGTTATGTATGGGGAGAAATCAAACCTGTCACTTTGTCTAACAGCCATACGACTATTAATCTGCGGCCTACATGCACAAATACTTTTCCCGACATTTTTGAACATTCTTAAATCACGTTTTAAGAATTCCTACATTTAAATTGTGAATATTTCACGAGATATAGATTTTTGAACATGAATATAACGGATAAGCCTACTGTGCATCGTTGCATTACCACTAGCAGGCTTTGGCTTCGGAGGAGTAGCTGCAGGTAAACTACGAAACAGTTCATTAAACTTCATTTCATTCGAATCATTTATTTGCAAACATCTTTCGAAGTAACATTAGTAGATTACGTTCTATGCAGTGAAAATAATTCATTACATGAGGGATCAATTTTGTGATATGAGCGGAACTCCCGAGTGTGTTTTCGAGCAACAAGCTTCGGCTCGGATATGTAAACTCTACCCACGTCAAAAACAGTTTCCGAAGCGAGTTGCTCAAAAATTCAAGAGTGAGTTCCCGAGTTCACAAAATTGATCTCGAATTAATGAATTATTTTCACAGCATGGAACGTATTCGCTGTTCTATATGGAAAGAAGTTGTCCATACATGTTATTTGTATGTAAAAATGTAATTTTTTCTCGAATTTGTTTGAAGAATAGATCAAAACGAAAGTACACATGTTGACTGTCATATTTTCGAACATCTGCTCACATCATTCGAACATTGGACGGTTTCAACCAAAAACGGTGATAATTGTTGGAATTTCACGGATTCCAATCCGGACCCCCAATAAAACTCAATGTTCACACTTTGAACGTTTATTAGAGAGTGACTTAAGCTATGCACAGAAACTTGTATTTATACTAAAAACTGTGTCTACTAGATTATTACATTTAAATATAGACTCCTAACATACTCGATTAGAACACATTTCTTGAGTGTAAGTTATCATCAAGTGATAAATCCAACAATAATGACATTAGTTGTATGTAATGAGTTTCGCGGATAGGACACAATGTTATGTGGACACAAATATCGAAAAAACCTTACACGTAATAGACTGCATTTACATGGAGGGAAATATACATGTATTGGCATCCTTCCATATGGGACAGCAAATAAAATACTTAACAGCTTTGCTGTGCTATCTAACGCTACCATATGCAGTGTTTGCTCTTAGATAGCTCGACTGATTCGTTGTTTAAAATAAAGTTTCGATTTTCGTTTTCCGGTAATGCTATGAAGATTTTTTACCAATTTGTCAACGAATCCCGACGTCTTGCACAAACGGTGTTTATCACTTCGATAAGCTTTGGAAGATTGAAAATGCCCCTTGACAATGCCTATAAAAGGATTTTCATTTAATCGTGCCCACTATGAAAATTCATTTGTTGTTTCTAGGATCAGCCGCAGCCGCATGGCAGTCATCCATCGGGGCCGTAGCAGCCGGATCTACATTCGCCGTCCTTCAATCATTGGGCGCAACTGGCCTTGGTATCCTTCTGTTCGGTAGCATTGGCGCTGGCTTAGGACTTTTGTCATCCTCCGCCGCTGCACTTGGTTGGTGTACTTGTGAATCTGAATCTGAAAAAGAATTATGCAGCGGAAAGGCTTCACCAAAGTTCCCAGTCTTAAAAACCAATTTTTTTTTTAATATTTCAAGTTTTTTTTTGAGTGTGGTGGGTGACGTAGAAGCATCTACTGACTACTATCGACGCGTAAATTCTGTGTGCTAAATGTTCAAGTTTCAGAAGAAGCAGCGGACGAAAGCCCCTAAAATTTTCTTGAACAAAAATTATATTACCAATTTTTACGACGTGCCTGATCGCACTGCCGATGCTTTTTTTGGGTTGTGCACATACAAAAATAGATTAAACGTATTAACATTTGGCTTCTTAAATGGCTTGCATATTGACCAAGTGTTCCAACTAAGCCAATGGAAAGACTTGAAACAAATTCAGCGCAATAAAATGGTTAATTTACACAAAGATTTTGAGAAATCACGTAACCACAATACTAATCTAATAATGTCCATCGAAAATTAGTAATGTTTCTCAATGGTGATATCCGTAAGTTTGGACAACGAACTGTCAAACAACAAATATAAAAAATATTTTTTTCTAAAAAAGAACAATTAATTGTAATATTTTGTGCAGTCCTTGCAATTTCGTACAAGTGTGTGTAGGTGTAGTCGCCGGTATTTTGTACAAGGAAAATGTTTCGCCGATATTTTGTACAACGAACATTTTCGCCGATATTTTGTACAAGGAAAATCTTTTCGATAGTAGTCAGTAGAGGCTTCTACGCCACCCACCAGGAGTTGCGGGAATTGTGAAAAGTTAACACAGCGCTGTGTCTGCAATCCGTACAATGGATCAATGCAGAAATATTACGAATAATAATGTCTATGATATTTAATAGTATGATACTGTATTATTCAGTGTCTAATACGCAACTCGTCGTATTTCCTATAAATTTATGCAAGTCGCTGTAACTGAACCCAAACTCTCACATACATTTGCAAATTTTTGTTTCGTGTATTTTACGTGAGGCCGTTTAGGATGTGTGTAGGCTCAAAAAGAATTTCGTCGACGTATTATGTGATCCGTATTTTTTGTGTTTTTTTTTCAAATTTACGTACGTTTTTATATATTTTTTTAAGTACTGAGCTGTATTTCTTGCACATTTGCCACACTTTTGTGCCAGTTTGCTTTCTTCATCGAGAAAGGCGTTCTGAGTCGAGAAATGTGGACATGTGTTTTCACATTTCCACATTTGTTTTCACATATGTGAGTCACATTTGCCTCCCAAATGTGAAATTTTATTTTTTTTAAGTGGCACATTTGTCGTTCCCGTCGCACATTTGCCATGGGTCAATGCAAATCTGAAAACTTTGACAGTAAATGTGCCGAGATGTGCTCGAGAACGCCAGATACAGGTTGGGGAAGTAGTCACATTTGAGTGTTGAAAACAGGCAAATTTGCCAAATTCGGCAAATTCGCCGAAATGTGACTGGCAAATGTGACCATTTCCTTAATCTGTATGTGACGTTCTCGAGCACATCTCGGCACATTTACTGTCAAAGTTTTCAGACGTGCATTGACCAATAGCAAATGTGCCACTTGAAAAAAATAAAATTTCACATTTACGAGGCAAATGTGACTCACATATGTGAAAACAAATGTGGAAATGTGAAAACACATGTCCACATTTCTTGACTCAGAACGAATTTTTCGATGGAAAAAAGCAGACTGGAACAACAAATGTGGCAAATATGCAAAAAATACAGCTCAGTACTTGGAAAAAAAAACTCAAAAAAAAAAAAAAAAAATACGGATCACTTAATACGTCGACGAAATTCTTTTTGAGCATAAACGGCCGTACGTAAAATTCACGAAACATAAATTTGGAAATGTATGTGAGAGGTTGGAATCGACATAGTGCTAAAATTTTCAAAATTTCGCAGATTGGTTGTGAAATAATGAGTTCAGACAAACATATCCGCTGAAAAAAGAACGTTTCCACACATTTGTATTTTCGAAAAACTATCAAGTATAGACGATATTAATGAACTGACAAAGTTCAATAGTATTTTTTATTGAAAAGTAGCATTTCTCGCAACTCCCCACACCCAAAAAAATTGAAATATTCAAAAAAATTGTTTGGAAGCTGGAAACTTTGATGAAGCCTTTCCGCTGTCTAATTCTTGTTGCATTTCTCAACTGGTTCCTTCCCTCACCTTCCTCTACCCAAAAAATTTGAAATATGAACGAAAATACAGCAAAAAATGTTTTTCCTTGGCGGCTGCGAGCTTTGGTTTTCCGGCCTAATTTTTGTTGTATTGTCATCTGGTGAACTTCCGCCACATTCATGAACCTAAAAAAGTTGGATCCAGGTTTGTAACCTAAAGTGAAACTTAGCCTTTTTTAGCCGTTTTTTAATTTTCAGTTTGGTCTAGGATTCGGCAACATGGACAAATTTGAATTGCATGGCCGAATCGAGTTAAAAATCGATTCATCGGCAATTTTATTTCGTATGGTTCACATTTCATTCTACAGTTCATTACACTTAACAAGTTTTATCCTATTGGAACAAGTAGTCTTAGTTCTTATTCTAGGCATATGTTGTCGAGCAGTTTCCAAGTAATCGACTGGGAGGAAAGTTATGATACCAACAGTTCGGCCACCAATTGATGACATTTTTTCGGACGATGGACTTGGCGTTGTGAACCACAGTGTTTGCATGCTGAGTTGTCATCATTCACAGTTCTTATTCTGCCATTGGCTCCATCTATGATGTAGCAACGGAAGTGAAGAAAGAATGCCAACCACACACACACACACAACCACATTTCTCTGTCCTATGTTATTTTTGCGTGTACATACCAGCGCTTGGCAATATATGAGTGACGTCATATGTGATGAGTACAATTTTCGGCAATAATGAATTATGAATGAATATTGGATGAAAAAGTGACTTCCACGAATCCGGTAGCCAATCAACAAGGAGACACAATATGCATTGGAGAGTTTAACCTCGAGGTAGTGGATGAGTTCATTTATCTTGGAGCGCTGATACGGTCAGATGGTGATAATACACTAGAGATGAGCGGGTTGCCCGAAACTTCGAAAAACCCGACCCGAACCCGAACCCGATTTTTTTTCGGGTTCATGGGTTTCGGGTTTCGAAAATTTTGATCGGGTCGGGTTCGGTCCGGGTCGGGTTGTTGTATCATTTTATTTGGGTCCGGATCCTATATTACAAAACTCGTCTAAATTGTATCATCTGACGAAGAATGCAGACGTGTCGGGCCTTGAAATAATTTTTGTTTCGAAGTAATTTGGGTTGTGATTTTCGAAAAACTTGAGTGTCTGGCTCGGTCCGGGTCGGGTTTTGAAACAGTTCGGGTTTCGGGTTTCGAAAAATTTCATCGGGTCGGGTTTCGAAAAATGGTCGACCCGCTCATCTCTATAATACACCTGAAATTCACAAACGTATCATGACGGCAAGCAGATGCTATTATGGTCTAATTAAGCATCTACGCTCAAAGTTAATATCGAAGAACATATTTACAAAACACTTATCTGTCCAGTGTTGATCTACGGATGCGAATCTTGGGCGATGAAAAAAAGTGATGAACAGTTGCTTCTAACGTTTGAGTGCACGGTACTCCGCATCATATTTGGAGCGATGCGCGTGGGGGAGAGGTGGCGACGGCGATGTAACTTTGAATTGGAACGTGATTTTGGCGAGCCGGATATAGTGGCAGTGGTGAAAGTCCGAAGACTGAGGTGGGCGGGGCGTTTAGCACGCATGGATAAAAACAGAGCCCCCTCAAAGTTATTCTGCAACGATCCAGAAGGGCGAAGAGGAGTTGGTCGTCCGAAACTTCGATGGATTGATGGCGTCAAGCAAGATCTTCGCACGCTCGGAATAAAAAACTGGCAATACGCGGCGCGCCGCGGAGTACGATAGGCAGCGTTGGATCGGAATTCTCCAGCAGGCCAAGGCGCACAAGTGGTTGTAGCGCTGAAAAAGTAAGGTAAGTAAGTGACATCCCCGTGCTCTTGTTTTGTAAAGTGCATCGTAAAATGGAGTAAAAGAACTCCTAGTATCAACCCAACACGCGATAAAGTGCATTGAAAAGGACGAGTTATACGGAGTTACGCCACTATTGTGAACTGGTCACACCCGGGAAAATCGGAAAGTCTTTAAAAGTCCTAAGAGTTAAAGCTAGCGTTGTAAACCATGACTCTACAAAACGTCACTAACGTCATTTTTTAAGTTCAGTGAATGACATCAGTGAAAAAAACATAATAAAAAAGAGAGATGTACGCGTTTCGAACACAGCCAAATCAAACAATTTTATTTAAATAATCAATTAAAACGAATAACGTAAATAATCAACTTAGGAATAAGGCGTTCGGGGTGTTTGTAAACAAATTGACATTACGGTGAACGTGTGGCTATTAGTATAATAGAACTTATGAGTTGTGTCTGATGAGGTTATGTCAAAAAAGCTGTTGGCTATAAAGTGTATTTTGTTCTGAAAAGTTATTGTTTACGCTAAATGAAAATAAAATGCTTTCAACCGACCTAATGCATTCGGTGCTTATAATCCTGTCCTTAAACATATGTAGTACAATATCGCAAGTAAGTGAAGATCACAAATCTGGGAAACATATGTTTGAAGGTTCTGTTCGAAGATTTTTCGACTATTGATTTTTTCTCGTTATGATAACAGGTGGCATATGCGTTTGACGTTGTTATTTATTTACTTTAGAGTTGTTTACGTGTAAGACTCTTTTTTATTAAAATTAGTTTTTCTTGTAATATTCAAGCCACGTATCGAATGGTGTGAATGATTTGAAGTTAAAAAGGGATGGGATTTCATTGATTCCACGACCGTGAATTTTCCTGCTTGTTGAAAAAAAAAATCATATCTACGTACCAATGAATCAAATTCAACTCAATTTGAAGATTCAAGAAACATTGATTTCTTTCGAATATTTACATCCATTTCACTATTACAGAAACGGTAGCAAAGCGACTCTTTTTTCATTTAAATGAAAAATAAAACTTGTTTGTTTACAGGGACATTAAGATAACAATATTTTATGAATACGCTGACCTGAATCCATTAAAACGCCGGCCCGAGTTAATCAACATTAATATTTTTCTGAATAAATCAACGGAAAAATTATTATAAAAGTTAGCGAACTTCTCATATAAAGAATTATTAATTGTATGATAAGTAACGACCTTTACTCTTTCATAATAACAAGTACGCAGGGAGGGGGAGGATTTTTTTTAAGTGTGAGGTTACGGTAATAGAGAGTTTGGGCAAAGCGACTTATAGCCAAATTTATAACATATACATATAGCTATAAGTAATGAGTTATATGTTTACGTTATAAGTTACAAGTTTACGTTATAAGTTATAAGTTTACGTTATGTGTTGTATGTGTGTTGTTATGAGTTGTAATTTATAAGTTACAAGTTACAAGTTTACGGTACAAGTTATAAGTTTATAGCCCAGATCAGTATTGTAACTGATTCACATCAGTACTGATCAGTTTTAAATCTGATTTGGATCAGTACTGATCACTTTCGACACTGATCCGGATCAATACTGATCAATTTCAAACTGATTTGTATCAGTACTGATCAGTTTCAAAAATGATCTGGATAAGTACTGATCCGAATAAGTACTGATCCGGATAAGTACTGATCAGTCTGAAAACTTATATGAATCAGTACTGATCAGTTTTAAAACTGATACGGATAAGTAATGATCAGTCTTAAAACTGATTCGTATCAGTACTGATCAGTTTCAGAACTACTACTCAAAATCATTTTTGGAACTG
The DNA here is from genome assembly GCA_029228625.1 of Pseudolycoriella hygida. Taxonomy (NCBI): domain Eukaryota; kingdom Metazoa; phylum Arthropoda; class Insecta; order Diptera; family Sciaridae; genus Pseudolycoriella; species Pseudolycoriella hygida. The sequence goes on from CM055404.1 coordinate 11,322,733, forward strand.
GTCTGGATCAGTTACAATACCGATGTGGGCTATAAACTAAAAATGTTGACTTATAACGTAAACTTGTAACTTATAACTTAAACAAATAACTCAAAACAAATACCTATATGTGCAATTTCACGGACTTCATCGTTCCCACTCACAAAGTTCTCAGTAGTTACAAAATGATGTTAATAGGAAAGTAACTAACCTTGAAGGCTGAATCTTTATGATACATGCTTTTCATAAATATCATTTTGTAACAACTGAGGATTTCGACGTTTTCGTGGAATGGCCCATACGTATATGTTATAAGTGGCTTTGCCCAAACTCTCTAATATGTTGTATGTAGCAACTGAAAGAAACAAGTTGGAAAAGACGTTGATTTCATTTAAAGGGTTTTACACAGAAGTTGAAACATTTTCCTGGTAATATTAAGGGGTAAAGACCGGGCTGAAGTAGCCTAAAAAAAAATCGCTATTGTGATTTTTTTCATCAAAAAGCGCTATTTTCAGCCTACTACCCACTTCCGCGTGGAATGAAATCGCTCGTGAAATCCATACAAAATTGCACATTTTTTTCACTGGCGAAAACTGTCATGAAAATTCGCATTTGACGACCAAGTGTGTACGGAATTCGCTAGTGAAATTTTTGACTTGTGGAGAATTTTTTTTACCGGCATTTCGCTAAGAAAAATATTACACTCCCAATTTTCGCTAGTGAAAAAATTTCATTATGTCGAACATAATGGAAGTTTTTCACATGTGTGAAGAAGAGTAAAACATCTCTTCAAATGCATTACATGTAGGATCTTTTTTACCTCACTAGTTAGAGGTAAAACTATTGTTTTCATTAGTGGTGTAAAAAAGACCCTACTCGTAATGCATGGTTTTCATAGGGGGTAAAAACATACATGTAATGCTTAAGTTTCGGATGGGATTTATTGGCTTCCGTAAAAGGAAAAGTAATTCTTCATAGATGAGCTGCAGCGCTTTTAAGAAATTCGTTGCCGTCAATATTCTCGCCAAAAAATCATATCATAAGTGGGTTGTAGCCCTTTAGGCTGAAGTAGCCGCCAATTTTTCTCGCCAAAATATAATTCACAAACGTCTGTAACAATATTCACAATAGTTTCGAGAAAAATCGACGGCTACTTCTGTCGACTGAAGTAGCCGCCGATTTTTCTCACCAACGACTGTGAACGGCACAGTCATCGAGTAATCGCTAGTTTTGTTATTTTGAATTTTTATACCAGACTTTGGCGACAAAGTTGGCGGCCGCCAATTTCCCTGCCATTCCACACAAAATAACGCTATAGTATAATGACAATTCAAAAAAGACAGTCTTTTTTTGGCGGCTAATTCAGCCGGTAAAGATTTTGCTTGATTTAAAGGAGATTTTTTAAAATTCTAATACAATATTGTAATAGCCGCATCGATTACTCTAAAGCTTTTCAAAGGATTTTATTTTTAGTGAAAAGTAATTTGCAAAAGATATCACGACATTAAGAACCGAACTTACATTAAGGACAGGAAGAAAGTTACAGATATGTCAAATTGTGTGCGAGATACCAACTAGTCGCTTTTTCTGTTGAAATGAAATAAAAATACTTCAAATTCAAACGTTTAATGAATTTGCAGAACATAATCGATTGCCAATAACCAACTATTTACTTAAGTGCCGTTATCTTGTAGCACTTACCAAAAAATGTTTTAAGATAACGATTTGTTTACATGGAATCGCATTAAATTAACATTACACAGGGCCGTAGCTATAGAAGTTTAGGGTAAGCTCACTTTCGAGTTTTTTTTATCATATAAAAGGATTCAGAGTAGCCTAATCTTGCAAGATTTGTTACCCATAACATTGTCGTAATCTGATCACAGAGCGCCGGCTGAAATTTTTTGAAATATGACGTCGATTCGCGCCGCCGACCATTAAAAATGACTTTTGTATGTACCTTCCGAATTTTGACGCATTCTGGTTTTGACGGCAGTGAAATTCGACGCCTCCGGATTTTGTGGACTCCGCATATTGTGTCTCCGGATTTGGAAGGTGAGCCGTGAAAAATAGTTATGAAAATGGATTAGGCGACTTGTTTTATGTTTATCCATATTCAGTTATGAAAGCATGGATAACGCCACTTGAGAAAAGGGGATAGTTCTATGTTGAAATGTTAATTCATCTATGAAAAAATATAGATGTCACCACTTGAGGTTAGGTGACAACACAGACAAGACACGGTCTACAAAGCAGTGATCACTACTTGAGGTTCGGGAACAAGATCACTTTTCTACAATTTTCACGATGAGTGCGACGTCGACTTATGTCATAATAAGCTGACACGCAGAGCATTTTTCGCCTCTCGACAGATTACAAGTCATTAATTCCGAGATTTTGTTGAGTGAACCAACTATGAGTAGTTATACGCTTCTCTTTGAAACTCTACGGATTAAAGCCCGCAAACTTGTAATCAATTCTACATTACAACTCATTACTTATGCAAAAAATTACTCATGCAAAAAACGTTCATATAGAAGGTAGCATGTAATGAGTTGTAATGAAAAATAAATTTAGTCATTAAATTTTGTATATTTTAACATCAGCCAATGCCGCACTAAAAGTGTGGATAGCTGCGTTTACTGCGACATCGACTTCTGTCAAGGTTTAGCGAAGTTCAAGGTGAGCCGTTGAAATTGTATACCAGCGAAGTATGAGTGAGTGCGTCTAGCGTTTCGCCTTACGTAGACAGAAACCGATTAATCATTAAATGCTAGCAACTTAAAAATAAAAACACAAAATGAGATCTCCCGCCTAAGTCGCAGGCGCGCCGACTTTAGTTTGGGTCGTGGGGGGCAAAAGCCGTCCATTTTTAGAGAATACTGAGAGAATTTGAGAAACTGTGAGCCCAATTAACCAAATTCTTCCGTGGAAATTCGTTCGGACAAAGTACAATGAAGTGTTGAAAATAAAACATTGCTAAATGTTGACCGAGAAAGGAACCACCTAAAAGAGTTGCAAAGAGTCAGCCAAAAAGCTCTTCAGTAATGATTTCAAAAAGGCCCACAAAATTGTTTTTGAAGGCCCAAGCTGAGGCATAGGGCAAAAGGCCCATCGATGTTTGCACTGACGTACCATTAGGCCAGTCCGGGCGTGCAAAGAGTTGCAAGGAAATTGCAGCCCAAAAGAAAGAGTTGCAAAAAAGAGTTACAAACTAAATGGTTTCCCCCTTGATGTTCACTGTCTGGAAGCAGCTATAGTTCCTTACCGTAAAATTACGAAAAAAATGTGTCATTGTCAAACATGGTGAAATGAGTTCTTTTCTTTCTAATTGAAACGGTAAACACAAAAAATTTCCCGCTCGCTTCACTCACACACTAAGCTTAGAAGAGCAGTCATGAGTGTTCTTTGAGCAACACTATGCCAAAATAGAAGTCGGCGCGTCGGAGGGAAATAAAAAAGTTGCACAAGCTTATGATTCTATCTCTGTAGTAAAGGAACTTCATTAATTCTGATTCAGAAACCGCCATCCCAATGCCCCAATCATTTAGCGATGGAGCACTGAAAATATGGATCGGAGTCGCATAAGGAGAGTAGTGGCGGTGATTATCACGCACAGTGCGCTAGAAACGCCTCTTGCGAAGTGGGAGTTGAGAGCGGTTGTGAAAGTATTAGAAAACTGGCGTCCACATCATATGTGAATGCCCAAAATTCTCTCTCCGGAGGTTAAGGGCTCTGAGGGCCCAAGGAATCATCCTATCCTATCGTACTTGACCTGGTTCGTGATAGAGACGGGAAAAATTGGAAGATTTACACGAAAAACGGGATTCACAACAAAGTATTAATGGATCTGATAAATCTACAAAAGCGAACGACGTCGGGCAGTCGGTCCCACATTCGGCGTCGCTTAAGTGTTCATTTTTCGATTAATTCACGTGTGTGCCTTTCGTAACAGGCGGAATCTGCTCAAGTCAAACGCGAATTGATGTCACTCTCCCTCTCCGGTGTATGAATGGTTTTTCTTTTATGAAATTCTAGTCCCAACATCCATTTGACACGATGCTTCATGAATTCATTCTATTTTCCTATTTGTTTCAGATTTATAGTCCAAAAAACGAATTTCCCGATAGGTATGTTCCAAATAGCGGTGAACTGGCAAAATTTGATCAAAAAATTCTAGACGGAGGAGGGAAAAAGCGCGGGCGCAAATTACTTCTGCCGGAGCCCGATGTAAAGGAAGAAATACAAAAATTGAACTCAAGTAAGAAGTTCCAATGATGTAAATCAAGCGATTGATCTCAATGTTCTTCTGCAGCATACTTGTTACAAAATGCTTGGCCGACGGAAAGTAGGAGGCTTGGAACTGTTAGTCAAGTTAGCTTTGATTTATATGGAAACATTGTTGTGTTCCATCGCGGCGAGAATGTGTGGAACGCGCTTACGTTCAACTCTCAAAATGAGTACCAAAGTGGCCGAGTTCCAATCAAAGATTACACATTAGTTGCTTTCAACAAGACTTCTGGAGAAGTTGCTTACGAATATGGGAAGGACTTGTAAGTAGCTCAAGATTTCATTCTCTTATCTCACTAATTTGTTCCGTTAACTAGATTTTATATGCCACATGGCCTAACAATCGACCACGAGGGAAATTTCTGGGTTACGGATGTAGCGCTACATCAAGTGATGAAATTCAGTGCCAAAGGTGACATGAAAACTGCTGAAATTACGCTCGGTACGGCATTCAAACCAGGTGCAGGTCGATCACAATTTTGTAAGCCGACTGCTGTGGCCGTTTTGCCAAATGGAGACTTTTTCGTGGCGGACGGTTATTGCAATTCAAGAATTTTAAAATTCACAAAAAATGCAAAATTTCTCTTCTATTGGGGACAAAATTCATTTCAAGGTGAAGCACACAAGATAGCTCCACAAAACTATTTCGCTGTGCCCCATGCACTCGCCCTAGTACCGGAAATGGATCTGTTGTGCGTGGCGGACCGTGAAAATGGTCGCGTTCAATGTTTCCACACATCAAACGGAACATTTCATTCACAATATCACAGTCCCATAGTTGGCGACAGATTGTTTAGTGTGGCGTATGCACCGATCCAAGGCGGACAGTTGTTTGTTGTAAATGGTCCTACGATGTCAGCCGAATATTATAACGAAGTTCGGGGTTATGTGATTGACATGAAAAGCAAAGAAGTGGTTGGCAAATTGGATCACATGTTCTCCAATCCACATGACATTATCGTGTCACCGGATGGAATGGAGGTATTTACAATTGCAAAGTTTACCGATTTCAATGAAACGTCATCTTTTCGCTTCGTAGGTTTATGTCGCTGAATTGAATCCGACCAAAGCGTACAAATTTTTAAGTGTTGATTACAAATCATCCAATCAAAGTGCACGTAATACAAAACCAGTGACATTAGGTATGAAAACATTAAATAAGATTTTTCCTTTCATCTTCTTACCATTTCCCGCTTTGAATTCACTTACTTCTTTGGTAGGATCAGTTTTCGCTGATTAACACTTACAATTTTTTGTTAAAACAAAATGAAATCGTCGCTCCAAAGATAATGAAAAGAGAAACAAGATTTTTTTGAAATATTTTTTTGGTTTTTAAATGATTCCTTTAATTATTTTATAATATTTTATGGTTATAGGGGTATATGGGTATATCTCCAGCCTCTAGGCTCTAGATTGTCTTTAAGACCTAGCCGACGAAACGCCGGCGCACGGCTCTAATAGGAAATTTGTGATAGAGTGTAGTCAAAGAAGTTAATTTTGTACCTAATTCATCGGTGATTCCTTGGTAAATCACCGATGATTCACCGGATAATCACCTATTCACAGGAGATTCACCGATGATTCACAGCGGATTCATCGATGATTCACAAGTCAATCACCGATTATTCAGAGTGGAATCACCGATGATTCACAGGGAATCACCGATGATTCACAGCGGATTCATCGATGATTCACAGGTCAATCACCGATGATTCACAGGTCAATCACCGATTATTCAGAGTGGAATCACCGATGATTCACAGGGAATCACCGATGATTCACAGGTCAATCACCGATTATTCAGAGTGGAATCACCGATGATTCACAGGGAATCACCGATGATTCACAGGTCAATCACCGATTATTCAGAGTGGAATCACCGATGATTCACAGGGAATCACCGATGATTCACAGGGAATCACCGATGATTCACAGCGGATTCATCGATGATTCACAGGTCAATCACCTATTATTCAGAGTGGAATCACCGATGATTCACAGAGAATCACCGATGATTCACATTGAATCACCGATTATTAAGAGTGTAGTCACCGGAATAACATGGAATCACTCATGATTCACAGGGAATCACCGATGATTCACAGGAAATCACCGATGATTCACAGGGAATCACCGATGATTCACGTGTAATCACCGATGATTCACAGTGAATCACCGATGATTCACAGGAAGTCACCGATGATTCACAGTGGAATCACCGATGATTCACAGGGAATCACCGATGATTCACAGTGAATCACTGATGATTCACAGGGAATCACCGATGATTCACAGGGAATCACTGATGATTCGAAGAAGAATCACCGACGATTCACAAGGGAATCACCGATGATTCAAGGGGAATCACAGATGATTCACAGGGGAATCGCCGACGATTCACAGCGGAATCACCGATGATTCACAGCGGAACCAACGATGATTCACAGGTGAATCAACGGTGATTCACAGGGGAATCAACGATGATTCACAGGGGAATCAACGATGACTCACAGTAGAATCAAAGATGATTCAACGGGGAATCACCAATGATTCACAGTGACATGACCGATGAATCACAAGGGATTCACCGATCATTAACCATTGAATCATCGGTGACTCCACGGTCAATAGTTAGTGATTCCCCAGTAAATCGTCGGTGATTCCCCAGTAAATCATCGGTGATTCCCCGGTGAAAGGTGCACATACGAACGGTCGGATGGACAGGAAAGGATAAAATATAAAGCATCTATCGCAACTTAGTAAATGAGTTTCTAAACTCACGATATTAATCATTTTTGAGCTCTCGAAAACTCACATCACTGCTGTCAGTCTGTCGTACAGACTTGATGTGGCGGCTGGGTTCCCCATATAGACTTCAAATGTAAGCAAATCCCAGTGAATAAAAAATGAACGTCAAATGCCTTCAGAATCCATCACGCAGTGAACTCAAGTGATGCATCATCTGTCACTAAAAATGTATGCCGTGAATGGATTCTAATGCATTAAAAATTAATTTACTCACCAAATTTTGAGGCATTAGAGAAAGTTTCACAGAAGAAAAATTCAATGTGACAATTTGTTTCATCAGAACGCGGTTGTGTCAAAATTTCTTTTGCTCTTTCACGTGGCACTCACCATGTGCATTTGTTTACCAATATGAGCACGTGCATGCACCCACTTTGGCATTTCAAACGTTGCCATTTTTTTATTTTTCGTACTAATGGCACTGATAAAAATGCTGTAACTGAATATTGGGCGATTTATTTCGAATCGAGATTTTAATTTGAGTTTTAAAAAATAAATTGTTTTCATAGAAGAGTTTTTATCTTAAAACATAACCAAAGACCCGTACGTATCCGAATAGATGTGGGAAACCGAACAGATTTTGCAAATAAGTTATCAGAATTGCAAATTGTTGCAAGGTTTTTAAAGCTATCAGAATTCCAAAGAGCTCCAAAAATTACCCAAGGTAATGTCGAAAACCCTGCGGGAATACGGCAATTTTTGAAGTGGATATATTCCGGGATGGGGTAATTTTTCCTTAAAACCCTGAAACACGTGTACCCTGTAATTTTATTCTCTCCAACTTTGTCTTTGGAAGCTAATTTCCAACTGCCATAGTTCCAGAGATATGAGTCATCTCTCCTGATTCAGGAAGTGACTCAATCCCAAGGAATGGGACATTTTACGGGAAACCCTGAGATATGAATTCACTAAAATGTTATTCCCTACAACTTTGCCTTCGACAGTAAATCTCCATATTGTAGAGTTGAGCAAATGTGGACGAAAAACCATCTGCTTTCGTATATGGCCAAGAAACTCAATTTCGTCCATTCCATTGGTCCCAGTGCCGAATGTCCACCTGAATTAGAAAAGCAAAAATCAGGAATCAAGAAATCAGGAACCAAAAATCAGGAAATGAAAATCAGTATACGAAAATCAGGAACCTAAATGAAAATCAGGAACCTAAACGAAAATCAGGAAACACCAACTTTAGGAAAAACAAAAATTAGGAAAAACGAAAATCAGGAAGGAAATAAATCAGGAAAGACATAAAAGTTTTCAATTCCTAAGGAGGTCGCAATCTTATTTTTGGTATGTAGGGGGCTCTGCCTCCTAAGTCCCCGCGCCTGCGACGAGCTACTAACGCTTTGTAGGCTGTCTTCCGTGCATGAGGCTCTGCCCCAAACCCCACTAGGGGCTTTGCCCCTTAGACCCCGCAAGGGGGAATATTCCCCCCTTGACGCCCCTATGCTTGGGCTGCCGCCCCTCGACCCGCTTTTTTATGACTTATCACGGCCAGCGGTGTATTCTCTCAAAAATTCTGATTCTGCCTGATTCCTAATTTTAGTTCTTATTGATTTTTGTTTTTCCTTATTTTTGGCAAATAATTTTTTTTCCTAATTTTTGTTTTCCTACCCCTAGTGCCCAGGCCACCGACGCCATTTCCATAAAAAACCATTTGACACCAAAATAAACGATTTCCGTGCTGTACTTGCTGAGATAAGTTGCCAAAAAGTTTCACTGACCCCGGTCACTTTTTCGACCGACTTGACCGATTTTTCTCATCAAGTACAAAGTTCCTATACGTTTACTACAAACAATTTTATTTTAACATGGGGTAGATCGAGGTGGGAGTTGGGGAGATGCATCTATTATCGTAAGGAGATGACGAATAAGCAATAAAAAAATATCTTCCTGTCCGTCTCCACTTTTTTTTCCAAACGGCTCAAACGATCACCATAAACTTTTTTTCTCTGTCTCCCATGATTCAAGTTTGAAGATGAGCAAAGTCAGCCAAGTAGTTTCGGAGATATGGTCGAAGAAGTGTCCAAAAACGTGGATTTTCGAAGGTCGGTGAAACATTTTTGCAAATATCTCGGCGAGTAGCACACGGAAATTGTTTACTTTGGTGTCACAAGAAAGACTTTTATATCACGAAACTGAAAAAAATTTTTTTGTGGGAATCGGGCCAGGGGTCTGGGCACTGGGACCAATGGAATGGACGAAATTGAGTTTCTCGGCCATATACGAAAGCAGGTGGCTGTTCGTCTATATTTGTTAAACTATGCAATATGAAAATTTGCTGTCAAAGAAAAAGTTCTAGAGAATAAAATTTCAGAGAACACGTGTTTCAGGGTTTTTGGGGAATATGGTCCAGTCCTTGGATATAAGCTTTTCTAGATTTGAATGGTCTCAGACGTACTTCGGTAGAGCCTTTGATATTACCTTGGGTAACTTCTATGGATCTTTGGAAAAGAACATAAAACATTGGAGTGTTTGCTTATTTCTATATTGAGATACGTTCGAGTGGTTCGAGTCTTTTTGTAACATTTATTCTGTTTGCCATATCCATTCTTTTTGCTACATCTGTTTTGATACGTACGGGTCTTTGGTTATGTTTAATATTGAGTTTTTATCCTGTTGCCGAAGTTTGCGACCTCAAAAATTTCCTTCAAAAATATTCTTTGAAGGTAGGGCCTTTGCAGCGGACAGATTTTTGCACACTGGGACAAATATGTTTTTAACGTGTTTTTTATGTTTGCAGCTACCCTATATTTGTTCGGTGCAATCACATGTTTGCCATAAACATATCATGAAAATTGCATACATAGTTCGTTGCAATCATAATATATTTGCCGTCATCGTTATATGGTTGCAACAGTCATATTTTGTTTGGAACAATCATATTAAACTTTTTATTGAACATGCAATGGTTGCTACAAGCAAGAAGTTTCGCATTTTCCGTTGAATTTCTAAACTAAAGTGAATCGTAAAATGAGGAAAATTTCAAAAATTATCTCGGATTTTCGTTCCTCTACATGTAAAGACTTACTACCTGTTTAGGATGGTTATAGTGCGAACGGAGTGACCATCAAAAACAGTGATGCCAACGGAGACTCTTTCAAAGCTTCAGACGGTACGTGAAATAACACTAATGTTTGAAATACTAAAGCTAAGGTAAACATGGATCGGCGTGTGTTTTTAAAAGCATAAAATTTCACAGAATATAAGCAAATTGATCCGACAATCTTTTATAATCGGCTGTTGTGTGTTACCAATAAAACAACCATATTTCACTAATGTCTATTTATTCTAATGATTTCAAGTCAACATGTTTATCATGCCGTGCCATCATTAAGACCAAATCTAATGCCTGCGTAACATTGGATTTCAGCGGTGTTACAACCTTTTACGTCAAATCTATTACAAAGGCCACAAATGATGTGTGTGTGCTTTTTTTCTTAACACAAACATAAGTGTTTTCGTATCAAAGAGTTAAAAGAAATTCTATCGATTTAGAGTATGACGAAAATTGATTTTGAAATTTTTGAATATGTGCATCACACTTGAAATAGAGGCGAAAACAAAGAAAAATGCGCCAAGAATATATTTAAAATTCGTTTAAGGATTTCGGACAAAAACTACAACGTAAACGTCCAAGACATTCTAGTTCCAAGTTGAATTTATGCAAAACTCATCGAAACAAATTCATGTTTTCAGTTTGAATCCAATTGGGGTCACCACAGAATTCTAATTACAAATGGAAAGTTGAGAATGTGTTTCCTCGTTCGTGGTTTATGCAATTTTATTGTAGAAAATGCCGAGGGGTTAATGACTCGATAAAATTGTGTCCCACTATTTACCTGGTATTTACCTATTTACCTGACTTTTATATGAAGTATTTACCCTTATTTACCCGAACCTGTTCCACTATTTACCCATATTTACCCGAGTAGTTCTATTTTGATAACCGGTTTCCCAGTTACTTGATTGAACATACTTTGATTATAGGCCATTCTCAACGAAAAGTACGACATCTACTATCGTCGTAACGTCGATATCATGAATTAAAGATAATCTGCTCCAAATGTCAGAATTCTCGGAAATAAGTTAGTCTGCTTCAAACGTCAAGTGTATAGAATGTGCTGCCATCTATTTTCGTTAAGAACTGCCTTAGACGAGTGTGTATCACCACTTTTAACCTCTTTCTCGCCTGACGAAAAGGAATGAGGCAAAAAGTTGCTCAGAAATCTGCCAAAAAACTTCAAACCGTAGACGTGATGTGACGGCTGGGTTCCTCACATAGGCTAAAACAATCTGATGAAACAAATTACATTTTTAGAGCACGTACAGCAATTAATTCTTCGTTCAGTTAATCGTTAGTGAGAGCTGTCGACGTTCACTGAGAGTGTTAAATTTCTACCCATGTCGGTGATATTGGTAGATTTGTGAGAGCTGTCGTGATGGTTGCCATTTAACCAAAGTTGAAAACCGTTTTATGATTTATTCCAGTGAACAATATTTATGTTGTGAATCAGTAAAAATCGGTTTGTTTTTGGAAAAATTGTTGAAAAAACACATACAACCAAAAGAATTTTTTTTAAATTTCGTATCAAAATTTCAATAACGAAAGCAGATTGCTGAACGATATGGTGAAAGTTGTCATCAATCTTAGAACGATTCACCAGTGAAATTTATCATACAATTGCTGTACGCGCCCTTATGGCGACGAAATGTGAAGTGATTATGACGTTTGCTCACATTTGAAGTCTATCTGGGGAACCCAGCAGCCATAAATATAAGTTAAATTGCTTTACTTAAGGTAATGTCACATGTGCCACATTCATCTACACGATATTTTCAATATTTCGATAAGGTGTTAACGTTCGTTATGACTGTTGGAATTACGTCTGCGGATACGTGGCTGTCAAAACAAAAATCAAAGCAAATCAATTTTCACAAATTATGCAAACAAATCCAAGTGTTTTTTTAAACGAAATTTTTTTCTACAGCTAAATTAATTACAATGTGAGTCCACGTAAACCTTTTTATTATATACCTGGCATTTCAACAAATTGATTTCTTATAAACGAACTCAGTGCCTTCGTAATGTCATGAAACTTAAACGAAGCTCGTTAATTGTTCACTCAGTGAAGAAATAGGAGGTCATGAACGTGCTCTTAATTCGGGAATTGTACTTTTCATCATATATTCCAGTATGAGTATGTGGTGGAATTTAATTTTTCTTTTCTAGTGCCGAAAATATCTTTTTGCAATTTATCGACAAAAAACTCGCTTTTTCGCGCGTCATTTCGGTGTCGCATTAGGTCACTTTTCGCACTAGTGCGATGAAACTTTTCTAACGCGATAAATTTGTTTTGGCACTAGTGCGTTAAAATCGATAAACTTTTATCACACTTTGTGATAAGTGACTTTTTGCAAAAAACGTTGTGTGACAAACGTTACGTATGCTGCTAGTTTCGGCAATCTCACATCTAGTGCGTTAAACTACCTTCATACGTAACTTGTATCAAAAACTACTATTCCTTCGCACGTATTCACTCTCGCTCGCCGCATAGAGTACCAATGGATCATTGTTGGTCTGACTTCATTACGCCATGGCAGAGCTTGTTGGCACCGAGACTCAAATGGTGCCACCCTCAACGTCAAACAATGTACACGATCTTTTAGGACAAATTCTTTAAATTTAAAAATTGTGTTTCGGGTTCTTTCAAATATTGAGAAAGCTCATGAACTTAAAAAACTTTAAAAATGGCAGGAGAAAATTTTTTACAAGGTTTTTGATGTCATATTACATAAGATGCATACGCAAGAAAGAGATGCAACGTGCACGTACGAACATAAAGTATCTCAATGTAAGAGGCATGTTAGCTTGGGCAAAGCGACTTATCGCTAAATTTATAACAGTCCCCACACCCCAAAAAAGAAGTCCACAAACTCAAAAAACGCCATACAAAAACCTTTGGGGCAGGGCACGATGCATGGAGGCCCCAAAATTTCATATGCCGCTTTTCCGGGAAAATTCTGGAAAAGCCGTGGCATGTAGAAAAGTGGTCAATTTTGAGGGTTTTTCAGTTAATGCTATGAGTTTTCGAATTTTAGCTCCGGAGCGACAATAGCTAGAGAGTTGGTTTCTTCGGGAAGATTATAGAGTTTATTCTGGAGAATTTTTTGAGATTTTAAGAAAATGGCTGCCAGCTGTGAAAGCGGCGCCATCTTGAATTTTCCCAAGCAATAAATTAGGTTTTTTTTGATTTTCGAATTTTAGCTTCGAAATGACAATACTTAGAGAGTTGGGTTCTTCTCAAAAGTTATAGAGATTGGTGAGGAGACTTTTTTGGGATCCTAAGAAAATGAGTGCCAGCTGTCAAAGTGACGTCATCTTGGATTTTTTGCTATTTTCTGAATTAGAATCCGACACCTCACTGCGAAAGAGTTGGTGCCTAGCGGAAAAATATTCAAATGTCTTTTTGACGTAGAAAGTGGAGCCATGACAAAATAATGGCGAAATATTAACTATAATTTTGCAATGTCCAGCAAAGAAAATGCTTCCATCTCTTTAAATAATTTTTGTCGAATAGTTACACGGTTGGTTTCTTCGGGAAAGTTATAGAGATTGGCGAAAGGAATTTTTAGCCTGAAGCCTGAAATTTTTTTTCGCCGGTAATTTTTTTTCGCCGAAAATTTTTTACGCCGGAAATTTTTTTTCGCCAGAATTTTTCGGCGTAAATTATTTTTCGCCAGAAATTATTTCTTCGCCGAAAATTTTTTTCGATTGTATGTTAAATTTTTTTGTCAGAATTTTTTCGTCGGTAATTTTTTCGTCTAATATTTTTTTTTGCCGATCGCCGTAAATATTTTTTCGCCCGAAAATTTTTTTCGTCGTAAATTTTTTTCGTCGTCAATTTTTTTTGCCGTTAAATTTTTTTCGCCGAAATTTTTTTTTGTCGGAAATTTTTTTTCGCCAGGAATTTTTTTCGCCGAAAATTTTTTTCTCCAAAATTGGTTTCCTACTTGTAACTTATAAAACATAGACCTTTAACTTAAAACGTAAACATATAACTATATGTGTGTGTTACAAATATAGCGATAAGTCGGTTTGCCCGAATTCTCTGTTATTCGACGTTTTAATCTGACAAACCTATAATTGTTTAAAAATAAAATTACCAGTCTGTAATTGTAGTAAAATTTCCCTTTGAAAAATCCTTCCGCAAAATTTTTTTCCCCTCACTCGACTTCACCAATTTTAATTAAAGTTCTACTAAAGTTCTGCCATGTTAAGCCAAAACAGCGTGACGCATTTGTACCTTTCTAAAAAAAAATTTCGATAGCTTTAGGCTTCAACAGCGAAATATTCCATTTTCCCATTGCAGTTCAAAAGAAGCTCCAAGCTCGCAAAAAAGCACAGATTTATTGCGACACGTTGTTTTGGCTGTTAAGCAAAGAAAGTGCGGTAACCTGGTATCCTAGATACCGGGAAATTTGGGTTGGGAGCCGAAGAGAAAATAAGTACGACAAAAATCGGAAATGACTGAAAAACTGAAAGTGAATGAAAAACGAAATATGACTGAATGTATGGCGTCGTCAGCTTGTGTCAAAGCATACAAAATTTCTCGATGAAATAATTCGCAAAAAGTAGAAAAATACTTTGACATGAGCCGACGTCGCACTAAGCGCGTGGAGACACTAGCACTACCTTACATTTCATATTTGCTTCAGTTGTGTTACTTTTTGCTAAATACTGTCATTGACTACTTCTCTGAGACTGATGACTATGTCAGTGGGTGGAAATAAAACAAATGTCAACAGGTCGATAAAAATCTGCATTACAGCTTAAAACTTAATTATCAAAATTAAATGTCTTTTCAGATGATCCATTGATAGCACAAGATTCAAACCCAAGCATAAGAAAACCAGAGCCCGGTGAAACAGCTCTGTTGGTTGTGTCATTAGTTTTGATTTTTGCCATTCTAACAGTTGGCATTGCAATGCTGATCACACGACGAAGAAAACGAGGTAAAATATTGAATCCTGAATTTGAATACAGTAAATTGATGTCAATGGTTAATGGCTGTGATGATTAGGCACTGAATCACAATTGTTAAAGTGTGAATGGTCTGAGTCGTATCGTAGTGAAATATAGTCGGCTGTAACATTATTCCTGATGCCCAAGTCCATGTTCTATATGTTGAGATAAAACACACATCAAAAGCTTATCCGCCAAAATCACATCTTACATCCAAAATTGTAAAATAATGTTCTATGACGACACTCAAGTGTCTTATTTATTTTTTGTCTTAAGGTAATAATCTAAGAATAAGAATCTCCATACGTGAGATTAAGATATGTGACGAAACAATTCGACGACTGCTACGGGTAAAAATTGTATATTTTATAAAGTTCAGTGACGTAATACTAATATGAGGCCCGTCAGTCTTCTCTATAATTTCGTTATTTTAAATATGATTTGACGCACCGAGTATAATTTTAAGAAATGTGTAAAGTTTTGTTTCATGTAGATTTAAATTGAGAAGTGTGAGCCGACGGCTAAATTTTTTTTTGCACAAAACGTACGTCGCTGGCGTCCGTCGTACAATTATTTCATGTCTAATACGCAAAATGGCACAATGTTAAATCTTATTACAAAAGAACCTCTTTTCATTCTTACAAAAATTATGTTATTTTTAATCATTGGCGGAACGGCTCACACTACATCCTAACAAAAGTAATTGCAGACAAGGAAATTGCTTTTAAAATGTTGTTCCAATTTCAGTTTCTTTTGTGCTAAATTTACCACCTTATTTTTTGCATCTCATTTGTGAAGCTTTTCGATCGCTAGATTTTCATCGAAAAAAATGGACTTACATTTAGTGATTGTAAAAAGACTTATTTTTAATTTATTTTTAGTTTTTAAACTTTTTGAGTTAATAAATTTTAATGTCCACACAATTCATTTTTTGTTTTTATTTTGCTGTACATATTCCATCTTTAAGAAATCACATGTATATTGTTAGGAAGGAGAAGGGCAAAAGAATTAGGTTTCATATTAGGTTTATTAGGTTTCTACACACAAAATCATGGGCGCGCGGTAGCAATGGCAGACGTTGCAATGAGGTAGATGTTTGGTGTCAAAGGAAAAGTTATTGGGTGTCAGGGATACCAACAAAAAGAACGACAGTGGTATGGGACGAACTTAGGGGAAACTTTTTTTTTTGTTGGAGATGTTTCGTTTCAAAGGAATATTTTTTTCACCGAAAATTTTTTTTCGCCTGAAATTTTTTTCTCGGGAGATTTTTTTTCGTCGGAAAT
>CM055404.1:11343771-11359623 GCA_029228625.1 Pseudolycoriella hygida
TGGCGAAAAAATTGCGGTGTCTATCATTGCTGTTCATGGCTATGATACGCAAGACATCGACGATCTGTATACGGAACATTCATCCAATAAGTGGTCCTTTGAGCATGTTAATGCCGACGCTGTTGCTGACGCGATAAACACCCTACCAAACAAGTCTTCTACAGGTGCTGACAAAGTTCCAATTTCGCTATTGAAGTCATCAGTTGTGTCTGTTGCACTGGTCATTGCTTCTTGCTTTAACTTCATGATCGACTATTCCGATTTTCCGTCCGAATTGCTGAAAGGCAAATTAACGTTAATCCACAAGTCAGGTAATTTTGACATTGATAATTTTCGGGGGTTAACTCTGCTGCCATCGCTGTCAAAAGTATTCGAGGAACTTTTACTTCGCCAACTTTACTCGTATTTGGAAAGGTTAAATCTGTTCGTTGGAAATCAGTTTGGTTTTAAAAACAGTAGCTGTCAAAGTGCTGCAAAAAAAAAAAAAAAAAAGCTGCACTTCAATTAGTGGATCTTATAAAGTCCAACTTTCGAAAAAAGCATGTTGCTGTCTTGTTCATTGACCTGAGGAAGGCCTTTGATACAGTGGACCTAAACGCCTGGTTTGCAAACTCAAACGGCTTGGATTATCGAATTCTGCTGCGAAGCTCATGTTGAGCTACCTTGAAAATCGCCAAACAGCAATGACATCTGGATCACACACAAGCATCTTCAAAAACATTAAAATTGGTGTTCCACAAGGTTCAAAGCTGGGTCCGCTGCACTTCATTATCTACATAAACGATATACTTAAACTGAACTTGATTGGTCAGCTTGTGTTGTATGCTGATGACGCGGCCCTATTTTATGCACTTGACTCCCCGGTTGATCTACAGAATGCTATGCAGCATGATATTGATATGTTACATGAATGGTTATGCAGAAACGTCCTCTCACTGAATGCTGCTAAAACATGTTTCGTTACATTTGGAAAGGCAAGAAATATTGCTGATTTTAAGATCAGAGTGGACGGCACTGACATCAGTCGTGTGACAAAGTTGGGACTTATAATCGATGATGAATTAAGCTTTAGTGCACATGTGGACCCCCTTCATTTCCCTAATGTGGCGAAAAGGAAAGTATATCCCAGTGATCAAGCGTAAACAACTCTATTTTGCATATGTACACAATCACTTAACATACATGCTTCCGATTTACAGTGCATGTGCAGGATATAAGATCAAAGAACTGCAAATACTGCAAAATCGAAGCATCAAAGCCTTATATCGTTTAAATAGATTTACCTCTACCACAGTGTACAGCCTACTATGATCCTCTCATTCTTCGATGGTACGTATGAAAGAGATAAAAGGATGGTCATGTTCACCTTCATATGAAAAACCATATATCTATACAGCAGCAACCTGGTTCCAATATCCGAGCTCGTGAAGATAGAGGGGATTATTTGCGTTCATAAACTCATCAATTCACATATCAAGCACAATTTCCGCTTTTATGTTAATGCGAATGTGCATGGTCGTTCAACAAGACGAAACTCTCAAATTCATATATTCAACCAACACTCGAATGCGATTTCGTCGAATGCGGTTCTGGTCAAGGCACTAAATGACTATAACTCAATGGACAATGAAATACGTCATACCAATTGTATCTCGAAGTTCAAGGCCAAAGTTAAATTGAAAGTGATGCTACTGAGTGAAAAGTATTCTGTGATATCACCTTACCATTTTATTAACTGATCTGTGATATTTTCTCTCCTGTACATTATATTAACTTTATGTGACTGTGATATTTTAAACACAAAAAACTAAATTAAATTAAATTAAGATATTTATTGCTCAATTACAACACCAAGCATTAGCCCAAAATCATCATTATTATTATTATTTTTATTTATGTATAATCAAACTATGACTCCAACGTTAAGACAAAGCTAAGACGAAATTACTATGTAACCGATTAATACAAAATTAGAATTCAAAAATGACTAAATTTACGTTATACTTTAAATCCTACGTTGTATTTCACACGCAATTGCTTTGAGATGATAATAAATATTGAATTTAAAAAAAAAAAAAAAGTGCTGCCATCGATTTAAAGTCATTGTATCTCAACAGGTAAGCATTTTTCTCGGTCAAATGTATGACCTACTCCCCCAAACACCCATAGGTGTACTAGTAGATTTATTTAATCTCCACAAGTTTATTATTTATTTGAAAGGGAAGAGAACTGTGGACTCACTTTTTTCAAAAATGTCACTGAGAATAGTTCATTGAAACATCTAACATTTTTAGCTAATTCCTAAGCGTATAATACTTTCAAACTGAACTGTGAAAGTCTGTAAACCTCAAGAACGCTCGAACACTAGTCGAATATAAGCGATGTTTTGGGCTAAAACTGATGCCTCAATTTTGAAATATGGGCTAACCATGAAAGTTGAAAGGTCACGCTCGCTCCGCTCGCGACTTCTTACATTAATCAAAGCTCAGAAATTAACAACTTTAGCAAAATTATTTCCAAAAAACCTGTTTTTACGTTCAACGTTCAAAAATCGTCATAACGCCTTACCAAAATGCATCGTTGTATACAATAGCAGTTAATCTATTTTGCTAATATTGATGAACTTTGTGGGCACGCGCCCCCCAGGTCTAGCTACGGGTCTGCTCATACCTTTTCATACAATTATTGTTCAAAAGTTTTTTTTAGCTTTCAATGTTGGTAACCTTGCAATTATTCATATAGCAAACTACGTAAATTCTTGGAATATGCGTAGAAAGAGCTTACCGATACCGATGCTCTTCTAAGCTGTCGAAAAGACGGTTGAATTTTTAACGCAAATTTAATTTTAGGTTGCCTGCCATTCGACAATCGAAATCGACGGCATGCATGGGATTTTCCGACGGTGAAAACAGACTCATTCAAGTTGGGCAACTTACTGGATCGAAAAAGAGGATTCGAGAAATTGAATCAAGAAGCTAGTGATGAAGAACAGCCAAATGCAACCACCAACATGCTAGCTTAAAGCATTTACAGTCTCTTCCGATATTTGTGTTGTATAAATATGAAACAAAATAGTAATTTTTTCAATTCTGTAATCAAACAACATAGACTGACGAAAGTCGTGCTGCATACACCGAGTAATTTATGATAATTTTGTACATTTATTTTTCTAAAGAGATTCGATCTTAATATTAGATTTTAAAACAAGACTTCATTGTAGATAGACACCAAAGCAAAAAACTAAAATAAAGAAATTATTTAACTGAAATGACACAAAATCATTTGAAGGAAGTAAATAAGCAATTTGTCGAAAGAAGCTCTGTAACGGAAAAGCGCTGCGATGTAGGACTGAAACCGCTGCTCACTTATCCGCTCCGCAAAAATTCTTTGTGTGTAACATTAGCCCCGAAGCGCCCGAAATTCTGTTCTGAAAGAGATTTCTAGGAATAAAACGCTCACAGTTTCGTGTACAGAGGATAGATTGAAGGTGATGGTAAGGTTGATAGAATATTTACTTGAGGAAAACAATGGAAAACACCCACCACATAACCACCTTAGACATATGTTGTATAGCACTTTTTGCGGCTCATTTTCGGCTTCGGCGGCAGCTGCGACTGAAAAAACTGTTGCTTTGTTACGGGGTTGTGGGTAAATCATTTTTGCCCACGGATGTAAGCTCTGCCGCAGCCAGAAAAAACTGGATCTACTGAAGAGATCATTATAACTACAGCGGCCCATAAGAAAGGAAAGACTCTCGAGGCTTAGTGAAGTGTGTCCAATCCGCTTATCGGGCGCGTCATAGTGCCACCACGGCGCTCTTGAAATTCATAAGAAGTTGGTGGGGGTGCTTCTGCTCTTAGATTTTTCTAAAGCTTTCGAATCAGTCCATCACGATGCTCTTCGTGCCTAGCTTCGAAATCATTTTTTTTTTGACTCGACCGCTATTTCTTTGGTTAAAAATCTTCTGTCTGGCAGGTTTGTATCAGTGGAAGTTTATCTGAAATTCTCTCAATTTATATGGGAGTCCCACAGGGTTCCATACTAGGGCCACTTTGTTTTCTTTGTATATAAATGACCTGCCCGACTCTATTCGTTTTATGCTCCCTCATCTTTATGCCGATGACGCTCAGCTCTATAAGTTTTTTGAGGCTGCTGATTTGGACGACTGTTTTGCCAGAATCGATGATGTCTTGAGGAGGGTTGTTGAATGGTCGGCTTTGTATAAGCTTAATGCAGTTAAGTCTCAGGCATTTGCATTTGGTCTTAAAGGGGGTGCGACCTTTCCTTCACTTTCCCTTGGCGGTGTCACTATCCCATTCTCATGATGGAATGGATAAAGACCTATCTTAGTGGCCGCAGTCAGTTTGTAAACCTCATGGGATGGAAATCTCAACCGTTTGAGGTTTCGTCCGGCGTTCATCAAGGCAGTCATCTTGGTCCACTGCTATTTTTGATATTTTTTAACGACGTGACGAGAGTTATCAAATCGTCGAAATGCTCCCTCTTTGCTGACGATTTGAAGGTCTACTGTGTCGTCAGATCATTCAGAGAAAGTCTGGCCTTACAACATGACATTACTGCGTTCCACGCTTGGTGTGTCGACAACTGCTTGTCACTGAATGTGGACAAGTGTAAGACGATGCCTTTCTACAGGAGGCGGAGCCCCGTACAGTTCCAGTATTCGATCGATAGCGCTGTTATTGAACGCGTAACTGAGTTTCGCGATCCCGGTGTCGTGTTTACCCAGAATCTGTCCTTTAACAGGCATATTGGAGCGATTGTAGCGAAGGCGTACTCGATGCTTGGTTTCGTTAAGAGAGTTTGTCGAAATTTTTGTAATCTTGAGGCTCTTAAGAGAGTTTTCTTCGCACATATCAGATCACACCTGGAATATGCGTCGGTTGTTTGGTCGCCTTTTTACCAGTGTCATGTCGACGACACTGAGTCCATACAGAAAAACTTCCTAATCTACGCGCTAAGAAGATCTGTCAAGACAGACTCACAGTATCGCCTACCGTCGTATGTTAGCAGGTGCCAGTCTATTGGTATCGAAAGTTTGTTGCGTAGACGCATCAACTTATCGACAATGTTTGTTTTTGATCTTCTAAATGGTCGTGTCGATGCATCCGGTTTACTCCGGAATGTGTCTGTGAATGCTCCAGTTAGATTTCTGAGGAGTATCAGATATTCAAGTCTCGCGAGTCACCGGATGAAATATGGTCTGTTCGAGCCTTTGAACAGCATGTCTAGGACGTTTGATATGTTCGCTCATCTTTGCTCACCATCGACGGGTCGGTACACCTTTAGGTTGGTAGTGAAATCGTTTGCACTCACTAATGAGATTCTCTAGAGACACGGGTTTTTGTTTAAATTGCCGATCGAATGATCTTACTTGTATCGTCTCTGTTGTATCGTTTTGTGATATAATTTAATTTAGTTTGACATAACACTAACCCCGTCATCATTATTTCCTTTAATTCACATGTTTTACCGTCGATACTGACAACGCGACAAAATTGGCATCGCTGGTTGAACCCAAATAATGACACGCAACATCGATCGAAGCAGAAGGCGTATGTAAGCTGCGACGGGTCGAATGGGCCATCGCCTCCGGTTCCTGCTTTTTGACGTACAATTCCTAAATTTCCAATACTTTAATTTTGTCACCGATGCAAAGTAATGACGTCAGCCAGTAAGCATTTTTGCCATTGGCCGAGAATAATAAATAAATAAATTAAGATTGTACAATTGAAATGCTTCAAAAAGCCCGCGGTTGTGAAGGTAAGTGTGTGTAGTGTAAAGACAATGCGTGTTTTAAACAGGTTTCACAAATCCACATCATGATTTGATATACAGAAAACCCACACACACACACTCTTACACACCGGCTTTCATGGTTTTTTTATAAAAGCTTTATAGCGCTTTTTAAACGTTTTGTAAATGTCAGAAGTCTGATGTGTAAACGTCTCATTATAGGCTTAATGCCTGCTCATTGTATGCTCACTGCCTGTCATAACTGAAAGAGCGATTAGAGCGAATAAAGGCACGTAAATAAATAGTAAAAGAAAAACAATCCGAGAATTGTTTTTGGTTCAAAAACGTACTGAAAGGTCGAAAGTGTATCAAAATAACATTTGTGTGATAAAATAAAACCAAGAACTTGTTTACTAGAAACTGTAAATGAGTTTAATATAAGTGTCTTCCTTACAATAAGAGTTTGCTAGGTTTGCTATTAATAAAAAGAGAAAGTGAAATTGTGAATGGAAAATTTGTGAAATTGTACCATCGAAAATTCATTCATAAAATTGTTCTTTTGTCCGAACGTTGTCGTCAAACAGTTGTCAGAGTTATCAGTATCCCAACAGTGTTCTGTGTTTTTTTTAACTGAATTTACTTACCACTGAAACCCATGATAAGAAACCAATAAAAGTCGAAATAATTTCAGATTCAACTCTTCACTCATATCTCTACTTGTTCGCTTTAAGATAATCGTTATATAAATAAATAATGTGCCTTTGTTCGCTATAGACCTTTGTATGAAACACGAAAAAAAAATGTTTTATTAATCAGTATCGTCAGTATCGTCAGTTTGCACGTACAGCAACTTATAAAACATTGAGTGTCGCGATTCTGTGATTAAATTCATTGTAATACCCTAATCAGAGACAATGCCAATTAAACTAAAGGGCGAAGTCAATCCAGACTTGAATAATGAAAGAAAGAAATGCTCCTTCAATGTGGAAGAAATGGCAAGATGGTACCACGGAGGGGAAAAAAAGTTAGCAGAGAAGCGACAACGAGGTATGACAAGACACATTAAATTTCATGTTTTTTTTTTTATTTTGACTCTGTCACTCAGAAAGTGCACACTTACGGCTTCAGTGAATCAGTTGAACGCTAACGTCCAAAGTTCACTTTACACATTTTGCATTGAATTACGCAAAGCGTTATTTTGTTCAAGATTTTGTTAAATAAACTGAAAACTGGTTTTCTCTCAGTTGTAATTAGTTACTTCATAATTTTGTTTCCATGAACGTTGGTTAACTATTTCAAAGTAATTTCTGTTCACTTGAACATTAACCAACCATTATCATTGACTTGAAACCATTCAAACGATTTAAGTTTCACGTCTTGGAATGTTTTGTTGTTCATCATTTATAGAACACATAGAATTTCTTGTTTTAATTATTCACAAAGTCTTCTCGTCGCATAGTTTGTTCACCTTAGCTTAGGGGTGAACAATCCCACACACACACACACACACACACACACACACACACACACACACACACACACACACACACACACAAACTCACAAATTTTTTCCTATTTCAATTTGTGTATCCTTCCCGATCCTTCGTATTCCTCGACAGGGTGAAAGAGGCAACTACCTTATTAACGAGATGAACAAACCATAAGTAAATCTCATCTTTAGTTTGCCAAACCGTAGATCGCGTCTTGACACCGAACCTCAAGTGGTTACATCTATGTTTTGTCCAAAGCCAAATAACGGCTTAACACAGAACTACTCCCTTTTTTCAAGTGGCGCCATCCATGCTTTTATAGCTGAATACGGACGAACAAAAAACTATACTCAGGATCTATTAGTAAATAGAGCGACTATATGACAGCAAATCAGGAAAAAAGAGTCTGAAAGTATGATAGAGAAAAACGAAACTGACAGAATCCTGTCGCTAAGTTGAATTGTAAATTTTATATAAAATGCGTAAATTCAACAAATAAATAGTAAGACTGAGCGCTAAAATAGAATTTCACCATCCTCCTCTCATCTGCTAGTTTCCAATTTTCGCAGACCACTGTTGCATGAGGATTTGGCACGATTGATTTCAAAAAAGCGTGACTCTAACAGATAGTATGAGCAATTTTATGTTGAGGCCAGCGCAGGGGCGTAATATTCTTTTGTTTTAATGTTTACAAGTAATACTCAACGTGAGGATAGCTGTAGTTGCGGCCGAAGCTAACTTCATTGCAAACGACATCAGCTGATTTCATTCATAAATTTACCGAAATCCGCTAGTGAAAAGTTCAAAAATTAGCTCATTTTCTCGCAATGAAGTTAGCCGAGGTCACAACTGCGGCTAATTTCACGTTGAATATTACTGGCAAAGATCACAAAAAAAAGACTGTCACGCCCGTCTCGTCTCTGGGCCGGCGGCGCCACCTGAGTTAAGCTCCAAGAAGATGTTATGGCGTAGCGAAGTACTACGTTTTGTTTCTTCGCCGGTGGTTTCAATATTACGGTATACTTGCCGCTAGAATCCAAGAAAAATACCGTAATATATGGCGTAGCGAAGTACGCAATATTCATGATAAAATTACGCACTAAATGACCGCCACGACAGGATTTTGTAACCAACAACCAAATTTTCATTTGAATACTTTCAAGCCAGACACGGAAACGGACAGACGTTTTCATTGCTACAGAGCGTCAATGATATCTTGACTTCCAAATCGCAATGTTATTATCGTAGTCATGAACGATTGATGATCCATGATGACACATTTTCGGTACATTTTTTGTAAATTTTTATGTAAAATTCAACTTTCGCATTAGTAGGCAATAAAACATTATACATTGGACTCTGCTACATAATTCATTATTTCGGAAACAATTCTGTGAACTCGCAAACTCTCTCGGTTATTTTGAGCAACAAGCTTTCAAAACTGTTGTTTTGACGATTGTACAGTTTGCATATCCGAGCCGAAGGCTTGTTACTCAAACAAAACACTCCTGACTTTGGCTTCGCAGGGTCGAATGTAATGTACTGTTTTTTTGCAATTTGTCATATGCTCATCTTCTGACATAGTTTTTCATAAATATGCGATATGAGGATTTTACCTATGAAGTGTGGCCAAAGCACAACTTTTCATCATTTACCATAGCCTACAGACTGCCATCTCTGCTTCTTCCAACAAGAGTACACTGAGGAAAAAATCTGCAAGCGACGTAGAAATTGTGATTGTGTTTAGAATATACGCCGCCGACGTATTATATACGCGCTGAATGTATTATCAAACTTATTTAATTATTGTATGCGTAACGAACGTGTTATGAGCTCACATAATACGTGCACGGCGTTCGTAACACATGCACCGTGGATAAAATACGTCAGCGGCGTATATTATAAGCACAATTCCTACGTCGCTTGTACATATTTTCTTCGGTGTAGAGGAACAACAGCACAGCTGCTGTATGTGTTGAAGTCATCGACCTATTGACTGAGGTTTCTTTGACCCGTGTGATTTTAACTCTTGTGTTCACTTATTTAACTTCGTATGAAAAAAAATGACTTCATGTTGTCACAATATACATTAACCCTAAGGTCGACATAAGCGTCTGTACTAAAAATGATAAATTTTTATGAGTTTCAGCAAACAATGTCTAACTGTTTAAATAAAACTTTATTTCAACGAGTTAGATTGACAGGTGCTTTCATTTTACAAGCCTGATTACGCAAAGCAACAATTACTTCATATGAGTGTCTACTTTAACGAGATTATTTTAACGAAGAAAATATTTGGGAGGCTTAATTCTCAACCAGATCAAGGGAAAAAGGAGATTCAAGAGAAAACTTTGTTTTTTTCTCGGTCTAGGGTAGACCAAAGAAAAGATTTCTGTTAATTTAGATTTATCAGTTTCGTCTGACCTTGATGAGTCTATGAAACACAGAGAGTCCTATTTTAGCCAGATGCTTGCTCAATCCACAATGCCCAGTGATCGCACCCACCACCCTCTTGATGCGTCACTTGTCCATTTTCAGCGATTCTCTAGCCCATTTCCCATCGGGGGCCGGGAAGAAACGCTTCCTCCATCATAGGAACACCAATGTTAGCGAGTTCCGACCTCACCCAACTCTTCACCGCTTTCACATACGCCGAGTGTGGTATGGGTATAATAGGCTCTGGCCCGCAACTTGATGTCGCCGAGCCTTTCCTCACCAGCTCATCTGCTCTCTCGTCACCCTTCACGCCAGAGTGTCCGGGAACCCAGATCAACTCTTACACGATTGCTCATTCCCATCTGGTTCAGGGCTTCCTTCAACTCTTTTATTAGCTTCGATATCACGACTGGCGACATGGGCACCTTATTCATCGCTTCACTGTCAGAGCAGCCTCGGCCGAGACTGCTCTCCCCACTCCCATCAGTGCAGCAAAAGTCTCAGCCTGAAAAACATCGGCGAATCTCCCTAGGTCATCTGTCCATCTGTCCACCGATGGTTCCATAGAGAATACCCCGACTCCCGCGCCCTTTGCAGTTTTAGAACCGTTAGGGAAACTTACAGTTCCTTCACTTGGTGGTGAAGTCTTCCAACCTGCTGGGTACAAAGACTTCAAAGCGTTGCACGAAGTCTGCTTCCAGTTTCATTTGGTCCCTAGGCATTGCAAAAACCTCGTCAGTGATAACCTTCTTGTTTTTCCCATGTCCCGAAATGAAGTTCGGAGTCCAAAGATCGTTCTGCGACAACCTATCCTTACATAAATTCCACTCAAAATTAAAGTAGTTCAACTCTCAATCTCCAAACAAGTTACATTGAATCAAGCGCAAATTATTATACGAAAAATAACTTATTTTTATCTTATCAGCAACGTTTATTCTTGATCTTTGAGCTTCAGCAAAACTGTTGAACTTTACACGCAATAAATCCGTCAATCAAGATTCTGGTACTAATGACCGAAGAATTTTCTTTCCAGAAACGTTATTTTTGGACGATCCTGATTTGCAGGATGACATACCGACATCATATATGTCACACAAAGAAATATACGAATACGGTGTGGGTAAAGCATGTAAAATCTTTACGAAAATTCGAGCTCTGCAGGAAGAAGGAAAAGGAGGAGTGGACAATTTTATGTATGTACCGCCTTTCAACCTAAGTGGCATGCGTAATTCTTCAAAAAAAATTTCAGGGCAATATTAGGAGGCATGTTGGGAAGTGGTGTACTGAAAGAAGGCAATCCAATGGCTGTTCACTTTGTAATGTTTCTACCAACTATTCTCGGCCAAGGAACAACGGAACAACAAGTGGAATGGCTGGGACGAGCTTGGAGCATGAATATTTTAGGAACCTACGCACAAACCGAGTTAGGCCATGGAACTTTCATTCGTGGCTTGGAAACAACAGCTACTTACGATCCGAAAACGGAAGAATTTATTCTTAACAGTCCAACTATTACATCATATAAATGGTGGCCTGGTGGCTTAGGTCATACATCCAATTATGCTATTGTGGTGGCCCAACTGTACACAAAAGGTCAATGTCACGGAATTCATCCGTTTATCGTGCAATTAAGGGACGAAGAAACCTGGGCTCCAATTAAAGGCAAGAGTTTTCTTTGTCTATTTTCCGTTATCAGACTTAACGTACTTTTCGGGTAGGTGTGGAAATCGGGGAAATCGGACCAAAGCTAGGAATGAAGGGTGTAAACAATGGATTCCTTGGCTTCGACAATGTACGGATTCCACGCAAGAATATGCTAATGAAAAATGCTAAAGTATTAGAAGATGGAACGTACATTAAAGCGCCATCTTCAGTTTTGACGTACGGTACAATGATGTTTGTGAGAGTTGTAATTATTCGGGACATGGCAAATTATTTGTCTAAAGCGGTGACTATCGCCACGAGATATTCAGCTGTTCGGTAATGGAAATTATTTAACAAAATGTTACAACATGTTATTTGTTTCGTTTCAATATTTCACAGACGTCAAAGTCCAATCGATCCAGCGAAACCAGAAGTGCAGGTCATAGATCATGTCACACAGCAATATAAAGTCTTTCCAAATATTGCCAAAGTCATCATTTTCCAGTTGACAGCTGATTACATTTGGAATTTGTACAATCAAGTAACGTCAGAATTGGACAAAGGACAATTGGAACGACTTCCAGAGGTACATCATTTCCGACATTTAAAGTTTTTTTTATCTTTCTTCTGTGCATCAACGTTAGTACTGGGGCTATACACTGAGGAAAATATCTACAAGCGACGTAGGAATTGTCTTTATAATATACGGTGTCGACGTATTTTATACACCGTGCACGCATTACGTGAGCTCATAGCATTCATCGCGTATATAGTAGATATTTTCCTCAGTGTAAATGCATGTGCTTTAATAGTTATGTTTTGGAAGTTTGCAGTTGCAATTATCAAAATTATGATGAAAAATATGGTGTTCCTAATATTCGAAAAATGTTTTCTTCGAAAAAAATTTTATAAGAAAAAGTCTTATTTCGAAAAAAATTTTGTTTGGAAAAATTGTTTTCAAAACAAATTTTACTCAAAAAAAAATTTTCGCCCAAGAAAAGTTTCGCCAAGAAAGATTTCTACAAAAAAAAGTTTTCCAGAAATAATTTTTTCTACAAAAAAGACTTTTAGCACAAAATATTTTCGCCAAAAAGAATTGTCATCCAAAAAATTTTCCCTTGCAAAAAACTATTTTATCGAAAAAAAATTGTGTACCGGACAAAAAAAACATTTTTTTTCACCCATAAAAATTTTGCTCTTCAAAATATTTTCTCAAAAAATTTTTTTCTCCCAAAAAAATTTATCTACAATTTTTTTCTCCGAAAAAAATGTTTCATCGAAAAAAAAATTTTCAAAAGAATTTTTCTCCATTTTTTCTGCAAAAATATGTTTGTTCTGAAAAACTTCGCTCCCAAAAACAACTTTTCACCGAGAAAATTTTTCGCAAAAAAAATTTCTACAAACATGTTTTTCTCCCAAAAAAACTTTTTCTGCAAAAAAAATTTTCCTCGAAAAAAAACTTCTAACAAGAAATTTTCCTCCAAAAAAATTTGCTCCCAAAAACTTTTCTACGAAAAAAAATTCCTCCGAAACAATTTTCAATCCGAAAAAAAAAATTTCTACAAAAAATTGTTTTCCTCAGAAAACATTTTCATCGAAAAAAACTTTCCTCAAAAATTTTTCTACAACAAAAAATCTCTCAAAAAATTCCTTCCAAAACAATTGCCATCCAAAAGAATTTTTCTCCAAAAACGTTTCCCAAAAAAAATGTGTGTCTGAAAATGTTTTCCTCCAAAAACAACTTTTACCGAAGAAAATTTTTCGCAAAAGAAATTTCTACAAAACAATTTTTCTCCAAAAAAACTTTTCTACAAAAAAAAATTTCTCTCAAAAAAAATTTTCCGTGCAGGTATACTAATTCATAAGATAGCCCTTTCAGTATTTACAAAATCCAAGATGGCGCGCTTACAACCAAAAAAGGGCTCCGTGTGCACCTCTGCCTTGTTCGCCTTCCTACTGCAATCAATGCTTTGAAGGCTAAGTTTCTGAGAACACAAGCATATCCTGATTGCTCGGTCCAATTAGACTTAGATGGTTCTTATAATTTGTGTAGAAGACATGGCAGACTCGATCAGCGCTTAATTGCCCTTGATGGAATAGTTCTCCTTTCAAGATGTCAGCGTTCTACTGTGGAGATCATACACAAACACTCAAGCGTTGTTACCTTTACAGTCCTAGACCGGTCTGCGTTTGTTCACTCCCAGAATCACAATCTCCGACTAAATATCAAGTTCGAAATCCGCCATATCAATCATTCTCTACTTTCCTCTGTGTATTTCAGTTACACGCAATTTCTTGCTGTTTGAAAGCCGTTATAACGCAAGACGCCTCGAATGGAGTTGAACAAGTAAGAGTAAAAGTTGATAAAGATTGTTTCAGTGAGTCTAACGGAATTCGTTTCAGTTGAGAATGGCTTGTGGTGGCCACGGCTATATGGAGGCAAGTAATTTACCCAATACGTATGGTATGGTAACAGCAGCTTGTACATACGAAGGAGAAAACACAATATTGTTACTGCAAACAGCTCGGTAAGCGTTTTTTTGGTGCGAAGAATTTGATTGTAAATAATGAGCTGATTTTTCAGCTACTTGATGAAATCGTGGAGTCAGGCACTCGTTGGTGATGCACTCGTACCAACCGTTGAGTATCTTCGAGACGCTATTAAGAAACGCAGCAACAAATGGGATCCGTCAATCACTGGCATCATCAAAGCTCTGCAGTTGGTAGCAGCGAAGTAATTTATTTCCATTTTTAAATATTCGGTAATCGTTTCAATGGACAAATTTCCAGCAAAATCCGCTTAGCTTATGAACATGTTGAAAATCGCAAGAAACTCGGATACAGTCACGAAGATGCCACGAACTTGTCGTCAATTGAATTAGCCCAATCGGCCGATGCTCATTGTCGTGCGTTTTTGGTACAAAGCGCCTATGAAATGACACGAGACTTGGAATCGACCGTTTCTACATCACTCGCAACAGTATTACGTCAATTCATTGAACTGTATGCCGTGGAGACTTGCATGAAATACATTGGTGACCTATTTAGGGTAAGTGCCACCTAGACAATGCATCGGTGAAATTGATTTCACATTTTTTCTTCAACAGTTTAGTGGATTAACTGAAGATGGCGTGCAAGAATTGCAGCAACGACTCGAAGACCTTCTAACCAAAATTCGCCCTAATGCCGTTGGTTTTGTGGATGGATTCGACATTCCAGACAAGATTTTATCATCAGCTTTGGGAGCTTATGATGGTAACGTTTACGAAAGGCTATTCTTAGAGGCAAAGAAGAGTCCACTCAATCAGGATCCTATTCCGAAGGCATTCGAATTACACATGAAGCCATTCATGCGATCGAATTTGTAACCATTTTTACAGACGTGATATGAGGATATTAGTTTAAGTTTGGGTGCTAGTCGTTTTTTAATGGGATTCCTTGTGCGAATTAAAGACAAAATGTATGCTTTTGTTATGAGTAGAAAAGAATAAAAATATTTATTTTTCAACAATCTGTCGATTTTTTTACGGAATAGAGACGAGAGTTCTATTTCTCATTGAAAATTCCTCTCCAAGCGATGGTGATCTTCTGAACTCTTTCCTTTGTTGCTCGAAAAAATCAAGGAACGACGCGACGTGTCGGGCATATTATGGACCCAGATTGCAAACAACGTAAACAAGCGGCGGCTCAAGGAGTCTCTTTATCCCAACCGGAAACGAGTTCGAGTAGCAATCATCGGAAGAAGGAACAGCCGACTTCTCGATGATTTCCCAGCTACCTTTTTTACCTTATATTCGAAAAATATTTTCTTTGAAAAAAATTATCTAAGAAAAATTCTTACAACGAAAAATTGTTTTCAAAACAAATTTGACTCAAACAAAATTTTTCCTCCAAGAAAATTTTCATGCAAAAAAACCTTTTCCTACAAAACAATTTTCTCGAAAAAAATTTGTCCTTCGAAAACAACGAAAAAAAAAATGTCCTACAAAAAGATTTTTTTCCAAAGAATTTTTGTTACATAAAAAATTTGTCTGCAAAAAAATTTTTATCTCACCAAGAAATTGTTCCCTCCAAAAAATTTTCCTACAATAAAATTTTCTTGCAAAAAGAATTTTCTCCAAAAAAATTTGTCTACAAAAAATGTCTAAAAAATGTTTTCCTCCGAGAACAATTGTCATCGGAAAAAAAATTTCTACAAAAAAATTTTGTCCCAAAAAGAATTTTTCTCCAAAAAAACGTTTCTACAAAAAAATGTTTGTCTGAAAAAGTTTTCCTCCAAATTTTTTTCTCCGCCCAGATTGCAAATAACGTAAACAAACGGCGTCTCAAGGAGTCTCTTTATCCTACCGGAAACGAGTTCGAGGTGCGATCATCGGAAGAAAGAACACCCGTTTTTTCGATGATTTCCCAGCTACCTTTTTAGTCACACAAGTAAGACTGGGCCAGCTTATCCATTTGAAAGAGCAGAAAAATGAAAACATTGGGGGGTCTGGCATTTGTGACGTATTTTTTTAATCAAAAGTGAAAA
>CM055404.1:11360123-11385247 GCA_029228625.1 Pseudolycoriella hygida
TAACTTTCTAGAAGAAACCAACTCTCTAAGTGTTATCATTCCGGAGCTAAAAATCGAAAACCCAAAGAAGCATAATTTATACCTTACAAAATTCCAAGATGGCGTCTCTTTGGCAGATTTCTGAAAATCCCAAAAAATTCTCCGGATCAAACTCTATAACTTTCCTGAAGAAACCAACTCTCTAAGTATTGTCATTCCGAAGCTAAAATTCGAAAACCACAAAAAACCTAATTATTGCTTGGGAAAATTCAAGATGGTGCCAGTTTGACCGCTGGCAGCCATTTTCTTAAGATCCCAAAAAATTCTACTGACCAAACTCAATAACTTTGCCGAAGAAACCAACTCTCTAGCTATCGTCACTTCGGAGCTAAAATTCGAAAACTCCGTGCATTACCACTTGGACCACTTTTCCACATGCCACGGCTTTTCCAGAATTTTCCCGGAAAAGCGGCATATGAAATTTTTCATTTGGGGCCGAGACTGACGTTCCCTGAAAGCTGCTGCGACGTAAAAAACTCAAAACTCTCGAAAAACATCGTTTTTATCGGTTGTGCTCTTAAAGGCATGTATGTGCATGGTGAATTGGAATGAGGGATTGCTGAACGCTGTCTTTTCATTAAATCCCGACTTTCGCTTCAAATGAGAATCGCGTTCCATAAGTATGACAAGTAGGATTAGAGGTATTGTTTCTTAGTTTT
Source organism: Pseudolycoriella hygida (assembly GCA_029228625.1). NCBI lineage: Eukaryota > Metazoa > Arthropoda > Insecta > Diptera > Sciaridae > Pseudolycoriella > Pseudolycoriella hygida. The sequence goes on from CM055404.1 coordinate 11,360,822, forward strand.
TCAGTTAAAGGGAATCCTTGTTAGAATCATAAAATGTAACGCCACACACTCTCAAAGGGAAGATTGATATATGGAATCCGTAAATTGTAAATAACAACACATCCGAACAAGAAATGGAAATGGAAAATATATTTTATCATTTTACACAATGAAAAGCGGCAGCAAGCGTTTCGTCTTAAGTTTAGCCTTCATATTTTATTGGAATTTGCACGCAATGTGTAAATTATAATAATACTGAAGAAGTTGGGTTGGTTAGGTGCATATATACGAAATACTCGTATATCTTTGTAATGGAAAATCGTGCAAATTTACGATATGAAAAACGCAAAAAGTCAATGTAGGAAAAACCAACCGTTGTACGAAATGTGATTTTATTGAATTGAACGATGCTTGCTTCATATAAATTGGGTTAACTAGGAGGAAAAATGGGCGATAAATAAGATAGGAACAACGTTAAGTAATCAGATTTTGATTCCATTACCATTGTTTAATCCCAACATTCTATCATACAGTTGTTAGCATAACACCTGTGATGTATATTATGCGTATATCGATTATTATTCCCTGCATGATATCATTCAGAAGGAATGACGTAACGTGAAATATGTAGAAGAAAAAAAAATTATCAACAAACGAGTCTTTTAATCAGTCAACACTTCGTAATACATCGCCGCTCAATGTAACCGATTCAACCATAATGTCTGCTGTAAACTTATTTGATCAAGAATCCAAAGGCAGAAAGTAAACAACAAAAAATTCAAATCTATATTAGTTGCAATAACAGAGACTCTAATATGATGTCATAAATGAATGACATCATCATAACTACAGAGTAAAACATTGCATATGTAATAAAATCAACTTGTCGCGTCTATGAACTGTTAAAATGTAAGTTGTTTTTTGGTTTTACAGTCGATGTTTGTGTAGCTGTTTCGGATAAATTATCTTTTAAAACGTGATAAATACAAAAAGGTATGTCGGAGAAGGGTACGTCACTACAATTTTCATTCGATTCGGCCTGTGACAAAATCGGTTTCTGTTGACGAATCACAACGAATAAATTGTGTCGTATGACCGATTCGACTGACAAAACGGATGTTGAAGTGATCTTTCCTCCGAAATGAAGAGCCAAGTCCAGAAAATTTAAAAGGATGTGGCCAGCGCACAACGGCGATTCCAGACAAAAATCGTCTATGAAGACGATTTTATCGGCTCTAGGACCGATTATCCCAAGACAAAAAATCCCTTGACAATTTATACCCGGACAAAATATCCCACATAAACCGGACAAAATATCACTGGACGAAATATCCCACATAAACCGGACAAAATATCCCCAGACATAATGTCTACTCAGAAGTGGTGGATATTAGATATTATATTGGGTATTGGGGGGCTCTGCCCCCTCACCCCCGCGCCTGTGACGGGCTTTTTTACGCACTGCAGGTGGCCTTACGTGAATGGGGCGCTGGCCCAAACTACGCCAGGGGCTCTACCCCTTAGACCCCGCAAAGGGAAATATTTCCCCCTTGACCCCTTTATTGAGAGGGCTGCCGCCCCTCGACCCCGCTTTTTTATTTTTCAGTTAAATTCACGGCCTGCGGCGCTGCTACTTCCCAATAAGTACTTTCGGAGGTGATTTGTTGTCTAAGGGGATATTGGGGATATTTCGTCCGGTTTTTTTCCTGGAAAAACTTGTGGTTATTATATCCGGTTATTTTGTCTGGGGATATTTTGTCTGAGATGATATTTTGGTTGGGGACATTATTTTTTTGGGACATTCCGTCCTTACCCCGATTTTATCGGGAGCAATGTTCCCCAGACCGAAATATTGAAAGAATATCTTATGTGGGGTACTGTTAGTTAAAGCGCACTGGCCCTACACCTTAAATCTTCTCTTTTTAAACTACACTAGAAATGAATCCATTTAAGGCCTTAGCTAGGAAGTGTTATAAACTGTTTGAAAATTTTTATTTCTTTTTAGAACAGTTGAGGAGGAGTTTTTGCCTCATTACTTTCTTAAATTTCTTCGGTTTTGTTGTATTGTTGGTCTATGAGGAATGAACAACAACATCCAATCCTTAAAGTTCAAGTGCCCACCCGCTCTTGCTTAGAAATATGTCTTTGGGCAAAGATGCATCTTTGTACGAGTGAATCAATTACAAAATTTTCTCGCTATGGCACTGAATCCATTATTGATGTCATATACAGGACCTATTCATATATGAAACTGGGCAGTCTACTTTGTTCGTCACTTTCACACTTTCATTGAATGATTGAGAGCATCGTATAAGGTGAATAATAAGAAAATGAGAAAATTTTGTCTGCAAAACATGCAAAAATTGAAAGGAGGCGAAAAAAGTGGTTCCGACAGCATGGTGTAATTTTACAGCAAGTGACATTCCCACCATGTTGGATCAGTACCCCACTCAATACTTATAAGTACTTTTTCGTCAATTCAAAAGAGAGAATTTATTTCTCACATTCGCAACGAATAACAAGATTTTTTTTCTGTAAAAGAATTTAGCTCGTTGTTGGCTATAACCTGTTAGTCGCTCATATTTTTGCTAATTATTTTTATTATTCCATGAATGTGTAAGAGTACTCGGCACACACAGCACATTGTTTAACCTATCTGTATGAAATGGTATTCGTTTGTTTTTTCATATGGTACTGACACATTAAAATCGCCAAAAGTACGATAATCCAAACAACTTTGAATTTTTATTTGATCCATAAAATACAATGATAAAAGAATTTCAATTGTTAGGCTTTGTTGTATAATAACGTGATTATAGTTTAAGTAAGACGAGTATCCGAATTGTAAATTCGCACGTTGTGGAGTTGGTATTAGACTTACAACGAATGCAAAGTTAGCCGTAGGGATAAAATATCTTGACGAAAAGTCTAATGAAACTAATTTTCTTACTTTTCATTCGTCAAATGTAAATTTAATTGATTGTAATTTTGTTTTAATTATTTTATTGCATCGGTGGCCGGTAAGTAATGTTTTCATAATCTCTTTTTAGATGAGTAAAGTGAATGGGTTTTCCATCAGCACTTACTTATCTCAGTTAATACCACTAGAGATAATTGTTTGTTTATAAAATGAAATCACTGGTGCGTGTGGATAAAATGTTGTTGCTTTCGGTATCGAGAATTGACCTCTCGACATTTTAACGCTTTCTGTTGAAAAAAGTGGATGCCATGACACAAATAAGTCAATATTTACGCATACGAATGTGTGATAAAGGAGCGTGTTGTTGGTGGGGTCAAAGGCACATTGAAAGAAATAAGCAGTGAATTGTCAGGTTGGGTGCCCTTTGACAGTTTCTCCTCCACTTACTAGTGCAGACACCCCCACTCAAATGTTCAAATAAATAAATAACATAACGCATTAGAATAGAAGTGGCAAAAATAAAGTTTTAGTTGTTTGACCTATTTGTGGATCCCTCTTTTCATTTAGGTAATAACTTTGTGGCTGCACTTTTAAAAACTTCCCATGAAGTGAGGGCTGTTTCACGAATGTGTTCTCTAGTGTTCTCTAAAAATTTATTCTCTGCAACTTTGCCTTTGGAAACAACCTTCTAACTCTCATAGTTCTAGAGATATGAGTCATCCCTCCCAATTCTAGAAGTGCTCATATCCTAGGACTGGGCCATTTTTCGATGAAACCCTGAAACATGTGTTCCCTAAAATTTCATTCTCTACAACTTTGTCTTTGGAAACAACTTTCTAACTGCCATAGTTCAAGAGATATCAGTTATCCTTCCCAATTCTAGAAGTGGTCATATTCCAGGATTGGGTCATTTTTCCTTTAAACCCAGAAACACGTGTTCTCTAAAATTTTATTCTCTTCAACTTTGCCTTTGGAAGCAGCTTTCTAACATTCATAGTTCTAGAGATATGGGTCATCTCGCCCAATTCTAATAGTGGTCATATTCCAGGATTGGACCATTTTTCACTGAAACACGTTTTCCCTAAAATTCTATTTTTTACAACTTAACCTTTGGCAGTTAATCTCCATATTACGTAGTCCAGCAAATATAGACGAAAAACCATCTTATTTCGTAAGAAACTCAATTTCGTCCATTCCATTGGTCCCAGTTCCAAAACCACTCACCCCATTCCCACAAAATTTTTTTTCCCAGTTTTGTGAGATAACAGGCTTTCATTTGACACCAAAATGAACAATTTTCGGGCTACTGAGAAATGCTGAGATATTTGCGAAAAAGTTTCACCGACTCTCGAAAGACCATGTTTTCGGTCACTTTTTCGACCAAATCTCCGGAAACACTTGACCGATTTTGCTCATCCTTGAACTTGAATCATGGGACCTTTCAGGGAAAAAAAGTTTAGGGTACTTCGTCTATGTCCACCGCCACCTGTATCAGGATTATCAACATTGAGCAGATAAGGACAGTAATGCCGGAAAAGTTCAATCGTGCGAAACCGCATAGGCAACTTGTTGGCATGTTTTAAGCATTTCTTCTGTAATACACTCAACTGGCGAATTGAGGTCACATTTGCAGTCCCCCATGCCGCTGGCAAGAACGGAAGCCGTGAATGAACTAGGGCATAATAGATATTCAACAGGGCAGATCTAGGAAGTAGGTTCTTTAGCTTACACATAACTCCGCACACCTAGGCTATCTTATTACACATTTTCAGGATATGAGCATTAAGCGACAGCTCATAGAAACAGTCCCAAATAGCGCAACACTGAGATTGACTCTACTGCGTGATCATCCAAGACAACCTCATCAACATCTGAACTACCCTTCCGATGGAAGTGCATACTCACTGTTTTTTTAACGTTAAGCGATAGTTTATTGCAATCGAAGAAATCCTTCAAGAGGGCGCTATCCTCTTTCATAGACACAACATTTTTCTCGGTCGACTTCCCAACTGTGTCGTCAGCAAATAGAGTAGCTCTACCAGTACGAATACTATGTATGTCATTTATATACACCAATAATAACAATGGACCCAATACCGACCCTTGCGGAACACCCACATTAATATCTTCAATTTGGCTTTTCAATCCTCCCAACACTACGCACTGCTTACGATTCATCAGATAATTTTTCAATAATTCAAGCGGGACCCCCCTAATACCTGCAAAATACAGTTTCTGGACTAGGATATCATAGTCAACGCAATCGAATGCCTTTCTGATGTCCAAAAAGATAGCGCTCACTGCCAAACCGTCATCAAGACTTAGGAACACCCTATCTAGCATCTCATATATCGCTGTGTGGGTTCCTGATTTTTCTCTGAATCCGAATTGTTTTCTATATAAAAAACCATTTTTGTTCAGATAAGAAATCATTCGACTATACAAGAAAAGTTCAAAAATTTTATTTATAATTGGGAGTATCGAAATCGGTCTGCAGTTAGACGTTAAGGCAATATTTACTTAGATACGTTCGAGTCTTTGTGCAACATCTGTTCTGTTTGCCACATTTATTCTGATTCGTACGGATCCCTTGCTAATGTTTTTGGTCTAAACAGGCAATTTCATATAATTTTTCCGGTGATAGAATAATTGTTCATTGGTACGAATTTCAAGGGTTTACAAAGACGATTCTTCGATTTATTTTGGTGTTTGTGGATTTTGTAGCACACGTCGCTCGCTTAGGACCGATGCTACAAAAATCCACGAAGAACAATATACTATTTCCCTCCCTAGACGGACAATCGACGTATATCCTGAATATGATCCATGTTGCAAGCCCCTGAGTGAAACTTGAATCCTTTAGACCCATTTTGTGCTTTACACAGATCTACAAAGAGAGAGATAAATTTCCCCAAGACGTGTACGAAACGAAGTCTGAGTTTTATATCATTTTCCAATTTTTTGAATATTCTAATTGCAGAAAGTTGCTCAACTAGATCCGCTCAATAAAAACATTCGTGTATACGAACAAACGTGTCTTTGAATTGACCATTTAATAAAGTTGCATTGTAATACACAATATGGGAGTAGCCTTTCTCGTAACAAGTAATATCTGTTTGTTGAACTTAAAATGAACGGACTGCGGTTGGTAGATCCGTGTCACATGACAAATAATAACATTTCATCCGAATTGTAACTGCATCTGCATACCTTCAGTGAATGGTTCTTGCGTCTGTCAGTACTACAATTTTTGTTTTTGGAAGGAAAACTTGTAAAACCTGCACTTCCATAACATTATGTAGAATTGTGATGTTTCTGCCGGTTTAGGTATAGGCCACTATGACCATTCAAACGGATCTAAAATACCTAGATCCGTTTACACACAATTTTCGGTAAAGCGCGCACATTTATTATCTATTTTTACTATTCTATAAATATATGATAATACCACAATTACCTGAAGTGATTTTTTTAGAATTACCACTGTATTGTTATTAATCAGCTCTAATAAATCAAATTTGATTGTCTTGGTGCTTATTTACCTACCTGTCTGTCTTTGCGCGTCATATGTTTATTCGAGTTCCTCTCCTAGCGATTTGTGGAATCGCTCAAAGCAATTCCTTGGGTCAAATTCTTCGAGAACTTGATTGAAATTTAGTTGATTTCATGTGCATTTTAGGCGATTGATTTTTATGTTAGGACATGTTGTCGCCAATAGCTTTTTCTAATGAGCAGGGAAAACGTTGTCGGTCCAACTCAAAATTCGTTTTCAAATATTTTTTTCTAAAAACCATGCTTATAGGAAAGTAAAGTTCAAAGATAAGAGAAATTGGTGAAGTTGTTCCGGGTGACGTGCAGCACTGTTGACATTCTTGCTCGCATTGTTCGCGAGGTGATGGGGTCAAGAATCAAACAATCTATATAACAAGGCTGAATCGTAAACTATTGAAAGAATATTAAACGCTTAACGATTTAGAAATAAAAGCATATTTTGTAGAGCCCTCTAACCTCGCCTCCAACTAAATCCATTAGTCAACAATTAACAACAAACAAAGTTTTCTCCACTCACAATGTGATGCAGAAAACGTTCTATCGTTCCCTTTAATTTGATTATAATTACCGTGTTTACTATACTACATTGCTATTTTTAACACATAAAGAACTTTCACACATTTTTACTTTCCTATTTTTAATACGAATTTATTTTGCAGATATTGGGTCCTGATATCCCACACACATAATTTGTTGGTAAGTCAAACTTTCCATTCTCTTAGTCTGTTAATTTTTTAATCGTTTACGAAAGTATTGTGACAATGTCACCACGACCGCAATAATTGTGTATGTTCAATGACGAGATACAAATGAGACAAATTGTCTCTTTTCCGTCCTGATGGAAAATATCAAAATCAGATGAAATTCTCAAATTAACAGCATCAGATATTTGGCTGTTTTTGGCTTAATGTTTGTAGATATTATTGTTGCTATAATTTAACTAATCAGAATTTAATGAGACGTGTGAAGTACTTGCTACATTCGGAATAAAATTAACTTTTATGCTAAAATATGCATATGTGTCACAAACGTAATGAAATCTGAACAATTCTTTGTGTTAAAAAAACATGTTGACGATAGAATGTGATGCAAGTTCAATTTCTCAGTTGAAATGTGTCTGTTTTTCATTCCTACAATACACAGCCACATGTGGGCCTTGGCCTGATCGAGAATCTGGTTCCAACGTCTTCTCTCTCTTGATACACTTTGCCAACTTCTTATTCCCAGCGCCCGAAGATCTGATTCGGCGCCATCTATCCATTTTCGGGCGACCCACTCTCCTTCGCCCTTCCGGATCGTTTCGGAGGGGGCTCTGTTTTTATCCATGCGTGCTAAATGCCCCGCCCTACTCAATCGTTGGACTTTCATCACTGCCACTGTATCAGATTCGCCAAAATCACGTTTTGTTTCAAAATTGTATCGTTGCCGCCACCTTTCTCCTTCGTGCATCGCTCCAAAGATACGTAGTACTTTACGCTCGAATACAAGCAGCAGCTGTTCTGCTCGTCACTTTTCTTCATCGTCCAAGGATCGCATCCATGGATTAGAACTGGACGAGCTCTGTAAACATGGCACTTCCTTTTTTCGATATCAATTTTGAGCGTAAATGTTTTATTAGGCCGTAATAGCATCTGCTTGCCGCCATGATACTTCTTTGTATTTCTGGTGTATTATCGCCATCTGGACGTGTGAATGCTCCAAGATAGATGAATTCATCAACTACCTCTAAGTTGTACTCTCCAATGCTTATCACGCTTCCTTGTAGATTGGCTACCGAATTCGGCTCGGTCTTCATATACTTGGTTTTCGATTCGTTGATTATCAAACACATTCTTTCCGCTTGGGTTCTCAAATTTGTGAAAGTGTCTACTGAAAGTGTACGACTGACAAGATCCAAATCGTCTGTAAAGCCCAGAACGTGGAACGTTCCATTCGCCAGTGTTTTGTTGGTTTGGATTCCAGCACGCCTCATCGCAATTTCCAAAGCTAAATTGAGCATCGCCCTGCTTCAACCCTTCCATTACAGCAAAAACTTCAGACATGTCGCTTTGCACCTTAACACGACATTTTGTGCCATCCAATGTCGCTTTCACAAATCGAATCAATTTTGTTTCAAAACCCAGCTCTTTCAACGCAACATACAACTCCTTACGCTTGGTCCGATCGTATGCTTGTTTAAAGTCGATGAAAAGGTGGTGAAACTCTCTGCCCTTTTGCAGAATCAGACGCAGAATGAAAATTTGGTCTGTTGTTGAACGATCTCGTCTGAATCCACCTTGGTATTCCCCAGTGACATTCTCAGCACGTGGATTTAGCCTATCGAACAGCACTCGTGCAAAAACCTTATATGCCGTGTTAAGCAAAGCTATTCCACGGTAATTTTCGCAGATCATTTTGTCGTCCTTCCTGTGTAGAGGTAAAATGGCACCCTCTAACCACTGTTCGGTAGCATTTCGGTGTTTTATATTCGCTGGGAGTCAGTAATTGGAAAGTGGTAGCCGAAAATCGCGAAAAATGGCGAAAAGAAGTTGTGGAGTCAGCCAAAACCCGCTTGGGTTAACAAAGGCTGCTAAGAAGAAGCGAATCTTGACTAAATCATACATTACTTTTGACAACTCCTCCAATATTCAACTGTCAAAATGACGTTTAAAACGTCAAAGCTGCATTTTTTCGTATATTCTTCCACTAATGCCAATGCCACACCATATGAGAACTGTCTAGACGATACTGGAATATTTGGTGAAGTACCGGTTTTCGGCTTAAAATTAAAAAAAAATCAACTGGGTGCTCTTCAAAAGTTTTTCTATGCACTCCCTGCTTCATAATTAAAGGATTCAGGTGTTTTTAGTTGCATAAACCGTCAAAAAACACATTTTTGGAAATCCCACAGGAAAAGTCAGTTTTCTATCGATATGTTTCTGATATTAGCCCAGGGGGCCATTTGTCTAAATTCACAAAACCGAAAGTTTACCACATACCCTACAAAATATCTTTCCATAAATTTTGACAGTTCTTGCCATGATATTAGCAAAAGTTGAATTCCCAGTAATGTGAGCGTAACATATCGCGATTACATATGACATCTTCATACTACCGCTCTTTATTAAGTCAAAGCATTTCCATATGTTCATGGGTCAAGGCATGGTCTTATCTTCCAGAAAAAATAACGGTTTTGGAGTCATGGTTTGTTGGTCAAGTCGACTTACCGTTATGAGGTAGCGATCAAGGAAACATAACTCTAACTTGGCAGTCAAGTAAGCGTTAGACAAAGTACATACCTTGGCATGAACTGTTCTCGTATTTCCTTTTATTGGCATTATTATACATGTATAGGAAATGTTGTGAACCTGGCGTCACCTTGCCAGGGATCTGTTATAACAAAAAATCGATAAAAATGCTTTTAAAAATTATATACTGCCAGATAAATTGTCAGATTTTATAAAAATATGACTTTTTTAGGCAATTTAAATAAAAAAGTGCACAAGTTGTGGATTTTTAGATCCATCGAAAATGATGTTATAATTAAATAAATATTTTTTTGGATTTCCATTAATTAAGGACATGGAGATATTGAATTTTTGCACCTGTACGAAGTATGCGTGGCTTATGTGCTCACCAAGGTGTTTGTAATAATTTGTTATCAACCATTGAAATGGGAATAGGAAAGTAGCGATAGAGTGAAGTCAATGTGACACGTGAGACGGACGGACATTAATAAAGTAGCTATCGTTACTTAATAAACGAAAGTAAGATTTGGAATTACACTCAACGCAAAGTAAACAAAAACGTGAGTTGCGAGATATAGGGTAGATATGCATTAGTTACGAGCCTCCCAAAAATCTTTTGTTTAGGGGCTCGTAATCAGTGCGTATAGTTTGATGTAAATTGTATGAAATTTCTCAAATAACTCTCGTATACGCGCCACCTACGGCTCGCATCAGTCCTGTGAAAGGTGACAACTAAGAATTCGTTGCGTCTTAGTGGTCGAACGGGCGCCTTATTCTGAATTCTCTACATAAGACTGGGAGCATTAAAGCGTGCACGCAACAAATCAAAGACAAACATCACATTCAAATTAATCCGTCTGCGCCACAAAGGCTCTATGTTAGTGCGCTTGCAACATTCGAGATAAGGAGGCAGACGATAATTGTCATCCCTATGCACCGACCTTCTCAACGCATACATCACGAACTTTTTCTGTATCGATTCGATTCTTGTAATGTAGGATAACTCGTGCAGATTCCACACAAAAGACGCATACTCAAGGTGAGATCTCACACGAGCAAAGTAAACACTCTTAATTGCGCGAATATCGGTGAACTGCTTGCAAATTCTTTTGACAAAGTTAAGCATACAACAGGCTTTCGACGTGATAACATCGATATGACGATTAAATGACAATTGTTCAAAGGTCAAACAGTTCACTAACGCGGTAGCGTAACTGAAACAGATTGGCGTACGAATACTGAATAAAGACATTACCTTACACTTCTCGACGTTCAAGTCCAACCGATTGAGCGCACACCATTGAGAAAGGGCGTCTAGGTCGGACAGTACAGCATCAGAAAGCGATCTAACTGCACTCATTAGTTTCAAGTCATCGGCATTCATAATATCAATAGCCTTGAACACTTTAGTTACGTCATCCATAAAAAGAATGAAAAGCGAGGGACCCAAATGACTTCCTTGTGGAACGCCAGACGTAACCTCAAAAATTTTCGAGACATGACTCATTAGCTTTACATACTGAAATCACTCACTGAGATAGGAGTCGATCCAGCACAAAAGTGCAGGGTCTATTCTAAGATCTCGAAGCTTATTCAACAGCATGCGGTTCGACTATCTATCAAACGCTTTCTGGATGTCAGTATAAATGACGTCTAACTGAGAGCCAGACTCAATGACCTCCAGCGCAAGACTAGTGAATTCAACGTTGAACGACCATGCTGGGAGTGGGACACCATAGAAGTCAACCGATCGCTGAGAAAGTTGCATATCATAGACTCGAAAAGCTTTCCAAACGTAGGAAAAATTGCAACGTCTCCGTAATTTCGTGCAATGCTTTTCGAAAATGTCCTTAAGAATTTTCGCAAGTCGCTCAAATAATTTACCACTCCGCACTGCAGATTTTTTTCGAAAAGAATATTGATATGAGATTATTTGCTAATTTTCGCATTACATTACACTATCATATTTGCGCTTGAAATACGACTTACCCAAAAAACCACGCGGACACCCACATAAATTGGAACGCGCTATAGTTACGTAACTTCGCATTGTTTTAAGCTCTCACAAATTTGTTTAAATTCATTGAAAGGTGCAATACGTAAAAATCGTCACATTGGTGACAACGTGCCAAACTTTCACAGGTGGCTTTGTTTATTATGTCTCCGATAGCTTATTAAGAGGAGCAATGTGCGCTCTCATGCAAGTAAACGTTTAATTCAAGCTGAAGAGAAACCATATTCATTATGAAACGACTAAAGTTTTCACGTTGCGTTAACGGTAATGCTCTTATCTAAAAATTTTCCAATTTATTGTAATAATTAGATGATGACATTAAAATCGAATTTGTCACAAAATATTCATACCTTTGCATAATGGATCGGAAGGTGATTGAAGAGAAGTGATGGAAGTGACATGTAGAACAATTTAAAAAAATTGAATTTCTTTCCAAGAATCAATAGGTTAATCAATTCTCTGAATCAAGAATGTTAGATAAACTTTTTATTTATAGTTTGTGTGGGAAAAGAACTTCAGTGACCTGTGTTGTTGACTGAATGAGATTGTCTTGTTAATTATTATCCTTGGAAGCAAAATCATTTATAGTTCACAGGTCAATTAACGCGGTAAATTTTTCGATAAGAGTAAATATCTTGTATTTTTTTTCGCAGTTACAGATGTCCTTTACAGTGGAATCGAAGTGGAAGCTGACAGAAGGATTTTGTAATGTAACGCCTAGTCTAGTGTCTTTAATAACACGTAATTCAAAATGTTTTCCTCCCGTCAGCTTTTAATAATAATAATAATCCCGTCAGCTTTTACCTTGACCTAACAAGCATAAAGTCTTTACCTTTTCAAGATGTATGCTGAATCGTCGTCAACTTTGTGTATCTGTTTTGGACGATTGATTTTCGGCAATTTCGCGAGTTGTAGAACGAACGGAACCCTCATTTTCGGCCCCGTCACATGTAAAATTTGTATTGTCTGTTTAACCGAATCAGTTATGAGAGCGGTTCCCAGCCAATGAGTTTGTTGCAGGCATTGTCAAATTTTGTATGTATATTTTGACATTGCTTTCAAATGACCAGAGTTTCTTGCACTTCAAGTTGGGTTCAGATTTTATGAATCAGTCCCAGTTGAGATCCTTTTTAAATATCATATCTGGTTCGGAACAGATGGTTTTTATCTGAATCTGAAAAACGAAAAATCTGAATGTTCAGATCAGTTCAGATTACTGTAAATAATTATCTGATCTGATCTGAACATTTCATATCTTTACTTTTCAGATTCAGATCAGATCAGATTTTTTTTAAGATTGACTTCAGATCAAACTTAATTATTTGGTTTGGTGCCATCAAATACTTAGGTTTTGTAAGTGGGAAGTCTGTGGGAAGAAGTGGAAAGTGTGTAGGATGAAATTGAAAGTGTGGCGAATGGTGTTGGATGAAGTGGGAATTGTGTTGGATGTGTTTCTACTTCATCCGAAACACTCTTGACATCACGCCATTTCATCCCACACACTTTTTACACTTTCCACTTCATCCCACACAATTTTCATTTCATCCCACACACTTTCGACATCATCCACACACTTTCCACATCATCACACATCATCCCACACACTTTCCACATCATCCCACACACTTTCCACATCATGCCACAGACTTTCCACATCATCTCACACACTTTCCACATCATCCCACACACATTCCACATCATCCCGCACACTTACCACATCATGCCACACACTTTCCACATCATCCCACACACTTTTCACATCATCCCACACACTTTTCGCATGATCCTATACCCTGCGGCACTAATTTCTGTGTCTTAATGAGTCCTACTACTGCATTTAGACGCATTAAAACTCATAAGACCCAGAACTGAGTGCACCTGCACCACTTCCAACATCATCCCACAAACGTTCCACTTCATCAGACAAAATTTTCCTACCTGTATTATAATTCCAAGCACAAAAAATTTTTTTAGTTCTATCGGGATAACATTCTGATATCTGGCAGATTTCAGATCAAATTAAGATCTGTTAAATTCGGATCAAATCAGATCAGATCGAATTGAGATGAAGAATAAAAATTTTCCGTTCAGATTCAGGTTGAAAATTTTTCAGATTAATCCGGAACAAAATTGATATATCTGATCTGTTCCGAACCCTATAGGACGTGTGTTTTAAATTGTGAACTGTAGCGATTGCTATTTGCGTGTGATGAGATATGCAATTAGTTGGTTGAAATATTTACTGGTTTTTTTTATTCTTCGTGACGTCTCCACTGGGATTATTTATTTATAATTATGAAAATTCAATTGAAGTATTTGAGTCGCTGTTGTTGGCTTTATGTACATACCAAAGTACACAAATTACGTGTGTACATAAATGTGTCCAGTCCACTTACTTCGAAGTACCCCAAAAAAGTAGATATTACACGCAACACGGAGTACATTCCTTTACATACAATTGATGTAAGGATATAGATACTTGATTTTATGTACCATCATTGAAACATACAAAAAGGTATATCCTATCGTATCATGTGACGTCAGTGGAACGCGTTGCTTATAGATACGTACAAATCTGCTGCGACCTTGAATTCCGGTATGTATAATGGCTAAGTAGGATGGTGTGTTATTTGTTTAGCACAGGGATTTCATAATACGTGAAAAATTAAAGAGATGGTGATAGCAAGTATATGTATACACGAATTTGTTTTGGTCGGTTTTTCGGTGATGATTGTGAGGTTGAGCTTAGCGATGTAATTGATATCTTTTTTTCATATACTTGGTCACATCTTTTACGGTTGGGTACAGTTATTTTAACTTGACCTCGGTCCTAGACATAAATTATTGTTTAGTAAAGGATGTGATGTCTTGTTGTTTATGTTGTTCTAGCAAAAAGAATGTGGACACTGTATTGACCCTGTCTATTTCAGTATCATTTAAGGTGCTATGGTACAAGATATTCTCCATCGAAAATCTGTTTCGGTTAATATTCGCTTAACCATTAAATGTATACAAGGATACATGTTTATTCATCTAAAGCTATAAGGTATAACTAAATGAATTTCATATAACTTATGCGGTTTGTACGTGACATCGCTTCTGTTCCCAATAAACGCGCAGCTCAATTTTATGATGTTTTCGTGTTTGCACCGTGCTTCGCCCACTGACAATTTCCTTCTACAAATATATGTATACATGTACCCGTCATGCTATAGCGGAAAAACAATCAATACACTGAGACTTGTACGTATACGTATAAATATCATTCAGGTAGACACACAGTGCATAAAGAAATTGAAGGATATCACGTACCTCCTCAAAAAACGGATATCTATTCTATCTTTTTCCTTATTTCGGATATGATAATATTTTCAAATAAACATTATTGTTTGCATGGATTCGTCGAACAAAATATATCACATCATACAATACAATATTAACCTCAATAAAAATCGAAATCTGCCTGCAAACACGCAGTGATGGAAAATGGGTAAAGAAAGCGTATCGAAAGCTTATCCCCCAATTTTGACATCAAACGCGGTGGTGTAAATAATTTGATTTTGATGTACACGAAAAGCAATTTCAATTTTTCAAGTCCTTATAAATTACTGATGTTTAGAGGCACCTTCGATTGTACGTCAGGTCAGAATTATGTATCAATGCTATTCATTATTAAATCATCAACGAACAAAGGCAGAATTCGTTTTACAAGACCAAAATGCCATTTCGCTTGAAATTTAAAAAAGCGTTAAAGTGAGATCATCTGGTCGATTCCAGAAGGCAGCCGAAAAAGTTAGAATGACAATTTTGGATGTGTGAACGGGTATATTGATATGCACTCGGTTCCGAGTCGGCACCAGGCTGCCTACTTCAAATGTATTAATAGCATCATAGGAGGCAGCCTGGTGCCGAAAATCTGTTAATGCCATCGGAGAGGCAGTAACGAATGCTATACGTTACATAAATTTCCACTCGGCACCAGGCTGCTGCTGCCCCCTATATTTACAATAGAAAATCTCAAGTACGCAACCTGGTGCTGAGTTGAAATTAATATGAGAAACACCGGGCATGTTTAACGATGACTACAAAAGAGTAGACGGCGTGACTAAATCAAGACATAGACAAGTCCAAGAAAACCTGCAAATATCAAATTAAACAAATACAAAAAATTGCAAGACGAACATTATTTAAAAATTCCATTTGCTATTGAAATCTTAGGCTCGTGGTGTACTGAAGGAATCCACAAAGATTGCAGATCTCTGTTTGTTGCAATTTTTCTCCGTGAAAATGTTCTAGACGACGATAAGTTAAGGAGTTCAGGCACTAGACAAAGGACCGGTCTAGTGCTTGAACTCCTTATTTCATCGCCACTTAGAACATTTTCATGGAGAAAAATTGTTACGAAGAGAGGCCTCGTTTAGGCAACACCTCCAGAAGGCAGCTTGGTGCCTAAAACGTTCCTGGGTATTTCCATACTGTCCACGTTACATTTTCATTATATATTTTAAGATATCTCAGGAAGTATAGCACCTAGAAAAATAACAAATACACCGATTCCTTATAACAAAGACATTGTAAACACTTTCCTAGAAGACAAAAAAGCTGTATTTTCAACGGGAAACGAGAAAAGTGTACTGTCCTCGGCACAATTGTTCCAAAAACTCATGGAAATAGCCTCCTACGACGATGTTGGATGTGCATTCGCTTTTGACTCGGCATCAGGCAGGTACTTGAAAAGTATGAGTAGACTTATAGAAAGCAACCTGGTGGGACGGATGGTTCAGTGGTGAACGCACTGGACTTCCACCGAGAAGGCCCGGGTTCAAGCCTCGGAACGGGGAATTTTTCCCTATGACATTATAGACTGTACAACGTCCCTAAGTTCACCCAAGCTTTATAAATTCCGGTATTCAATGTCCGGAACGCAAAAATAAGGTACACGAAGTTTGTGACGTCACTCACACACTGGAGTTGGTATGTGTACTTTCAACACGACTGCAATTGTGGCAAAATGAAAGAAAAAATGTGAATGAATGACAACCTCAATGGTCTTCACGTTGTATGTAATGTCATCGATTTCCGGTTGCCGAATCAGTTGGCTAGGCCATCCTACCGACAGATTGCATCTGATATAACAACAAAAATGTGTAAATAATCGAACAGAGCGTTAGATATGAGATGATATGTAATACAAGAATAAGTTATGTAAGAATGTTACCATACGATAAATAAATAAATAACCTGGTGGTAAAGGTAGTAAGGAATACTATACGTCATATATACTTCAATTTGCATGGTGCTGCCCTCTACACTTAAAACAAAAAATGTAGAGTACACAGCCAGAGCCAAGTTGAAACTATAAACTAAACGTATATAGAATTCGATTCCTGATGTTACGGTGACATAAACATATTTTTGGCATCAGGCTGCGTTCTTTATTGTTACTTAAGCTACCCAAGTAGACGGCCTGGTGACGAGTTGGAGCAGAGTGCATGATTGATTGATTTTATTGGAGGCACAAAGCATACAGATATACAATAAAAAACCATGGGTATAGGAAAGTCAATTGGTGCAGCTGGTTGCAGCTAGATGCAGTGAGGTGCAGCTAGATGCAGTGAGGTGCAGCCAGATGCAGTGAGGTGCAGCCAGATGTAGTGAGGTGCAGCCAGATGCAGTGAGGTGCAGGCAGAAGCTGTGAGGTGTGGCTAGATGCAGCTAGATGCAGTGAAGTGCAGCTAGATGTAGTAAGGTGCAGCTAGATGCAGTGAGGTGCAGCTAGATGCAGTGAGGTGCAGCTAGATGCAGTGAGGTGCAGCTAGATGCAGTGAGGTGCAGCTAGATGCAGTGAGATGCAGCTAGATGCAGTGAGGTGCAGCTAGATGCAGTGAGGTGCAGCTAGATGCAGTGAGGTGCAGCTAGATGCAGTGAGGTGCAGCTAGATGCAGTGAGGTGCAGCTAGATGCAGTGAGGTGCAGCTAGATACAGTGAGGTGCAGCTAGATGTAGTGAGATGCAGCTAGATGCAATGAGGTACAGCGAGGTGCAGTGCACGGACAGACGGACGGACAGGAAGAGTGAAAACATAAAGTAGCTATTGCTACCTGATAAAAAAGGGACTCCTTGTGGTCTCCGCTAGCTACGAACCACTTAGGCTAGCTTCATTGAGCCCATTTTTGCGCCGAACTCAATCCTGTCTATTATGTACTCGTTCTCTACTCCAACATTGTCATAGAAACGTTTTTGGTGTCAGGCTTTCCTTCTTGAAATGAAATTTCTCCATGAAAATAGACAAAGAACCAGTCTACTGCGTGAACTTCTGATTTCATCGACGATTAGAACATTTTCATGGAGTCAAATTGCAATTTTTTAGTAGTAGGCTATGTATCCAAACTTCAATTCTACTTGCTGTGATCAATTTTATTCGAAAAAAATTTTCAAATCTGAAATATCAACTCGGGAGTCTTGCCGCTGACACTTACTTACTTTGCCTCACTAGGATCCTAAGATCTTGTGGATCTTGCCTGCAATTATATTCCTTTGATCTCTTTGGGTCTCACACTTTAACTCTTCATACCCAACCGAGGGGTAGATTTTTTGGTAATAAAATAATTCAAAAAATTTTTCCGGCGCGCAGTGTGGAATATGTCGATAATAAGGGCACGCTCAAATAACTGTATAAGACAGTGAGATAGAAATTTTTAGTCTTCCGCAAAGTTGTTCAGGATGAAATAAGGAACAACTTTGTTGAAGACATAATTTGCCGAAAAATTCAATCTCATGAGTTATGAGGTGTTGAAGATAACCCTTGTAAAAAGTTCAATTTTCTGGTCTCATTAATATTTAACTTTTCAAGTATTTGAGATAGAAATATTTGGTCTTCAGCAAAGTTGTTCAGCATAAAATAAGGAAAAATTTTGCTGAAGAAACATTTTTAGTAGAAATTTAATTTTGGAAGTTATAAACTGTTGAAATCTGAAAATTAGACTTTACATTGCATTTAAAAATTTTCCCAGTTTAAGTGATTATAACTTCCAAAATAAAATTTTTATTAAAAATATTCCTTCAGATCAAATATTTCTATCTCAAACACTTGAAGAGTTATGTAAATTAGACCAGAAAATTGCACTTTTTAGAAAGGTCATCTTCAACAGCTTAGCTCATAATTCTTGAGATTGAATTATTCGGCAAATTGTGTCTTCAGCAATGTTGTTCCTCCTGAACAACTTTGCTGAAGACCAAAAATTTCTATCTCACCGTCGTACACACTTATTTGAGCGTGCCCACATTACCGACATATTCCGTCGTGGCGGACCAATTCTTCCAAAAAAATCAATTGGCGAATTTTACTCTGCATGTCAAAATAGGAAAATGATTTTATTGTCCATTTGGATAGTCACATAAAATATTTCGTCCTTCGACATACGCATTTGATTATCTCGTCCTTCCTCGTGAACCATTCCCTCAATAGTTTTTAATTTCAAATTTTGTAAAGTTTGTCGCAACGATTGTTTATTGCTAAGCATCGCTGTGAAGATTTTCTCGTCATTTAAGTCACTACAGTCGTTTCCCGCTCTCCGCCTAATATCAGGACACCACCCTTTTCACTGTAACTTTTCTTTTGAGTTCTTCTCTAACATTTGCTTGACACTCTGCCGAAAAAATAACAGAAATGTGAAACTAGAATTAAAATGGACGTTAAAGTGGAAAACTTGACAATAATTGTTTAATTACAATTCCCATTTTACGATGAGTTCCTGGAAAAAAAGACTCCATTTATTGACTTTTGATGATGTGGTCAATATAATCTTAACCCACACATATTTGTGCAAAAATAAATTAAAATTTTCCAAAAATAAAGAGTACAAAATTTTCATGAGCATCATTTACCACACCAGAAAATATTGAATATAAATAAATAGACATGTAAGAAAATGTATAAAAAGAAAATAGACTATCTTTATGCTATAGTGTTTTCGGATGCTTTATTTATAAAATGTTTAATTTTCTCACAAGAAAATTTTGTGAATGTTATTTCTTAACATAGAATCACTGAAATAAAGTCTTATTTTGAGATCAAGCCGAACATCTTGTGCCTGTGGTCCCTATATAATTTTGTAGGAGAAATCACGGTTAATATAGATGAAGATAAATCGGGCTGTTCATTCAAACACCAACCAGAAGGATAAATTTAGTAGTTGGACGGTATTGCTTAAAATCGGTTTGAACGAACGGTTCATTGTTTTAAATTAATTTTTAGTGTGTAGACAGATCGTAAAATTGTTATTGTTAATTTCACTAAAAAAAACGTTAGCAGCAAATCAACAGTCGATAAAACAGCTCTTCAATACACGGATTACCAGTGGAAATTAAGTGTCCAAATAGAACGTTGTTAACACACATTTTGTGAAATATATTGTGATCTTTTAGACAAGCAAGTGATTCCAAATATAAAGCTTTTAGTTTACTTGTTTTAAAAAAAATGTGGCCAAAATATCAAAATTGCATTAAGTTTTTAGTCAAATATTTGTACAAAATCCATCACAGAGAGGATATAAAAATTATTTTTAAATTACTTCGCAAAGACTACACAAGTATGTATTATTTTTACATATTCATCTGTTTGAATAAGCAACGGTTATTTTGGTATATCTTAATATAAAATTGTTTGATCGCAGTGTTTTGTATACAAATCGGTAAGAGTTTGACTATTCGCTAAGAGATGGTGCTGTTGGAAAACTTCATCCAAACAACGGGACTTTCTTGAGCTTTTCTGTCATTTCACACTTTTACCAATCATCTAAACGCACTTGCGTAGTTTGAACAACGTTGAGTGATAAGTTCGTAATGAATGAAATTATAAAAATATTTTCGTTGTATTGTTTCACAAAAAAAATAATAAAAAAAACCTGGCAGATAGAACAAATGTGAGTCGCTTTATTGATCTCGTAAGCCAATCGTATTGAAGAGTGAGTCATGGGTATACAAATATTTGAAAAGTTGGCATCATTTTCAAGGGTTTCTTTTATTTGCCATTAAAGATTAGATATGCGACAAACAACAATTTTTGTTGATTTTTAAAGAATCAGTTCACAGAGCAACAACATAACTCTTTCAAAAGGTGATGATCTGTAAAAGTATGACTTAATTCTTCCACCTGAATTGACCTTAAACAATTTTCGATCAAGTTTTCAGTTTTCATTAAAAGGCTCAGTTTACCGACGAAGGAATATAGGTCGCTGTAAACTATACAGCTGGAAAAGACTTCAAACAAATCCGTTACGACGTCTTAAAAATTATTGTGGAAAGATTGGAACGTCGTTTTGCAATAATTATGTATAATAGGGGTGTCCAAATAAAAAAGTGTCGAAAAGTTTGGGGCACCAACCGAAAAACAAAAGGCTTTTGATCCCTGATCAAGATTGTATATGGGCGTAACTTGATCCGAGACGACTGAGTCGCTCAGTTAATGCTGTCAAGTTTAACTTTGAGGTCAGATTCTTCACGATATATTTTAGGTCGTGAAGATAGTGAGAAATGTCATGAAAGGTAACTGATGTTTTGTTGTTATTTTTTGTATTGAACAAAATTAACAATTTTCTGCGAAATTTATTGTCATTGCTGTATAACGTGACGAATAATTGAAAACAAGGAAACTTAATCGATTTTGTTACCGAAATATGTAAAAAATAATTTTGTTTTGTGTTCGGGTAATTATTTTTCATGTGGAAGTGAATCGTTTCTGAACGACAAACGTCAGAACCCTGTCATGAAATTCACTGAGCGATAAGTGTAACTGAACATTTTAGTTCCTGAACGCTCTCAAGTAATGAGAGAATCCATTGGTTGTTGTGGTGAAGTCGAAAGGTCTTAGGACACCCTTAAAATCGGCATAAAGTAGACCAGAGAGTGTTTTCGTCCATATGTCCCACATGATTAAAATGGTGCAATTTTTTTCATGAATTTCAATCATGTGAGACATATGGACGAAAACACTGCCTGGTCTAATTTTTCTAAGGGTGTCCTAAGGCCTTCCAAATACACCACAACAACCGATAGATTCACTCATTCTTCTTCCTTAGCCTTTTATATCCACTGCTGGATGTAGGC
This sequence comes from Pseudolycoriella hygida, assembly GCA_029228625.1. Lineage (NCBI taxonomy): Eukaryota > Metazoa > Arthropoda > Insecta > Diptera > Sciaridae > Pseudolycoriella > Pseudolycoriella hygida. Next base: position 11,382,620 of record CM055404.1, read on the forward strand.
CTCCCCCATAGATCGCCACTTTTTTCGGTCCATTGCCACTTGCTGCCACGTCGTGCCTGCCGTTCTTTTGATATCGTTGGTCCATCTTTCCGGTGGTCGTCCCATCGGTCGTTTCGTTGGTGGCCGCCATTGCATTATAGTTTTCGTCCATCGATCGTCGGTCATTCTGGCAATATGACCAGCCCAATTCCACTTGAGCGACGCTATTCGTGTCATGACATCGATGACTCTTGTTTGTCGCCGGATCCCCTCATTTGTCATTTTGTCCCTGAGTGTGATTCCTAGCATTGCCCTTTCCATTGCCCTCTGTGCAACTCTCAATTTGTTCGCTGATGCTTTGGTGATCGTGAGAGTCTCGGCTCCGTATGTCAGGACCGGCAGCTCACACATATCGAACACTTTCCTCTTCAGACTGTTGCTCATGTTGCTCTTGAAGATGTACCGTAACTTGCCGAACGCCGCCCAACCGAGACCGATCCTTCTCTTTATTTCAGCCGTTTGGTTGTCGAGACCGCGCTTCATGACGTGGCCGAGATACTTGTACGAATTCACGATTTCAATTTCCTCGTCTCCGATCTTGATTGGTGTAGCACCATCGATGTTTGTCATCACTTTCGTTTTCGACATGTTCATCTTCAACCCGATTTTTTGGGCTTCCTCGTTGAGCTGCAACAGCATCGCTTCAATCTGTTCCAGCGTCGTTGATGTCAGGGCAATGTCGTCGGCGAATCGAAGGTTGTTCAGAAACTTCCCATTTATGTTGATTCCCAGTTCACTCCAATCAAGCTTTTTAAAAACCGTTTCCAGAGCTGACGTGAACAATTTCGGTGAAATGGTATCTCCTTGACGGACTCCTCTTCCAATTCGAAATTTATCGGTTGTTTTATGCAGTTTGACGCACGACGTTGCGTGCTCGTAGATATGTTTTATCATCCGGGTATATCTCGAGTCAATCCGACAATCGTCCAAGGAGTCTAAAATCGACCATAATTCGACCGAATCGAACGCTTTTTCGAAGTCTCTGAAGCATATCGCGATGATGATTTTGTATTCGTTGCATTTTTCTATTAGACTTCTCATCACTTGCAAGTGGTCATTTGTGCTGAATCCGGAACGAAACCCTGCTTGTTCGATCGGCTGGTAGAAGTCTAGCTTCTTTGTGATCCGTTTCGTTATCACCTTCCTAAACAGTTTGTAGAGGTGCGAGATCAAACTGATGGGCCTGTAGTTTTCCAGTTTCGTGATGTCTCCTTTCTTGTGCAGCAAAGTGATGACTGCGTTTTCCCATGATTCTGGTATTTTCTCTTGTTCGAGACACTTGTTGAACAGATCCGTTGTCATTTTGAGCAGTGTGGGTCCGCCTTCTTTGATTGCTTCGATCGGAATGTCGTCGTCACCTGGAGCTTTTCTGTTCTTCATTTCGTCTAACGAAGCCTGTACTTCGTTCATCGTTATGTCCGGCAAATCTTCGGAACCAACGTTCATTATCACCGGTCTCGCTTTTGCTCTTTCTGCCGGTAGTTTGGCTCGAACCGACGTAAAAAGGTCCTCATAGAACTCTCGCGCGATGTCCAATACCTTGTCCTGATCTGTTTGTATGACGCCCGCCTTATCGCGCAATTTAAAAATTTGTCTGTACCCGTTCGCCCGTTTCGCTCGTAATACTTTCATATTCCCATTTGCTTCGATAGCGTTCATGGCCAGTTTCCCGTTGTATTGTCGCAGATCGGTTTTCATTTTCTTGTTGATGGCTTTCGTTTTGTCTCTGTATTCAACAGTGTCTCGCTTTCCACCTTTCACCAAATCCAGTCTTTCTGCTATTAGGTCTAGCGTTTCCTTGCTGAGCTTCGACTCTTTAGTGCATGTAGATCGGCATCTGGTTTCCAGGAAGCTTCTCACTGAGGTCACTATTCTTTCTGTCAGCTCATCAATCGTTGCAGTTTGAGAATTCGTTCCGTTCAGTTCGTTGTCCATAGCTTCCTTAAATGCGTCGCTTTGTTCTTTCAGGCGTTCCATGTCTAAAACGACTTTTTTCTTGACCAACTTTTCTCTCTCTGTCCGTGTGTTCAAGACGACTTTGGCTCGCACCATTCAATGATCGCTGCCTGTTGTGAAACGGTTAAGCACAGTAACATCCTTGACAATCGATTTGCGGTTCGATATGATGTAATCGATCTCGTTCTTTGTTCTGCCGTCTGCACTGGCCCAAGTCCACTTCCTCTGAACCTTACCGGAGAAAAATGAGTTCATTGCGAAAATTCCTTGTTGTTGGAGAAAATTCAGCAAAGTATCTCCTCGTTCGTTCCTCTGCTCGTAACCAAACGTTCCAATCGAAGTTTCTGCAACGTCTTCTCTTTTTCCCAATTTGGCATTGAAATCGCCGACTAGCAACTGATATTGAGCTCTGTTTTCTTCAATCGCTTTGGAGACATCTTCATAGAAGCTTTCAATTTCTTCGTCGTCGTGATCCGTCGTCGGTGCGTACGCTTGGATGACTTTCAAACTGTAAATCGCATTTATCTTCAGCCGCACATAAATGACTCTGTCGGAGATGCTGTTGATTTGGATTATACGGTTCGACCAGCGTTTGCTGATGAGCAGTCCTACACCATGCATCGCTGTTTGGCT
>CM055404.1:11395214-11412327 GCA_029228625.1 Pseudolycoriella hygida
GGCCTCCCCCATAGATCGCCACTTTTTTCGGTCCATTGCCACTTGCTGCCACGTCGTGCCTGCCGGTCTTTTGATATCGTTGGTCCATCTTTCCGGTGGACGTCCCATCGGTCGTTTCGTTGGTGGCCGCCATTGCATTATAGTTTTCGTCCATCGATCGTCGGTCATTCTGGCAATATGACCAGCCCAATTCCACTTGAGCGACGCTATTCGTGTCATGACATCGATGACTCTTGTTTGTCGCCGGATCCACTCATTTGTCATTTTGTCCCTGAGTGTGATTCCTAGCATTGGCCTTTCCATTGCCCTCTGTGCAACTCTCAATTTGTTCGCTGATGCTTTGGTGATCGTGAGAGTCTCGGCTCCGTATGTCAGGACCGGCAGCACACACATATCGAACACTTTCCTCTTCAGACTGTTGCTCATGTTGCTCTTGAAGATGTACCGTAACTTGGCGAACGCCGCCCAACCGAGACCGATCCTTCTCTTTATTTCAGCCGTTTGGTTGTCGAGACCGAGCTTCATGACGTGGCCGAGATACTTGTACGAATTCACGATTTCAATTTCCTCGTCTCCGATCTTGATTGGTGTAGCACCATCGATGTTTGTCATCACTTTCGTTTTCGACATGTTCATCTTCAAACCGATTTTTTTGGCTTCCTCGTTGAGCTGCAACAGCATCGCTTCAATCTGTTCCAGAGTCGTTGATGTCAGGGCAATGTCGTCGGCGAATCGAAGGTTGTTCAGAAACTTCCCATTTATGTTGATTCCCAGTTCACTCCAATCAAGCTTTTTAAAAACCGTTTCAAGAGCTGACGTGAACAATTTCGGTGAAATGGTATCTCCTTGACGGACTCCTCTTCCAATTCGAAATTTATCGGTGGTTTTATGCAGTTTGACGCACGACGTTGCGTGCTCGTAGATATGTTTTATCATCCGGGTATATCTCGAGTCAATCCGACAATCGTCCAAAGAGTCTAAAATCGACCATAATTCGACCGAATCGAACGCTTTTTCGAAGTCTATGAAGCATATCGCGATGATGATTTTGTATTCGTTGCATTTTTCTATTAGACTTCTCATCACTTGCAAGTGGTCCTTTGTGCTGAATCCGGAACGAAACCCTGCTTGTTCGATCGGCTGGTAGAAGTCTAGCTTCTTTGTGATCCGTTTCGTTATCACCTTCATAAACAGTTTGTAGAGGTGCGAGATCAAACTGATGGGCCTGTAGTTTTCCAGTTTCGTGATGTCTCCTTTCTTGTGCAGCCAAGTGATGACTGCGTTTTCCCATGATTCTGGTATTTTCTCTTGTTCGAGACACTTGTTGAACAGATCCGTTGTCATTTTGAGCAGTGTGGGTCCGCCTTCTTTGATTGCTTCGATCGGAATGTCGTCGTCACCTGGAGCGTTTCTGTTCTTCATTTCGTCTAACGAAGCCTGTACTTCGTTAATCGTTATGTCCGGCAAATCTTCGGAACCAACGTTCATTATCACCGGTCTCGCTTTTGCTCTTTCTGCCGGTAGTTTGGCTCGAACCGACGTAAAAAGGTCCTCATAGAACGCTCGCGCGATGTCCAATACCTTGTCCTGATCTGTTTGTATGACGCCCGCCTTATCGCGCAATTTAAAAATTTGTCTGTACCCGTTCGCCCGTTTCGCTCGTAATACTTTCATATTCCCATTTGCTTCGATAGCGTTTATGGCCAGTTTCACGTTGTATTGTCGCAGATCGGTTTTCATTTTCTTGTTGATGGCTTTCGGTTTGTCTCTGTATTCAACAGTGTCTCGCTTTCCACCTTTCACCAAATCCAGTCTTTCTGCTATTAGGTCTAGCGTTTCCTTGCTGAGCTTCGACTCTTTAGTGCATGTAGATCGGCCTCTGGTTTCCAGGAAGCTTCTCACTGAGGTCACTATTCTTTCTGTCAGCTCATCAATCGTTGCAGTTTGTGAATTCGTTCCGTTCAGTTCGTTGTCCATAGCTTCCTTAAATGCGTCGCTTTGTTCTTTCAGGCGTTCCATGTCTAAAACGACGTTTTTCTTGACCAACTTTTCTCTCTCTGTCCGTGTGTTCAAGACGACTTTGGCTCGCACCATTCGATGATCGCTGCCTGTTGTGAAACGGTTAAGCACAGTAACATCCTTGACAATCGATTTGCGGTTCGATATGATGTATCGATCTCGTTCTTTGTTCTGCCGTCTGCACTGGCCCAAGTCCACTTCCTCTGAACCTTACCGGAGAAAAATGAGTTCATTGCGAAAATTCCTTGTTGTTGGAGAAAATTCAGCAAAGTATCTCCTCGTTCGTTCCTCTGATCGTAACCAAACGTTCCAATCGAAGTTTCTGCAACGGCTTCTCTTTTTCCCAATTTGGCATTGAAATCGCCGACTAGCAACTGATATTGAGCTCTGTTTTCTTCAATCGCTTTGGAGACATCTTCATAGAAGCTTTCAATTTCTTCGTCGTCGTGATCCGTCGTCGGTGCGTACGCTTGGATGACTTTCAAACTGTAAATCGCATTTATCTTCAGCCGCACATAAATGACTCTGTCGGAGATGCTGTTGATTTGGATTATACGGTTCGACCAGCGTTTGCTGATGAGCAGTCCTACACCATGCATCGCTGTTTGGCTATCGCTTCCACGGTAGTACAAAGTGCTTCCTGATTTCAACTTCAAGCATTCTTCACCACGTCGCCTGACTTCGCTCAATCCGACAATGTCCCATTTGATCTTTTCCAGTGCTGACTCCAATTCGAGAAGTTTTTCGTTCGATGATAGCGTTCGAGTGTTATACGTGGCAATGTATAGTCCGGTGTGACAACCCATTGTAACCCAGGGATTCTTAGCACCCTCTGCTCGTCGTCTGGTCTGACCGTTGTCGGAGTCAGGGATCAACGAGCGGCTGGGAACTGAGGGCCGATTTTTCCTGGTTGTGCTCTTCATCTTCGGGGGGGTTTTAGCCGTTAAAACACCACGCTGGCCAGTGCGGGTTGGTGAGTGATGGTAGTCCTGCTGACTCGGACTTTGCATGCTGCCGTTGTCCCTTGCTGTTGAGATCATCCGCCACCATGCTGAGGTACTATCCCATCTTGATAGCGCCTAACTGCCTTCGGCCCTCGCTCTACGTGACGTTGAGGTACTACCCGAAGACAGCCCCCCTCATCCTTCTGCTAAGTGACCCACACTAATACACCCGGGTTGGTTACCTGATCGTTCATGTGGGTTGCTCACTATGACAGGTGTCACCACGGGTAGGATAGGATGTAGGAGTAGGTGGATAGAGGCTAAGGTACATAAGGAGTACTATATTACGCATACCACACCATTTGACACCCAGACACTCATTACTTGAGTGAATATGTGCCTTCGAAAGTTGTTGAATTTTTGACTTTAACGCTTTTGAGCTACCCCTAAATCGTCTCGAATCAAGTTACGCCCATATAAAATCTTGATCAGGGATCAAAAACCTTTTTTTCGGTTTGTGCCCCAAACTTTTCGATAATTTTATTTCCCCATACATTTTTGGATTCCTTGATGTATAAAAGATTGCTATCTCTTTCTAACGTCTCGTTATGTTGTGAGTGATAGTTAGAGACAAAAAACTGTTATAACCACTTGTTACATACATACTTTCGCTTCTGGCAACACTCTTATTAGAACAATTGCCTCAATCCAAAGATTCAGCTGAGAAAGATTCATTTTCTCTCTAAAGGGATCATTGCATGGGATGCGATGAAGTTTATTTTTATCAAGTAGATTTCACACAATTCGCATCGCGTACAATATAATGAGCCCTTAAGAGCACTCTATGCAAAAACGATGTTTTTATAGCTATAGTTTTTTGATAAAAATGTGTCATTTTCAAAAAAGTAACTAAATGGCCGTTTACACTCATCTTTTATTAATCTAGTAGTTGAGCTACTTTTTTGCGATTGCTTAGTTTTTTTAACAAATCTTTCGCTAGAAGAAAGTTCTGCATTTCAGACAAGGCAGCCTGGTGCCGAAAAAGTGTCTATAACAATGTTGGATGGTGTAATAAGAACACAGCTAAGGCACTAGTTTTAAACTTGGCACCAGGCTGCGTACTTGATAATTTTGATTGACAATTTAGAAGGCAGCCTAGTGCCGAAAATCGTTCAATGTTATCGTAACGGCAATAATGAACACTATACGTTGTATAAATTTCAAGTCGGCACTAGGCTGCGTACTTAAACTTTTGTTTTATGTATGTAGGTGGCAGCAGCAGCCTGGTGCCAAATTGAAAGTTATATGGCATACAAAATTTACTCCTCTGTTTCTATGTAAATATGGATTAAACATTGCTTAAATTGCTACTGTTGGCGTCGGTTTCCAACATCCATTTATAGCCTTACATGCCATTCTTCGAAATTTGTTGAGCTTTTGTTGATTTTTGCATTTGTGATTTCATAGAAAACTGGCATATGTCAGTGTTTTGGTCTAACGATCTTGGTGTAGATCCAAAACAACACCTTCGAAGAGAGGCCTCATGATTGGTCATACGCTTTTCTGCATTGCCACAGAGCAATTGTAGCTGTCTGTAAGCGTTCGTCCAGATTATCTACCCAGACAATCATACTATCCAAAAAGATCCCCAGATATTTAATACTGTAGACAAATAGAATCGAGGTGGCTTTGATTACTGGGATTTTGACATCCTCAACCTTTCTTTTCCTTGTGAATAGTATCATTTTCATCTTGTTAAGTGGGATGTCGTCTCATTATACAAATGTGGAAGTGTGAGCTCTGTTGTAATTGTGACATTTTGAGGGAATGCCGGTGAGGATTGCTAGTATGCTGATTGTAACTCTCAAAGATGGCAGTGAATGGAGCCAAGAACCGAAAACTTTTAAGAGCCTTCGTGGAGCACAGGAGGAACGACAGGATGCTTGTTGTTCATTAAGGGAGTGCTGTGCAGCGAGATGTTGAAATCAGCCGCATTAGACTCCAGGAAATCGTCATTATGTGAAGTCTGGAATATTGTCACCCATACGATATTGTATATCACATGCCAGGAGGGGGGAAGGCAATCTTTCTGAACGAATCCTTGATTACATATCTGAAGTTCGTACGAGTTTGCGCTTTTTATTTCCAATGATTACATCATCATCAAACTTTGTAAACCATATTAGTACCTTTCGGTGTGAAGTCCTTATACGACAACCCCAGAATGGTGAACCACTGACGAAATCCCTTAATGTCATCGTTTCTAATATGATTATCCCACTGCTCCCTCCGATTCACCTTCGCAACGTTCCTAAGAACCCTCATATCAGAAACCTCCAGGTCATCCACGAGATATCCGCAGTCCACCCAAATCTCACTACCATACAGAATCGTCGGCCTGAAAGTTCACCTGTGGATAACTAGCTTTGATTCTCTTTTGTTGAGCATGCGCAATCTCAACTGACTGACCACCGCGCTTCCCATTTTCTTCTTTCCTCAAATTCCCTAACCAACCATCCTTTGAAAAAATGGTTTCTAAGTACTTGAATTCAGAAGCCAGCTCCAACTCTTTCCCATTTAAACTGCAAACTATCTACTTCCGAGACTTGCCGACATGCATAACCTTGGTTTTTATCTTCATCCTTCATCATCATCATTTATCATCCTCACATGCAGCATTCAGGCAGTCAATCCCACCCTGTAAATCTGCTAACAGAATCAAGTCATCCGCATAGGCCAGGATTTTCATTATTACCTCACCCACCTCGACATTTCCCTGCAAATTTGCCTGCTTGATGATTTTGTCCATGAAAATTATGAACAGAAGCGGGGAAAGACAATAACCCTGATGAACGCCCTCATTAACCTCGAAAGCCTCGCTAATTTCGCCATCTATTCTTACAGCGTAACTGCTCCCTGAGTAAATACTCTTAATGGCACGCAGTGAACTCCCATTGATACCGTAGTCGCTTAGAACCACGAACAGCTTCTAACTTGGAACCCGGTGCAATGCCTTCTCTAAGTCAATGAAGCATAATAGTATAAGTCCCAGTTCCTTTCATAAAGCTTTTCGATAGTCTGTTTGAGGCAAAAAATCAAGTCCTGACACCCTCCCAGAGGCCTGAAACCACTCTGAATCTCATCCAGTACACCTTCCTCTATGTTCCTAACCCGGTACAGTGAGTAATATGTAGGCGACCCCTATATTTTGTTTCAATTGTTTAGTTTTGTGTCGGTGGAATCCAGAAATTTAATTTCCTAATTTTGTATTGCTTGACGGATTTCCAAATGAATGAACACGTTTTTGTGACTTCGAACTTTTTGTTCCGTTACCTTGCATTTGGTCCATTTACGAACCATCTTCATGGCTAAAACATAAAAATTTCGACTTAGGACTATCACATTTTTCATGTTCAAAGATTAAGTAATTAAATAGGTTTGTAACTTACGCTATCACAGTTCTTTAAAATTTACTTTCAATTTCACTTTCAGTTTGTTATTTTTCGCAGCTGATTCTCTTATCGGTCATTCACCTGTTGAATGTTGGTTTTTACATTCCGATTTATTAATAAGGGTTTACATGATGACGTTTCATTTCTCGCTTGCCTTCACGTTTTATTAAGTTGTAAAAAATTGGTGTAACGTGTTCGGCATCCTTTTTGAAGTTGACGGCTTGGTCCTCGTGTATGACAATCTGATTCACTTCATGGATCTTCAGCATCCCTGGATAATGTACCTTTTTTAGGATAAACTTCCCATCAAAGTCGAACTTATGTGGTGGGTGGGAGCTGTTGCATGAGGCAGTTTTACAGGGAATTTTATATTTTTTTTTTGACGGAAGCCAATTGTTTTTAATAACTTCGGCAACAATCTAAAATACTTCTGCTAACGAGAAAGTCATCATCATTTTCCTAACACTCGCAGTAAATATTTGATAGTCCGGGCATAGTTGAGAGCGATTTTACGTGCGACAAAATTTTAAAACCTTTCCTAATGACAGAAGCCATGTTAATTAAATCCATAAGTTGGTATTTTTGTGAAAAATAACAAAAGTTGTCTCAAATTGAAGTGAAATTTCTAATATGTCGAAATAAAATTCGGCGAAAATATGAATCACAGAAAACTGTGATCACCTTTTAATCAGCAAATGTTTTATTTATGTCGCTATTTTATTTCACTTTTACCATAAACCCCATAAACTTGAAAATTATTGCAATTAATGCTTAGGAAATGTGTTATGTTACGGGATGTGAAGTTTCTTCATTACCATCCAGCGGCGTGTAATTAGTCATTTACATGGAAACAAACTCGCCGTAAATTGTTCATGATAATAGCAATATTTCAGGGCATCCTGTTTTATTTTTTTAACGTATTAATGTGTTTTAATGAATTTTTCTTTGTGTTTTACGGTCTTGATCTTCTCATTTTCCATGAGTTTCCTTTGTGTTTTCGTTTAAATATTTTCATAACATTTTCTCTTATTGACTTCTTGTTTTCAACAATTTATAACAGTAAAAAAACAAACAGAATTGTGGCTGTTATTCATTTTTTTTTCATTCTGCGTGCGAGTCTAAAGTTTGACTCGGTTAATCTTACGACGTATTTCTGCTATATGGCAATGAAAAATATGTATTAATTACACATTACCCAAGATTATTCATGAAAATTCATGCATTAGTGTGTAGACTTTCTGGGCAAACAGCCAGATATTTGTTTAAGTAAAACGTAATGATTTTTAGGTTTATCGTCTTTCTTGGCGTGGAGTTACAAAACTGAAAAAAAAAGTTCTGTTCTGCACGTATAAAGCTTTTAGAATGTTACAACAGAAACATCCAATTAAAATTATGGTAGTATAAAACTGAAGCTATAAAACTTCAGAGGTCAAAAACCTTTACCTCTTAACTTACTAAAAAAATCATCTCGATCGTATTGTTCATCTTTTTGTGTTATTATCTTCACATCGTCGTTGCATCCCCCAAAGGAAATAATTAAATAATATTTTTATTTCTTTTTTTTTTTTTGAAGAGGAAACTTTTTTATCCCCGTTTCCGATGTTGTCGTTAGTTGCGATAGTGTGGAAAAGAAAACGAAATAAAAAAAAATTCCACACATTCGTGAAATATGTTTTACATAAAGAGATCAACGTTTTGAGTAAATCAGACGAACTAAAACTTGAGGAGATGTAGTACATCGACTGTAACTTAAATACATTTTTTGCAGTTTCTTTATGGAAGTTTGGATTGGATAAGGATGTGTGCTGTGTGCATGTTTATTTGTTATGGAGAACACATTATCCAAGACTAAACAGTAAAAATTTCGATTACATTCATGTGGCACGATGTAACAAGTCATGAGAGCCAAAAAATTGGCTGGATGGTGAACGTCACATACTTTGATTATTTTTACGTACTTTTTTCACTCGGTTTTCGACTGACAAGCAATAACTATAGAAAAACCAAAATTGTTGACTGCCTGTCAAAGAGGCCAACTATTCTACAATTTTGGTTTTTCTAGAGTTATTGCTTATCAGTCGAAAATCGAGTGAAAAAAGTTGTATTTTTCCAATTGTCCAATTGCCGAGCCTCACCGACACGATCAGATCAACTTTGTGAATGCGCGGTCAGAGGTGAGCGGTTAGGCCTTTTTTTGTAGACCGACCCGACCTGACCCGAACCCGACCAAAAATTTTAACCCGATACCCAATACGACCCGTCTTATTGGTAGCTCGACCCGAACCGGACTCGAAATTCAAACCCGAAACCCGACCGCCCGAAAGAAGTTCGGGCCGAGTTCTATTGCCCGAAAAAAATTCGGATCGAGTTCTGTTACCCGAAAAAATTTCGGTTCCAGTTCTATTACCCGAAAAGTCATTTAGCTATTTCGATTTTACTAGCGCTACCGCTACCACTAGTTTATAGGAAGAAATTCAAACGAAAGTAGATAGAAGAGTAAGAAATAGAAAAATACTGTTCGCACATACAATAGAATGTATGCAGTGTGGTCTCGGCGGCAGCGCAACTCAATTTTATTTTCGGCGGCGCGCCGGCGGCGAAAATTTTTGAAACCTTCTCGGCTGGCGGCGGCGTTTTTTTCAAAAAATCAAATTTTTGACTTTTTTCAATTTTTCAATTTCATTTTTTGTATAAATATTGGCATTAATCTTCCAACTTCTATAATTTCTTTATTGTTGAACTTTTCGGTTTGGATATGGTGGATCATTTTTAGATTTTTTACAAATCGGTTTCGGTTTTTTTATGTACTCGTATCTTCAACCCGATAAAAAATACGCCCGAAACCGCCCGGGATTTTCAAGACCCGAAAGCCCGAACCCGAAACCAGTGAAAATCGATTCGGGTCCGGGTCGGGTTTTTTCCAATTTTCGGGCAGCCCGCCCACCTCTAATGCGCGGTAACTTTCAAAATTATATTCGACAAAATTTTATTTTCGATGAAAAATAAATTATCTACATTTTGTGTATGTTTCGCGGAAAAATGGTGGAAAATTCATGGATAATTATGTAAAATTTATGTTGATCATGTAAAACAGATGTACAAAGATGGATAATTAACCGCACAAAAAACCTCTTACAGAGGAGGTGTGACGCAAGTCTTTATGTCTGCTTACAAAAGATCTGAAATCAGAAAAGGGTGACGCATTAAGCGTCTAAGGCAATTCGCTTTAATTTTTTTTGCGTTCGAAGCTGAGTGCTGCACCTTTCTCCGATTTTTTCAGAACTTTTGTAACTGCAAGCCTTAGACGCTTAATGCATCACCCTTTTCTGATTTCAGAACTTTTGTTAGCAGACATAAAGACCTGCGAACCACACCTCCTCTGTAAGAGTTTTTTGTGCAGATATCAGTACTTTTGGTAGTTTATCTCTCTACAAATATATGAAATCTACAAAAAAATTTCAAGTTGAAAATTGCTAGAGAAAGCTACTTTCATCACAGTAATCTAGGAAGCCTTATTGGATGACCTCACTCATGTGAAGAATAACCGAAAAATATCAAAAACCTGAAGAAAGTTGAAGAGTGCTATAGAAATCCACAATAATCCCAGTATTGGGCCATATTTCCCCAAAACTGTAAAACGCGTGTTCGCTTAAATTTCATTCTCTACAACTCCGCCTTTGAAAGCAACTTTCTAGCTTTAATAGTTCTAGAGAAATAGATCATTCCTCCCAATTCTAGAAGTGGCCATATCTTAGGATTGGACCATATTTCCCCAAAACCCTGAGACACGTGCTCGCTAAAATTTAATTCTCTTCAATTTTACGCTAACTTGCTAACTACTGCTTGCTAACTTGCTAACTTGAGTTAAGCCTCATTTCTCATTTCTGTTATTGCTGACCCACTAATTCTAGAAGTTGCTACATCCCCGGATTAGGTCATTTCTCGAAAAAATCCAAAAACAGGTATTTACTAAAATGTAATTCTCTGCAACTTTGCCCTTTCAAGCAACCTTCTAACTCTTATAGTTTTAGAGTCTGGAAGCGACTAAATCCCAGGAATTGTAAGTTTTTTTAAGGCAAAAAAATACGTGTCGACTAACTTTATGATCTGAAGCTACCCTCAAAATTTCAGCAAAATCGTATGAGCCGTTTCCGAGATTTTAAAAAGTTACAAAGTAAGAAGGTTTGCAAAATCGGTCATTTGAAAATATCCGATTTTCACCCATTTGTATGAGAAAATAGAAATTTCAAAAACTCGTATCTCCGGATCAACATAACCGATTTTAATCACTAAAAGGGCATTTTGGCCTAAAATTTTGCTTAGAATCCAGGAAAAATATTTTCTGGGGGTACGCTGCAAGGTGGGTCAAGTCAAAAAGTTGCTGTATATTATGTGCCTCAGTCTCAGAAAAAATTGCTTCTGAATTTTTTGGCGGGTAAGTCTTGACAATGGATTTTACTACATTATTTTTTCATCATTCTTTACATGGACAGGTTGCATTTAAGAAAAGTGTGTAGGAGTGGGATTAAGATGAAAGTAGGGAGAAGGATTCGACGGGCATTGCTGGGATAAGATAGAGGTGTATTTGGTTGCAGCTAGGTGCATCTAGATGCAGTGAGGTGTTAGACAGTACTGAAGTTCTGACTACGCCTGACTGGAAGAAGGATCAAAGTTAATAGTTAGTAAAGCCATCGCAGTCGGCACGAAGCTGCGTACTTGGGACCTAAAACTGGTAATAAAGTAGGCAGCCTTGTGCTGAACATCTTTTTTTTTGCCAAAGTGGATACAGTCGTGAGTTCTATACGTCACATAAATTTCAATTCAGCACCAGGGCGCCGCTGATCCCTGAATTCAAAATGTCATGACTCAAGGACGCAGCCTAGTGCCGAGTTGAAATATATGTGACTTATAGATCCTACTACTGCCTATACTCTTGTAAAAACAGATACCAAACACCAGGCTGCCTTCTTCAATGCTAGGTACAGGGCTAATGTACGCAGCCAGGTTATTGCGTAAATTATTCAAAATATTGTAATGAAGTGAGAAAATGAGAAGAATGTAAAATTTTTGAACGGTGTCTTTCATTCATTGTAATCATGAAACTTTCAGTGAGATTTCCACGAAAAAATTATTTTTCAATATCTCCGATACTATGAATTTTCTTCGGAATGAGACACTTTAAGAATTTTAAAGATGCGCTCAAATGAACAATGCAGCAAAATATTTATAGTTCAATAAATAATTGTTTGTTTAAAATTCTTGGAACTTTGAACTTGATTCGAATTGGAACGTACAAATCTTTTTGCTGTACAATCCTTTGAAGTTCTTTTAGCCGAAATGAATATTTTCAGTCTGGTGTATTTGGGGTGACCTATACATTCTAACGACTCTTGCCTTTTCCGAACGAGTGCTCGATTTTGTTTGACTTTTTACGTAGAGAGATATTTCTATCAACTTTATTACTAGCTGTCTTACAGATGACTTACAAGAATGAATTAAAATCTTTAAAAAATTGTGAAAACATCAGCTAAGACCCGTACGTTCGCGTATCATATTAGTTATAAGCTTTTGAAGTATTTTTGTGTCAATTTTGTTGTTCTGAGCAACCCTTAGATACATCAAAAAAGTCTTAAGGAAAGTTTCTTCTCATTTGCAAGATGCAAAAAATTAAGTTTTTGATTCTCGATGATTACGACCGATGTATATACGAGCCACATTTCCATAGCGAAAAATTTGTATCGAGGAAATATTCATAAAAAACCACTCTATAGGACCTTAGTGCCTTAACCACTCGTACTCAGCTTATTTCTAAAGTTCCTGTTTCCTTGTCGACATATTTTTGGGAAAAAGTTTAACCGTCATGTCACTCGAAATTTGACGATTTGGTGACAGGCAATGAGCGCGGTCCCCTTCTTTACTTCGTCTTTACTTTGTCAGGAATCATCTACTGCCTAATGTTTTAATCATTTCTTTATCTTTGAATTATCGAAAAGACTCCTTGCACATTGTAGGGAACTTTTCCTTTTACAAAAAATCACAAGAACTAAGTGGCTAACAAAGTTGGGAAACTTTTCCTTTTACGAAATGTTACGAACACTATGAGGCTAACGAAGCAAAGGAACTTTTCCATTTACGAAATGTCACAAAAACTAGGTGGCCAACGAAGCAAAGGAACTTTTCCTTTTACGAAATGTCACAAAAAGTAGGGAACTTTTCCTTTTACGAAATGTGACAAAAAGTAAGTGGCTAACGAAGCTAGGGAACTTTTCCTTTTACGAAATGTCACGAAAAGTAGGTGGCTGACGAAAATGGAAAACTTTTCCTTTTACGAAAATGTCACGAAAACTGTTGACTAACGAAGCTGGGGCACTTTTCCTTTGACGAAATGTCACAAAAACTGCTGGAAAACTTTTCCTTTTAAGAACACTCAACTAATCCTTATAGAGAAGCATTAACAAACGACTCTTCAATATAGAGAATATTTCCTTTTAGAAAATGTCACAAGAACGAGATGGTGAATAAAACTAGGAAGGTTTTCCTTTTAAAAAGTGCTATAAAAACTAAATAGGTAACGGAGCAAAGGAAGTTTTACTTTTAAAAAAAATCACAAAAAGTTTTTGGGTAGCGAAACTAGAATTGGAACGAATGACCGGAACATTCGTCTAAGTGTGCAAATAGTCTTTTCTATATATTGTTGGCTATTTGCACTGTGTACATATACTCTCTTCTATATACCTTCGGCTATCAATCGGCCAACAATATACAGAAGAGACTATTCGCACAATGTGCAAATAGCCAACAATATATAGAAGAGACTATTTGCACATTGTGCAAATAGTCTCTTTCTTGAATTAGTCACAGTCTCAAAATTCAACTTTATGAAATAATGAAATAATTTGTTTTATAAAACATTTTCGAAATGATAAAAAAAAAATAATTAAAAGGCCTGCGTAATGTTCCACACAATTGCTGCCATGTTGTTCGTTTACAGTCACTTACAAACTTAGGGGACATTGACAAATTACATAACACGAGATTGAAGGGATGTTGTTATCTTTGCTTCACGTAAATTGTGAACAGATTCCTTAGGAATGCCGGTGCTGATTTACTTCAGCAAAAGAATCTTCAACCAATTTGGGCTTTTCCATGTACTACAACAAACTGATTTGAATGAAAGATATCTTTGTTGACTTATACATAAGTAAAAGTCCAAAACATTTCAACGACATAAACTCTTCACAAAATAGAAAATCAAAATATCTTTGGAAGCCAAAACATTTTTTATTGTTCTCCTTCACAAACTTGAGCTAAAGTGTATTTCAATTATTTGGTAATCCTCTGTAATTAATGGAAAACAATCAAAACATCTTCAACATCAATGCAAATGAACATTAAGCACGAGGCCTAATTTCCATTAAAATTTTTCTACATTTAATCCCCATTTTCAGTATATGCACATAGTAGCCAGCTGTCTGTCGATACCATAAAAGGCGCGTGGCAGAGTGTGTGTATTTACCGCGTCTTTTCAACGGAAAATGTTGTAGAGTACACCATCACGTTTGTAAAACACGAAACTTTATATACCATTTCATCTGCCCATTCCGTCTAACTCCCATATAGAAAATATTTGTTTCTTGGTACCATAGATTTCAAATACATAAAACCATCAAAGAGCGTCATAGTGAAACAAGAAGACTGTTGCTTTTATATATACGTACCATACACTTATGTTTACTTATTTCATCCAAGCGACTACACCCGTGATCCAAGTCTATGATTTGGCTTCAAATATGTATTATAGTTGGTTCATTTGAACGGTGAAAAATCGTCAGATGAAGAAAATTGAAAATTAGATTTTCGATGTTCATGTTTCTTAAGTTTCTCGTTCTCTACCTATCTAATCGAATAATACATAAATCCTACGCATGTGTTAGATGTTTTTGGTTCGTGTCTTAACGCAATTGCCTAAAGGTTTTAAATTTCTCAATTTTTTTTTTTTTCATTTTTAAGATGTTGTTTGGTCTTGTTTTAACATTCGGATTTTTAATGACAGGAAGAGACGTCATGCATTTCTTGTATTTAGATGATTATCAAAGGGATGGATTATGTTTTTGTATTTGGGTTACACTGCACATTAATTAATTTACACGGTAGAACGTAAACATTTGGCTTCTGTTTCAATGTTGTTTGGGAGAGTTCAGTGAACTTATTGTGTGACAAATTATTCGGAATTCTTTTTCTCCCGGAATTTCAGGTATCTGTTGTGGTTGGAAAATTGAACGAATTGTTGTAAGCAAATACTTTTTAAAGAAACTCAACAAGGGCACACCGATTTACATGAAAACAAGAAAAACTTTCGTTTTTGAAGAACTTCAGAGGCGAGTCAACAGAATTTTAATTGAAATAAAAAAAACATTAAGAAAATTTGAATGAAAAAGAAAAAAGCAAAAATATTTTGGGAGGAAATCTGCAAAAGTCCCGAACGCTTTCATCGAATAAATGCTTTTCAATCCTTTTATATTTGAGAAAAATAGAGCCGTGCGCCGGTGCCAGCCAATCAAACATTTGGCAACTTTTTGTGTACAATTTGAGCCGCCGTCGACATAAAAGCGACTAGTTTTCGTGCAAATTTCCGCTTTCGTTTTCGCAAAAAACTCAATTCATTTACGATTTCCCTTTAAATTTTTCCTTCGAAAATTATTTTACTTAATATCATCATCGTCATTTTCACAATAGGCAATTAAGTAAAAACCTTTCAGTTTACCTTCTATCATTCGCATTGGATGTGGTTTGTTCGTTCAATGAAATTCCCCTAACTTCTGAATCTGATTTAATTAAATCCTTTGCTATGCTCCTAATAAATCTCATGACAGAAATAGAGATGTGTGGGTCGCCCTTTCTTTCCAAACGGGACCCGAACCGAATCCGAACCAAAATAAAAATTCAAACCCGACCCAAACCGAACCCGAACAGAATCAAAACCGACCCGAACCAAACCCGATCCAAAATAAAAAATCAAACCCGACCTGAACCGAACCCGAACAGAATCAAACCCGACCCGAACCGAGCCCGAACAGAATCAAACCCGACCCGAACCCGAACAGAATCAAACCCGACCCGAACCGAACCCGATTCAAAATGAAAAGTCAAACCCGAACCTGATCTAATTGGAATGCTGGAATGCCTTGCCATACACAAGCCGTAGAACGATGTGTAAAAGTAATAAGTGAATCTATCAAATACTACTAGATACTACTTCTAAAATAACAAATTATTTTTAGCTGGTGACTGAAGCTTCAATAAAGGTAGTGGGAGCAGTTGAACGCGACGGTTTCATACGGACAAGACTGATGTCACGGTCAAAAATGGCTGAATTTAATACAAAAAATCAATATGTTTGCCATAATGATATTTTTTGTCGATAATTCAAAAAATAAAACCAGTTTCCGAAGTTTTTGTGAACAAATTGCAAAATTTTCCCTTGCACTGTGCAGGCCTTCACCTTAAGATGAATTAATCCGACTCTGATGCATATTTTTTTTCTAGCTTGCTTCTGCAAGAAAGCTATCGAAATTCTCTACAAAATACAACAAAAACATTTTTCTTTCACTTCATATCTTACGACTGACAGGGTCTGAAAGTATCAAAATATTAGTAAAAAATGGAATCCGGGAACACTTTTCGTTCTACCGATGTACCTTAATCAAACATTTATAAACAATAATTTATGCTAAATTGTTGCCCAATATCTCCTGAAATTTTAGCGATATTAACTGTAACTCAAGTGTCTGTAGATGGGTCACACGAAGCTTTTATATGAAGCATAATTATGAAAGTCGAAAAAAAATCAGGTTTTGGCCTTGCGGCAACCCTAAATTGTATTTTTAAAAAAATATTTTGCGTGTATAATAATCAGAAGACCCTGCTCGACCTGTGTAGGGGTGAGGCTTTTCAAAAAAAAAATTGTTGGCGAAAAACGATCCACCCTAGTATTTAACATTTTTCTTCTAGACATCGGTTTTTAGGGGAAACTCGCTTAATATGTATCGGTGTATCCTTGATATGACTAATATTCTCTAGAGTTCATGTTAAAGCCAAACGATAGTCGTCGAAAATTGTATTTTAGTAGCCATCGACGACAGTATTTTAGTAGTCATCGACTACTTTGAAAGCTGTTTGAGACTGTTGGACGACTGTTTGAATGTTGTTTTAGCGACTGCTTGAAAGCTGTTTGATCTGTTCACAGACAGTATGAACAATATTCAAAATATAATGCAAAATGTGTTCACTGGAGTATTGAATTTTGGATACATAATCCGTACAGGGTATTTTATGTGGGTATTTTCAGTTTGTGTATGTCTTTAGATGTTATTCGAGTTCATTTGGAAGTACTTTGAAAATAATTTATTTACATATGAGAAATAATGACTGAAAGTGTATCAGGATGAGATATGATTCCGAATAAGTCTCGGAAACGTATGGTCGAATCGCACAACCTCAGCCACGTTTGTTCTTACGGGTAAAAAAGTCGTGCTTCCATCTCAGCAAGCATACCTCATTCTACGATTACAAACAAATTTGATTTGCTTTATAAATATTTTCAAAAAATTTATAGTTTATATTTATAGTTATTTGCTAGAAACCAGAATGTGAACTAATTTTTTCGGGTCGGGTCGGGTTTGGTCAGTTGAAGTCATC
>CM055404.1:11412827-11472304 GCA_029228625.1 Pseudolycoriella hygida
AAACAAATTTGATTTACTTCATAAATATTTTAAAAAAAATTTTGAGTGAGTAAGAGGAGTTATTTGCTAGAAACCAGAATGTGAACTAATTTTTTCGGGTCGGGTCGGGTTTGCTCAGTTAAAGTCATCAAACCCGACCCGAAAAAAAGAAAATGAAAACCCGACCCGACCCGACCCGACAAAAAAACGAAAACCGAAAACCCGACCCGACCCGACAAAAAAACGAAAATAAAAAACCCGACCAGGCTTGACCCGTCAAAATCATTCAAGTTCGGGTCGAGTTTCAGGCGGCCCGCAAACCTCTAGTTAGAAACCAAACCAACGAATCAAATAATCACATTTTGCCTAAATTCGCCATAAACATACGTCTTTGGCCTAAAGATTAATCTGTCAATAGCAACTATATGTCTCTAATTGACTTCTTCTTCTTGAACGCGTGTGACGTCAATTTACTTGCTACCACATTGTCCAATTTCCTTCTTTTTACTTCTACTTCAAGTAGGTGAGCCTTTAAAAAATCGACAGCTGAGCACGGAATTGTCATGAAAAGGACAATAGGAAAATGGGAAACGCAGTTGCCAGTCAGTTGAGGTCGCATGTGTTCAATAAAAGGAATTAAGTAGCGGCACAAAGTTGGGCTTTTCACAGCTCAACCTTCAGGTCAACGATTTTTTTAGTAAAAGTTGGGTGGACTGCGGTTACCTTGTGCATGACCTGGAAGTTTCCGATATGAGTGTTCTTAGGAGAATAGCAAAGGTGAATCGGAGGGGACAATCATATCAGGAACGACGACATCAGGGAAAGTCCAGGTGGGTTACGTCAGTGAAAGAGGTAATAAGGGTTAGTCGTCTGCGATGGTACGGACCAGGGCCTATTTTTGGAAAATCGAATTTCCAAAAATTTCCAAAAATTCATGGAAAAGTTGGAAATTATTAATTGGAAAATTTGGAAATTATTTGCAAACTTTGGAAATTTCTTGGAAAATTTGGAAATACGATTTTCCAAAAATAGGCCCTGGTACGTGAACTTTCAGAGGAGGGGTAGTAAAAGGCTGCCAAAAAGGATATTGAATGCTCAGGTTCCGGGTGTGCGCTGGCCAAGGAGAAGGTTTAAAGACTCAATTAAATCAGATTTAGAAGTTAGAGGACTTTCTCTGGGCGAACGAAGCATCTCCTTGGCACAGGATAGGAGGGTATGGGTATGGTCCATGATCACCGGGCGTAAAGACCTCACACCGAAATGTGTTTTGATAATGATGACGAGTATAATAACCTCAGCATAATTAAAAAACTATTGGCACCCGACACGAATAGTCTGTTTCTTTTACATTACGTAAAGAGCTAAAAGACTTGTCTGTTTCTCCGTTGAAAAATACCATCAATTCAAAAAAAAAAAAAAATCAAATTCCCAGATAAAGTGCAAATTGTTAAAAGTTGATCCGCGTACTATCTCAAAGAATTTTCAAATGAATTGTGTTGTGAAGGGATTGAACCTGTGGCTAGACTTAAAGTTTAATTGTGTTAGTTCGGCAGGAGAGGCAGTTGTTTTACCTTCTTATTTCATGAAAAGAGATGACTAGTATACTCTTGAACGTTGCAAAAAAAATCAGAATTCTAATTAGCGAATGCACAATTCTGTATAGTGTCACAGTGACAAGTAAATACAATTCATATCTGTCGAGTTTTTTTCTGAACATTTGCTGACAGACACTTGCACCAATGTCGCCACAGGCCGTGAATTCAAAACTAAAGTTGACGAATCAAAGTTACATCTGGACATTGAGTCATCCGGATTTTGTGTCATTCAAATTTTTTCCTCCTGTTTTTTCTGAGAAACTCTGGAAATTGTGAGAAAGTCCATTTACCATTTACTCTAATCGTCTAATCAATTACTTAATATTTTTATTGAGACTTGAGTATTTGATTGACTTTGATGATTTATGAAAATTTGACGCTACTGCGCATAAAATGAACAATTAAACAATTATTGTCTCAATGTTGTAAACCTTGTTCACTTCTTTGTGATTTATGTTTCAATCATTTCTCCACACATGGTGTCGCATGAATAACTTTTTTTTATTACGAGTAAGGGACTTTATTTACCTCTTGTAGTTACTTATGTGACTACGAGACAATTTTTTTGGTTTATGTGCATTTCTGGATGGATGTGATGTGGATTGTATAACGTATGAGTTACGACGATGACAAAAAAAATAAAAGAAGTGAAACACATGTGCACGGCGGCGGTTGTTGACGTTGACGCATCTTATTGGAATTAAAATCTTAGGGAGTCTTGTATTCAGTTTTAAATTGTATACGTAAAAACGAAAAGGCTTTTCAGTGACTATGAGGATGACTCAAGCCATGGACATATTTTGCTTTAATTGCCGTGTTTCAGAATGATGACGAATTCAATTTCGTTCTAGAAATGTGTTTTACATTCGATTTAATTACAATCAGAAGACGTAAAATTCATTCACCCCTCCTCACCATTACGCAACATCAAATATAAATCAATCGAAATAAAATGTTTCTATTTGACTGAAATCTCTGTCCCGTGTGCCATTAGAATTCCTGCGACAATTTAAAACGTTTTGATGTTTATTATATTGAGTTGAATTTTATTTGACTCAATTTTAAATAAATAAATAATAAAAGTTTAAAAAAGAGACTTCAGGGATTGGCATTCGGCCAGCTGTCGCTATGTGCATTATATACCATACGCGTTGTTCGAAACATCATAAAATTTTCATCGTTGCATAATTTAATTAGTTTTTCTTGCACTGAAAAGCCAAAAGAACGCACCGTGCAGCTTGTTTTAAATTATTCTTCAAATAATTTTAAAATGTACATACGTTATATCAAAGCGCGTCAAAGAAAGCGTAAAAACAATAATAAATTTGGTGCTTTTCTCAAAGTGCAATGAAAACGAAAACTGCGTAACGAAATATCAGAAACAGATGCTTCGCACATCTCTGCCTGGCAAATAACTACAATGAAATGTGTTGCAAGAAAATTCTTTTTTATGACTCTCTGCATAACACATTTCGTAATTAGATATTGCAAATATTTTCTTAATTCATTTTTCTGCTCGGAAATGATCCTTCGTGGCTCATGTTGTACCAGAAATGGCAAGGGGCTTTATTAATATAACACTCGGATATATGCTAATAATTTCGATTAGCAATCGTCATTTGTGATTTTGTGAAAAAACAGCCAACACCTGCCAAATAAACATTATTTTCATCGTTCATACGGAGAGCATGACACGTGCATTTATTTAAACAATAATTATTTTTAGCGTTTGATTTTTTAAGTACTTTGTGACTTGTGCGCTTACAATAAAAAATCATTTTTTCTGAAAGTAAGAGCTGGGACCGTTTCAGATACGTTAATATTCGTTTCAATACAAAAGTACAAATTTGGTGGACCAGATCCGGCTTTGTTCCACAAGTTTTCTTTTTGAATCTTTTCCGTATTCTGTCGCGGAAAATATTAAATCTCCTGCCCATTAGACTATTCAATTAGTCGAAGGGCTCTTTGAAACGAAAATTCTGAATAAGACTGGCAAACTAAATTAAATACAGAAACATAACCAAAGACCCGTACGTATCAGAATATTGCGCCCACATTAAGTTGTATTTGAAATTGCCGAGAGGGCAATATTGAAAAACCCGTCCGAAGAAACGGTGCAAAAAAACCTTTCCGAAAGCACAAATATAACCCCCAAATATAGAAAAATGTTCTACTCAATTTTCTCTACAACATGGAAAAACCATTTTTTGGGCTAGGGTCGACCTTAGTACCGATCAAGGGCCCTAAGTTGAAGCCTCGGACACACAATTCCATAGTCAAAAATGTTTCCCTCAATTTCCTCTGCAACATAGCAAAAAAAATTTGTTTTTTGGTTAGGGCCGGCCTAAGAACCGACATGGCTCACTTGAGCCCTAAGCACAGGCAAAAGTTTCTTTTATGAACTGTCGGTCATGCCTAGATCTTTCAAACAAAAAAAAAAATTGAAAATTGGAAAAAATTTACTCGAGTTATGTACAGAAAACACATTGAGCCCTAGCAGAGACTCGACTTTAGTGCCCTAGCTAAGTCCAAGGTCTCAAATTCAAAAAAATTTCTTCCATTAATTGTCGGCTATGCCCAGGTCTTTGAAACAAAAAGAAATTTTTGAAAATTGGAAAAGATTTGCCCGAGTTATGGACAAAAAATACATAGAGCCCTAGCACAGACTCGATTTTAGTGCCCTAGCTAAGTCCAAGGTCTCAAATTCAAAAAAATTTCTTCCATTAATTGTCGGCTATGCCCAGGTCTTTGAAACAAAAAAAATTTTTGAAAATCGGAAAAGATTTGCCCGAGCTATGGACAAAAAACACATAAAGCCCTAGCAGAGACTCGATTTTAGTGCCCTAGCTATGTCCAAGGACTCAAATTAAAAAAAGTTTCTTCCATAAATTGTCGGCTATGCCCAGGTCTTTCAAACAAATAAATTTTGGAAATCAGAAATGATTTACTCGAGTTATGTACAAAATACCAAAAATCACTTAGACGGCCTTAGCTTGGTGGCCCGCGGGCCGACAGTGCCTAGATTCAATCCCATAAAAGATTTTTCGATGACCTTTCAGGGATAAAAAAGTTTTTGAAAATCGGTTGAGTTTTACTCGAGTTATCGTGTTGATAGACGGACGGACGGACATTTTTTTTATTGCTAATTCGTCATCTACTCCCCCCCCTACTCTCGGTTCGAAATTCGACTGGTTACAAACGTCGTGGTAAACGCATAAGACCCCGGGTCTAAAAATGTGATTGCTGCATAAGGATGTATGAATGCAGCTTTTCGTATCATGTTTTTTACGAACATACAATGATTGTCCTTCCAAATGAAAGGTACATGCAAACTATATCTGAGTGTATTTGGGAAAATGCAAATAAAATGGATGAGGGTGATGGAGAGTGAGATCCGGTTCGGTTGGTCGTTTTTCTTAAATAAAAATAGTTACTATCCAACTTACTTGTTGCGAAGAATTAAAGCCTTCAAATAATTGCGTACCTACCCGATAACGAGTCATGCGAAATTTTTCCATTTTCGTCTGAAATACTAGTTTTGTGTCCAAATTTAGTTGCTTACGTCACTATTTTATCAATAAAGTTATTAATAGTAATTGTAAATTAATCAGTTTTGCAAAATTTATTTTCGATTCAAAGTGCTAAAGTTGCAAGTAAGTACATGCTAGAGGCTAAATGGTTTATAGGATGTAAGTCATGCATGAAGTGCATGACTCAAGTTCACATAGTTGTCCCATCCATTTATTTTATGACATTAAAAAATGGAGAAATGATTTTTCGTCCCGTGGTCGTAGCTAGAAAATATTGACTTTAGGGTAGCAGTTTGTTCTCACAATGCCTAAAAAGACGTTATTTGAAATAAAAAGTGGGGGGGGGGCACTTAGAAGTTAAGACAGTCATGAGGCAAAAAAACTCTTTGAACCGTTATAAACTGTTCGAAAAATTCCAGCGTTGATTTTTTCGATCAGTTTATAACAGCTCAGTTATAAATTATTCGAAAAATTTGAGTGTTAATTTTTTTCGAAGAGTTTATAACAGTTCAGAGGGTGTTTTCGCCTCATAACTTCCAAGTTCCTCCCACTTTTTATTTCAAATAACGTCTTTGTAGGCATGGATACATCATTGTGAGAATAAACTGATACCCTAAAGTCAATATTTTCTAGTTATGGCCCTGGGTCACCCAGCTAAATTTTATTCCGAGCGTTATTACAATCCAGAGGAAGTTAATAACACCCAGAGGGCAGAGCCTTAAGTAACATATATTGGAGGAGTACATCGGACTAACTAACGTCCTCCAACGCCCTTCCCGTCCTCTTCAGTCACTTTTTAAAAATTTTGAAATAGCGTGAGTTCACTGCATAGCAGAACAAGTAATCTGGAAATTGTGTCGCGACGGTTAGTCTTTTATTGTATCGGAGCATCATCTTTTGTCCGCGTGTGCAAATAGTGTAGTAACTACCAAGAAGTTTTTCGGTCAAAAAATTCGATACAGGGAAAACAAACGGGAAGTAAAAATTGCCAGGAAAAAAATTACAACAATTAAGAGGAAAGAAAGAAGAAAAGGAAGAAAACGCTTTGCTTGCAAATGCGGTAAATGATTTAGAAATGGGAAATGGCTGTAAAACGGGAAATGACTGAAAAACGAGAAACCGAAATAGCTTCTCAACTAGCATTTTTCGTTCGATACCAACTTCTTTTATTTAACTTGCGGAGTCTGTTTTCTGGTAAAGAATTTGATGTAGAGCAACGTGTATGAAGAACATTTTTCAAAAAAATTGTGTCTAGATGCCCGATGAAAGAGACCAACTAGATCTGTCTTTTTGTAACCAACGCTTTAGTATAGAAGAACAAAAGTCGCGTGCTGGACATCTAGACATAATTTTTTAGAAAAACGTTCATCACAAACGTTGCTCTACATCAAATTGTCTACCAGTAAAAGGACTCCGAAAGTTGAAAAAAAGAAGTTAGTTTCAAATGAAAAATGCTCTACACAGTGTTTCAGTTCAAAATCTTAAAAAATTTTGCTTGCGATTTCTTTCAAAAAGATTCATGAGTCCATAATCTAAAATTTTTTCGCTCGCTACGGTCGCCCTTTCTTACTTCTTTCCACTGTGTTTGAGTTTGAATTCTCAACAAATATCGCTCACGGTTTCTTTCACGAAGATTCACAATCTTCAAATTGCTAGCTACTGTCGCACTTTTTTACCTCTACACACGGGTTTGACTTCGAAATCACAAAAATTTTCGCTTTATCCGCTTTATGTTTTAAAATATTTTCGCTTTTCGGTTTTGAAAATACGTTCTTTCTGTGAAAGTCCTTCTCAATGGAAATAGACGCTTTTAGGGCGGTTCAATTTTGAATTTTTCCTTGCGTTACAATCGAATTTCGTGCGATATTACGCGTAATTACGTACGGTATATGCGTAAAATCAGCACACAAACAGTAGATTTTTATAGTGTCATCTTGTGCCAAATTATTTGAGTTTAATTTAAAATTCAAAAGTGTCTATTGCTTACTTTAGGCTTTTCCAGAGGGCGAAAAATACGCAAAGGGCGCTATAAACACACAGATAGCACTAGTAACTATCAGGCTCAAAAGACCCCAGTCTGTCAGTTTCTGTAAAATGGTTTATATATATATATATATATATATATATTCTTTATTCAATAAATCAATTGTTACAAATATTGTACTGTGGATCAAGTGGTTAGTGTTCAGCTTATTTACTCTAGCTTTTCAAACTATAATATTATCATCATTATTAAAATCTTATTCTTGTTTGAAATGCTTTTGTTTTATGGGCAGAAGAAAATTTTCAAAAAACTTCAAATGAGTTTATTTTTTAATTAAGAACTAAGGACTAATATCACAGTTAAAGGTTGTTCAGTTCAGTCTCCTGATGATGGGATTAACTGAGCTTAACATTTTTGACTTGAAGTTCAAGTTGATCTTCGAAATTTGGTGGTGAACCATTGGTATAGAGGCGAGATCATGCAAGTCAGCGGTTTTGTAGTACGGCGGCAAGCGGTAGATGATCTTCAGGCACTTGTTCTGTAATAGTTGGAGCTTCGCAATGTGGATTTTAGCACATTCGCCCCAAACTGGGCAAGCACTAAGCAAGACACTTTGAATGATTGCCTTTTAGACACATAACTTGTTTTCAGTGCTCAGCTTTGAGTTTCTGTTTAATAGTGGGTAGAGCGCCCCAAGTAGCTTTAAAGCTTTACAGTATATCAGATCCACATGTGACTTAAAGGTCAGAGTCTTGTCTAGAGTGACCCCGAGGTACTTTATGATGTACCTCCAGTCTATTTCGGAGCCACGGACTGCAATCCCTTGAGCAGGAAGCCATTTTTGTGACCTCCTCTTGGTGAACAGGGTGGCATTGGTCTTTGAATCGTTCAGCTTTATTTTCCACTTCGTGGTATATTCGGTGAGCTGTCTGGTGGCTGCGTTAAGCTTACTCAGAATTTTGAGGGATGACTTTGCTGCTTGATAAAGGCAGGAGTCATCAGCGAAAAACGCTTTTTCACTCTTGGTTATATGTAAATCGGAAGTGAAGATATTGTAGAGGGTGGGACTCAGGACACTGCCTTGGGGGACACCAGCTAAAATTGTGAAAGCATTTGATTTTTTCCCGTTAATTTCAACATAGAAGGATCTTCTAAGAAGAAAGGATTGGATAATTTTCGTCAAGTATAGTGGGAACTTTAGGATGAACATCTTATGTAGGAGGCCTTTGTGCCATACACTATCGAATGCTTTTTCGATATCGAAGGTAACTATGCTAGTTGAGTGTTTTTTCCTCAGCGATTCGAGTATGTAGTTGCGTACCCTGACTAATTGATGATTGGACGAGTGGCCCTCACGGAAGCCGAATTGTTCGTTCATGATAATATTGTTGGAAGAGATGTGGGCTTTTAGTCTCCTTAATATGAGTTTTTCCAAGAGCTTGCTTAATGAATTTAACAGGCTAATTGGTCTGTAATTGCACGCCAAAGTTAGGTCCTTTCCGGGTTTTGGGATAGGGACGACTTTCGCAAATTTCCAGGCTTCTGGAAAATATGTTAGTTTCAGGCATGCTCTGAATATGTACATCAATAGAATTACGGCCTTTTTTGGAAGCTGGTTCAGCAGGGCGTTATTTATGGAATCATCTCCAGGGCTTTTGCCAATCTTTAGGCCGCGGATAAGACGAGAGATTTCGCGGGGGGTGGGCAACGCAGATTCAGTGATGGTAGAGTTGAAATAATTAATGTTTACTATGGAACTATTGATGGAACTTTCAGTGGCTGGATTGCTCTTAACATGGAATGTTGTCGCGTGTGCTTTGCAGAAAGAACTTCCGATTTCGTTTGCCTTT
The DNA here is from genome assembly GCA_029228625.1 of Pseudolycoriella hygida. Classification (NCBI taxonomy): domain Eukaryota; kingdom Metazoa; phylum Arthropoda; class Insecta; order Diptera; family Sciaridae; genus Pseudolycoriella; species Pseudolycoriella hygida. The sequence continues at coordinate 11,421,766 of CM055404.1, forward strand.
TCAGCGTCCGTCGTGAGGGTGCCAATGGATGTTTTAATCGGGGGGATTTTGTTAACAGTGTTTCTCAAAATTTTCGTTACCTTCCATAGTTGGTTTGAGTGTTTTTTCAAGCGAGCAAGCTTAAGATTCCACCTTTCATTATTGAAGGACTTTATCTCGGCCTTAATAAGCCTGTTTAGGAAATTGATTTCCTGTTTTAAACCTCGTAGGTTGCCTCTTTGCCAAAGACGTCGCTTGTAGTTTCTGAGAGAAATCAACTGCTGCACTTCGTCTGGTAGCTGCAACACCTGTTCGGTGGGCTTTAACAGTGGGACTGCGTAGTTTTCGGCCTCCTTAATCAGGTTTGTCAGAAGTTTGACAGATAAAATGGTGAACTTTGTTGGTCTGCATTTTTTGTCAAATGGGAAATTTAGTTTTGTTAGTTTTTGAAAAGAAAAATGCAGTTAATGTAGAGTAAATTTAAGAGGGCGACTGAAGAAAGATAAAACCTTGTCAATCAAGGCAGCCTGTTGCTGAAATTCTGATTACGCCTAACTGGAAGAACAAGTGAGGTTATTAGCTAGTAACGCTGTCGAAGTCGGCACCAGGCTGCCTACTTGAGACCTAAAGCTGGGAATAAAGAAGGCAGCCTGGTGCTGAACATGCTAAAAAAGGCAGGAGTGAGTTCTATACGTCACATAAGTTTCTTTTTGGCACCAGGCTGCTGCTGCCCCCTGCATTCAAAGTGTCATAGCTCAAGGACGCAGCCTGGTGCCGAGTTGAAACTTATATGACGTATAGATCTAACTACCTTCCACTCTTTGGCAAAAACAGATGCTCAGCACCAGACTGCCTTCTTTATTCGCAGATTATGGACTCAAGTACGCAGCCTGGTGTCAAATTATAAACTAATACGATGTTATGTACTCGCTACTTCCTCAATTTTGGCATTTTCAAATTTTCGGCGCCAAGTGCCCTGGATGAAAGTGCAGACCTATCTTCTAGGGAAAAGTTTGTTAAAAAACTATAGCAATCGCAATAAAGTAGTTCAGCAACTAGATGAAAAAACAATAATTTTATAGAGCTATTGGCATTTTTTTGAGATCGACAAGTTTTTTTAACAAAAGTTACTCTGAAAAAACGTCGTTTTTATCGGACTCGCTCAGAAAAGAAGAAAGGTTCATATTTGTTATCTAATTGTCGTATTGATCAGTAATCATAAAATTTGTGTTTCATCTGATCATCCTTTGTGAGAAAACTAATCTGCCTGTAAAGCTACAATGTTACGCCATCTGGATGTCACTAACCTCCCTTGGGTGTTATAACTGGATTTATTATTTGCCCCCACTTGACGACTTTGTTTGTGTAACCTGGTTTTCATTAATACTGTCTAATGAAGTAGTAGCTCTGTAGCTTTAAACTATGTGCCTCGCTACTTCATAGTGAAATATTGAAGGTGTTTATATGCTGAATGTATCAGTATTTAAGAAAATGCTGCTCAGGAAATTCAGAGGAGTTTTTTATTTGAAATAAATTTCCAATATTCAACAGATAAAATAATTCGTCTAATCCCACACAAAACATTTTTATTATTTCAAAAACCCAGACTAGACACATTGAAATTTAATATTTTCCACCATAAAGTCAACTTGACTTGCGCTATTAATCATTATTTACCAAAGCAATACATAATGTAATTGAATTGCGTACATGTTTGAATGCCGCAATGTTTTTAAAAGCAAAAAAAAAAAAAAAAACAAATGGCGCAGAATTTTTGGCATTCCTCCAAAAAGATTTTCTCGAGATTTTTCAAAATGGCCGAAGCCAAACAGATCCAATCAAGGTCGATTTAATGTCGACATACGAATTTCTTTAAAGTATTTATCAACTGAGTTGTGTGTTTCGTTTTATCAGAAAAAGAAAATACGTGAAAAAACACTCTGTTAATGCATTCGAACTTAGGCATTTTGTACATTAATTTGGGACAATTTTTTGGCTCATAATCTAATGAACAACGGTGCGGAAAATTTTTCATTCTAAAGTAACGATGGTTACGTTGAACAAAGCCAGCTACCAAGTTACATTTTACAAATACAAATAATTTTCTCGCTTTCATTAATTTGATTTCGTGCAGGAGCAATGAAATGAAAATTTCAAAAATCTACTAAGAAAACTATACATTGAGTTGACGCTTTATACTTAAATTTTCCACACACAAGTACCGAGCAGCGAGCACACTTCCATTCGTACGTAGAACAATATGAAACCTATATGACTATTGCACCACCACACATTAAACCAACACTAAAATTTCCACTGTTCTTAATTTAGCAACTCGTCGGCTCAAAATCAGTCTAACAGTGTCCTCTATGTAAAACACATTTACTGGCACACGCATATACAAAAAGAAAATATAAAAATATTAAAAAAAATATTTCTTTTTTCAAAAATTTAAATTTTAATTTAAAAAAAAATAATTGTAATTTTCGAGATTTAAGTCAAAATCGGATTTAGTCGACAATTCTGTTAGCAATATTTTCTTTTGGCGTCGGTTGTTCTCTCGGCATCGTCTGATTTTTAGTCTTTGCGGGAAACGTTTTAACATAAATTGTAATTTTTCGATTGAAAATTTATAAATAAAATCAAAAAATTATTTTTGGTTTAACCGTTTTAGAGAGTGCATTAGAGTGTGGCTAATTTCTTCTTTTTTATATATTTTTTTCAGTTCGGTTAGTAGTGTTAGTTGTTTATTATTATCGGTGGTGTGTTAATTATAAATTTTCACGTTTGATATTTTGGGAAGTGCGAGTACTCGCAGATTATTTTTACATTGTTTTGGTGTATTTTTGGTTCTAATTTCTCAAATTAGAATTTTATTTACAATTTTGAACGGACAATACGTTTAGTTTCACACAAGCGAAAAAGGTATGTGTTTTTTAAGTACGTTTACCTACTCCAACCATTTTCCTGGAGAATTTCTTATTCGTTCAACCAATAGCATCATAATACACAAAATGCAAAAGCTAATGTGTTTTTGATACACTCACACAAAATAAATTTCTCCGAAAGAAAAGATTCGAGAAATATTGCCCTATCAACTAACGACAAACGGTACTTTTCAATTGATTTCGTACACTCAGCTCATCTATCGAGAATTACTGCTATTGGTAGCTAAGTTACCGTATTAAGTTGATATCTCAACTATCAAGTTAACTTCTACTTCGACTTGATAGCTTAACTGATAGCCATACAAAGTTTAACAGTTTCGTGCGATCTTCTATGCTTAATTCTTCGAAAATTGAGTGATGTATTTATCAAATCAATTGATTTGATTAGAAGCTGACAAAGCTCTCTTTATAATACTCCTTGTATTGTGTTGATATAAATTTTCATATATTTTTTCTGCGCTAATGAGGAAATGAAATCGATTGCAGGTATTTGTACTTGAGTTGTTTTTCACATAACTATGTACCAAGTTGACTTGAAGGTTCAGCATGAACTAATAACTTAGTCGATTAGAATGATTAATTCCTCTGGCTAGAGGGATAAACAAATCAAAAATATTAAATCACAAAAATCACTCAGACTGAGCGTCGAACACGTAACCTCCTTCGTTATTGACGTAACCTCTCTTTCTTAACAAAATTTTTATTTGTTTCAATAATTCCAAGGATCGAGTATTATTACGTCAAATGAGTAATTAAGTGAGCTCACGTCAGCGGTATACAACACAAGAATCATTGTGAATTCTCGCCATTGGTGTTCGATACCGCAAACTTTCCCCTTATGTTAACGGATTTCCACCACTGGGAATCCTTCAACTATGCACGCCATGTGTAACGATCCATTTTCCCTTATTTAATTACTTGATACAAATGGAATACACTAATTGAACAAACTATGACAAATTCTTTATTTCACTTTTCAAATTAAATTTAACCTAAAAATGCGCATCCCCTTACCACTAAAAATACCTTTTATGTTGGGTGGTAAGAGCGACTTACCTCCTTGACAAAATTTCTTTTAATAATGACGCTTTAATTTGCGAGCCTAACTAACAACTTGGTTGCCACTTAATGTCTGCTATAGGTCCGAGTTAATCACACGACTACAATGTCCTGGATTCACTTCCAATAATTATACACGTACCTAAAATCTTTACGAGTTCGTTAATATTGTGTGGCAAATTCGATCCTCTTCCTCTCCTTTATCCACCATAAAAATTACCTTGCTGACTGCAAGCTTAATATATAAATTTCCCCTGTGACTAGTGGTCACCTTCTACTGGTGAACTGATCTCACTTAACGTTGTTAACTCTGCGAAATATTCGGTCGAACTCAACTCAAACACTTTGCAAAGATAGAATCAAGCGTCGACTAGTTGGTAATTGTCACTGTTCAATCGGTTAATCAAACCGTGCGTGCCATCTATCTGTCACCACCGGCGTACTCCGAATATATCCACCGGTTTAATTCAAAAAACTCTCTTAACAACTAAGCTTAATGCTTATCACAAAATTCATAACAACTAAAAACCGAGTTACACATGCCAAAAACTGCATTAGGATAAACGAAAACCATACAAAGGAACTTCTCTCATTCTCCAAGCGCGACGTCCTAACAGGCCACTGCTCTCTTAATACACGCGGTTGGCTTTGCTAACAGCTCACTGTGTAACAGATGCGGGGACATTGAGTCCGCTGAACACATCCTCTGCCGTTATCCCGCCCGAGCTAAATACTTTGGTTCATAGATAATGAATTCGAAATCCATAAGAGACCTTCCGCTGAAGACGGTGCAGGACTATCTGAATCGTATAAAAAGGGATAACCTCTAAATCCTGTGGACGTGCACAACAGGCCCATTGGTAGCTTAGGTGCAAGGCTCAGTCTTTCGGCGTTCCTACCCACTTTATCTTATCCTATGTTAACGGATGTTTACATGAGTAAACTTATAATGTTCTATTATTCTCTCAGGGTATAAAACACATAAACTCGACCGTCATTGCTTGCTTTCCATTAAGGTATAATAATCTTATGTTTCGCTTTTCTCGAAATTGGTCAATTTACAAGCTTCCACTTACTCAACTATAATCAATACTAGCTTTGAAACATCCGTTTTAAACCACATTATCTGCGAGACGGAAATATAAAAGCTAATATTCAACAATTAATTGGATTTTGAATTTGCCAAAAGCACTTAAAAAATGAAAATTCGTTTTATGCGATAAAATTGTTTCGGAAAACTATTGAAACGATGCATAAGTTTCGACGTTGGACAATATTCGATATTTTTCCATGTTACACATTTTGTTATGCCGGGAAATGGGAATGGTTTTCTGGATTTAATGAGAATTAATTCGATTGTCTGATCGGTAATTTTGTGTGAAAGAAACTATTGACATTAACTAATGTAATTAAGCTTCATAAATTATTTTTATTCTACGGAACGTCCGAGCAATCAGTTTTATTAATAACCAAACTAATTTTTCGTAACAGCCACTGAAATTTCCAAAATAAATCGACTGAAGTTTTTTTTTTGTTACTTCACCGTTGCAGTTATTTGAATTAAAGTTTCCGACGTTTTGAGTTTAGCTCATTAACTGCTTAATCAACATTTCGATTTGCTTATTTCATAAAGTCTAATCGAAAATTGCATTTCATTATGCAAAAAACCAAGTGGCAAAAAGCAACTCCGAATAATATTATCAATCAATCTTCTTTGCGTGTAATGTAGACATTCCGTTGGGCCAATTGACATTTACCCGCAAGTGAAATAGAAAGAAGATGAAACCTAAAATAAGCTATTTTTTCCTATCCGGCTTTTCTCCTAAGCCAAAACATTATGATTTATTATCTTGTAGCTTTAAAAATCTTGTTTTGTGGAATGCGAATGGAGCAGAAAATCTTTAAAAAGATAACAAAAATCTTCTTACGTTCGTTGTTCATCGTAGCACAGTAGAACTGAAACGTTTTTACAATATTTTTAGTAAAAAAGGCTTTTACTTTCTCCTTCGAAAATAATAAACTTAGTCTAAAATTGTTTGTTATAAGTGAAGTGTGAGGCAGCGGTGAGACTTCACGCATAGTTTTTCCTCTCGTGTGAATAATTTAATTTTTATAAATTGATTGAATGGTTATTAAGCTAATGAAATAAGTATAGAAAAGTAGAAAAGTGTGGGAGTGTACTCAAATTTCACCGATGACAAATCATCTATGGCCGAATTATGAGGGAAGCTCCGGTGAATTATTGCTAATTTCCCTTGAACCATTGGTGATTCCGAGGTGAATCATCGGTGATTCTGCGGTAAATCATCAGTTATGCTCCGGTGAATCATTAGTGATTCACTGGTTAATCATTACTGATTCACTGGTGAATCATTGGTGATTCACTGGTGAATCATAGGTTATTCACTAGTGAATCATCGGTGATTCACTGCTGAATCATAGGTGATTCACTGGTGAATCTTTGGTGATTCACTGATGAATAATTGGTGATTTACTGATGAATCATTGGTAATTAACTGATGAATCATTGGTGATTCACTGATGAATCATTGGTGATTCACCGATGAATCATTGGTGATTCACCGATGAATCATTGGTGATTCACCGATGAATCATTGGTGATTCACTGATGAATGGTGATTCACTGGTGAATGGTGATTCACTGATGAATGGTGATTCACTGGTGAATGGTGATTCACTGGTGAATGGTGATTCACTAGTGAATCATTGGTGATTCACTGGTGAATGATTGATGCTTCACTGATACGGTGAAAGAATCCAGAATCTTTGTGTAGAGTGAGCGAATAAAATATCAAGTCAAGTAAAAACTTTCAAATGTCTCCCCAATTGAAGCTCCCAATCCAAAGCAAAATTTCCGCAGTGTTAGAACTACACTAAATCATACAATATTTATTAAATAAAATTTTATTCATTTCCTGTAAAATGTTTGAATAAAAAAACCTACGGTGTAGTGTTAGTATCCACTTTTTTCCCAATGTAAATTAATACCGAAACTCAGAAATTCGTTGAAATGAGAGTCATAAACTTTTTTTAGAAAATGCATTACGAATCTGAAATGTGTGAACTATCATATATCTCATCCTAAAGGATACACAGACGACAATAAGTCTTCACAGATAGAGAACGAAACAGTATTCTTGCAATGAGGTGAAATCACAGCGTATAACTTTAAATGTTTATCTCTGTGTGACTTCGCTCTATGTACTCATACATCTTATTCGATGACAGTTGCTTGCAGCTGTTTAACAAATTCTTCTAATAAAATTGCTGTTGTTTTTCATATTTCGGAATCGTAACATTAAAACAACAGAAGAAAATAATGTAAAGTAAAATGGTCCACGCGTAGACAGACATGATATGGGGTAAGAAGATGTGGATGAATGAAAATATACCGATTTTAAATATGAGTTCAAATCTTCAAATGTTTTAATTAATGGACTTGAAGAAGACCTACACAATGAAAATAATTTCTTAACTCTCGATTTTGTGTATTAAACGTTTATTCAAAAGAGGATTTTAATGATGTGCAGTCGAGTCATCATTAAGGATGTACGTACACCGCTTGCTGAGAAAATGTCTGTTTAATGTTCTGAATAATTTAAATGTGTAAATAGAAAATCCGTACACTTTGTACGGTAACAATGAACTTCACATTTGCATAAAGAATGTATAGTAGCATACAGTCAGGGACTATTCATAAATTAAGTAACGTAAGTGAAGAGGGAGTGATACATCAGAACGAATAGATTTTATGTTGCACATTCAAAAGTGCAAGTTGCGAAAACGTTGTGCTGGAGACAAAGACTTGATCTTATAGCTGCACAAAAAAAAATTCGACAAAGGTCTAAAGCCTTTTTATAGGGTCTAAGGCTTTAAGCGATTTTTGAATGTGGTATAAAATTTGGTTACGATTTTCAGTTTAAAAATGAGTGATGGGTCATTGACCCAGGGTCAAACGTTGAGTGTACTCAAATTTCACCGTTGACAAATTATCCATCATGGGTGATGCCCCGATGAATCATCAGCGATTTCACTGTGAATCATCAGTGATTTCCCTGTGAATCATCAGTGATTCCCCGGTGAATCATCAGTGATTCCCCGGTGAATCATCAGTGATTCCCCCCGGTGAATCATCAGTGATTCCCACCGGTGAATCATCAGTGACTCCCTCCCGGTAAGTTTCTGATTTGTCATACGAATTTACCATACAAATCAGAAACTTGTCGGTTTTCGCTTTTCCGTCCCTGTATGTTTCATGGAAAAATGATGGAAAGTTCATGGATAATTATATAAAATTTATGTAGATCATAAAGATGGATAATTAATGTAACAACAATGGATTTTGCTACACTATTTTTCCATCATTCTTACATTCCAAATTGGAAAAGAACTTATAATACTCGTGGCTATAATATGCATATTGTAGCCCTCAAACTGAAGTTTGAGGCCCTCGCGTTATAAAGTATCGTCATCACACGGGCTGTAATTTGAGATCTCGTATCTGCGAGGGTTAAAAAACCTCGGGCTGACGTTCTCGGATCTTGAACACCTCCCAGATACGAGATCTCAGCCCTTGTGTTATGATATACTCTTACATCATTTTAAGATGATTTACATCATTTTTTCATTATTTACATAAATTTAACATTATTTTTACATTAATCAGATTTTGACCTGATTCCGAGTCTTAGCGATAAACACAACGTGACTTGGACTTTCAGGACTATCAGGACATTTAGTTTAGTTGCAAAAACGCTATAACCCTCATATGATCAACAAAAATGGGGGTTTAGGCTGGCTATGAGTGGATTTCTTCCTCGTAACTAATATGGTATGTAGCCACGTGACATATCAAAGGTAAGAGTGGGTATAGGGTGAAACAAATTATGCACTCCGGTGGATCCACGCATTAAATTTTTGATAGATTTCCGTATGTTGCACATAACTGATCGGTGACTTTTTTCTCTCTAAAACAAAATCAAAGACACGAGCCACAACCATATGGTTGAAGTACTCATGTTTCGACAAATAAATGAGTAACCAAAAAAGTTAAAATGAAATCTCTAACATACACACTATTAGGTACACTATTTGACATGATTCATTAAATCCCTAAATCACGCTTGAGCCATTTGTCATTTTCAGATAATAATTTTATAAAATCAAAATACAAACCAGCTTTAAAAAGCAATTATTATTGCCACTCATCTTGTGTGTCTTGTACATCTTACATTTTTCGTATGCAAGAGAAGTGTACCGTTGGTTGTTATGTAAAATAGGTACACCCGTATATACTTAAAGTATCTTCATATGTACACACGATCCCTTGGCTCATCCAAAAATAGCATCTTGCCAAAGTTCTTTCACTACATAAAGAAGATCTTTAAATTTTAAATACACGCCTCAATTGCCAGCCTTTGCCTATCGAAATATCGCTACACGGACATATGCGTTGTTCATAATGGATTTTAACGAAAGCACACACATGGCTCATCATTAACGAAATAATATTCCTTTTACTTCTATCTATCCGAATCACACAGCACTAGCACCATAGCGTAGTGTAGACATTGGAAAAATGTTCACCTTTTCGTTTTAAATTTGTTTTATTTTCCCGGTTTATTGCATGAGATATAATTCATTAGTGTAACAAAGTTTCATAGGAAAACATATTCAGAATCGGATTGTTTCCAGTTGCTTTATGTCTCTATATATCGACCAAATCCATTTCCATATGCGTGTTAAGATAAAATTTTGATATACAAAACAATTTCAAGACTAGTATGATGTGCAAAAAAAAAAACTAAAATCACTTTCGTATCAACATTCACTACCACACGTAATAGTTTAGACATTTTCCAATCAATATATATTCGCTTCAGATATGACCTAAAAACTTTCGAATTGGAAATTCGTTTGCGAAAGGATTCTAATTTGTTTTTGTTTTTTGTCATTGTAAAAGGCTTGCACAACCAATCAACTGGATGAGTTTGTATGGCTTTCGTCTCTTCGACGATACATTTTTCCTTCATCGGAATTATTTATGATAAATTATGCCAGGAGTAGGAAGGTACTATGTGGTTTCGAAATCATCCAACGATTTAACAAAATTGCGTGCTCAGGAATGTAATATCAGCGCTCTAACCCGTTACATCATTTTCTATGAATTGTGGCATATGTGGAGATACGTGTGCTCTACATTAATATTTAAACAAATTTCAATTCATATGAAAACTAGCACATGAATAGGTGACTGGTGTCACTCGAAGTGGAAGCATAATTTTATTTACTGGTATACGCTGCATTGATTCGTAGCACAATTTTTCGTTGGAATAGTTGCACTCAAGGAGGAAGGGTGACGTTACCTTAAACATCCATCATGCATCCTTATATTTTTGTCATTCAAATAAATTTTCGGCATGTCACGTCAACATGCATGTCACTTGACACACGTCAGAATACTAAGTGAATTCATAAATCTACGAACGTTTAGAGGATGTTAAATTGGATGTGATTCGAATCGCGCTCGATTTAAAAATTGAACCAACCCAGCCAAGGGGTTGTTCACAAATTATGTAACTTAGAGGGAAGGGTTGGGAAGAGCGGTATCTACACTAGCGGTGGGCGGGTCGACCTTTTTTCCAAATGGGACCCGAACTGAACCCGAACTAAAATGCGAATTCAAACCCGATCCGAACTGAGCCCGATCCGAACGGAGCCCGTTCCAAAATAAAAAATTAAACCCGACCCGAACCGGATCCGAACCAAAAACCAAAATTAAAACGCGACCCGATCCAAAATAAAAAATTAAACCTGACCCGAACCAAAAGCCAAAATTAAAACTCGAACTGGACCCAAAACGAAAAATCAAACCCGACCCGAACCGGGCCCGATCCAAAATCTAGACTTTTCGGTTTTTAGGGGAAACTCGCTTAATATGTACCCGAACTTGGAATAATAGTTGAGATGTTCCACATATAACTAATTTTCTCTAAAATTCAAATACTTTGAAGACAGTCGTCGAAGACTGTATTTTAGAAGTCATCGACGACTGTCAGTTGCAGAAAGTACGCAATGATGAGCGACCTGGTCGCTTGTTTGGAGTTTTTTATTAGTCGCTTCATTAACTTCCCGCTCAGTCCCCAAAAATTATTTTTGTCAAGGTAATAGCACTGATATAACACTGATTTTTTATAGAGCACTTCACGAAACTTCGCCACTGTCAAACTTCTAGGAATACCGTAAAATTTCGTGTTTGTCAAGTTGGATTTACAAACAAAAACTGAAGTTGGTTGCAAGTGGTCCTAGAAGTTGATGACAGTCTTCGCCGTCGCGAAGTGCTCTATATGCTGTTCTAGATAAACGTCATCTAATTTGAGTACTTTGAAAAATAAACAATTTGTTAGAAACCGGAATGTGAACTAATTTTTTCGGGTCGGGTCGGGTTTGGTCAGTTTAACTCATCAAACCCGACCCGACTTGACAAATGGAAAATGATAACCCGACCCGACAAAAAAACGAAAGCCGGAAACCCGACCCGTCAAATTGGTTCGGGTTCGGGTCGGGTTTTTTTCGAGTTTCGGGCGGCCCGCTCACCTCTAAACTACACCACTTTTTTGGGTTGTGTACGCCTCACCCCACTAATTTTTATTTGTTATTTGATTTTTATTTGTTTTCTGTTGAAGTATCAACGGTTCAACTTGTACGTTTCCTCTGGCAATTTGCGCTCTCATTATTTTCTTCTATTTCGTCTTGTATATCTGGTATACAAATCTTAAGGTGAAAAGAATATTCTTTGGACGGAAATTATTATGGCATAGGGTGACAGTTGGAAGGGGATCTAGATCTAGGGGATCTAAAAACCGAAAATAGTGTTTTATTTTGTGACGTAACAGAAATGTAGCGAAAGAAGAGTGGGAAACGGAATTCTTTTTCTCAAATGTCTGCATTTATGAAGAGAAAGCGCTAACGGGACATAAGAACACTGTCTTGACCAACCACAAGACGAAGGAAATGTATTCAACTGAATGATCAGTCTCAGGAGCGTGATAGTCTTTTGTTTTGATATTTACAAAAGTAATACTCAACGCGAAATTAGGTGTTGTTACGACCGAAGCTCATTGTAAGAAAATCAACTATTGTTGCTGTGGCCATATTTGTCAATATTTTGTATTGAACCAGGAGCGAAATGTCTATCTTTTGATATATATTTGTTTGAAATACGATAGGAATTCTAAATGTGGCGCACTTTTTCGCGCTGGAATTTTATAGTGTATCGGCAGAAACGAAAGAACAAAATCTTTGCTATAAACTATTTCATTTGATAGAGAATTCACCGATGGTGGTAAAGTGAGGTTAGTTTTTAACTAGCCTCACTTTACCACCATCGAAAAATTCTCTATCAAATGAAAAAGTCTATTATCCTAATCGTAACCACAAAACGACATCAAAAGTACACAATAATACACGATGTATATTCTCTTGCGTCAGTTCGCTTGTGTCACAACGAACGGTAAATGAAATCCTTCTATTCAAGACAATGAAATAATCTCGTTGAACTTCCCTCTAAAGAAAATTCGTCCACATTATTTTCCATGCGATGAACAATTACATTCACCATTGTTATTCAACTCACGTAATTTCAATTGTGTCATAAATGTTTTCCAAACCCTTTATTCCACGAACGCATTGGAAAACATGAGTTTTTGTTGTTACTACAAAAATTGCAAGTGACAAAATTTCACGTGAACAAATCTCAATATGCACACGTGAATCCGACTACTTTTACTCTGAGAAGGAAATCAAATTGAAGCACGACTCTGGCTACAATATAGCAGCTACATGCTATCGTTAAAACAGTAATGTAATTTAAAATTTTAAAGATTCGGTAGAAGTATTACGGGAAAGTTATGTTGATTATGTCAATTCATGTACCCGCGGAAACTTTTTTGTAGACCCGTACGAAGCATACAGGACTTATGCGTCTACATTTACGTTTGTAACAAATTCTAAAGGGATTATAACAGGGACACCGAAGCAAAAAGCAGCGATTTTTTATGAGACTCATTTCGTTTGTACCTGAGAACGATTTTCTGCTTTTTCTCCCCTTCCCCCCTTTCAAACATCTCCGACCCAAGGAAAAAATTTCTCTGTACATAATAACCCGGGCAAAATAGTCGCACTCGAAATAACCCCAAGGGAATCCGGACGAAATAACTCGGACAAAATATTTCCAGGACTAAATATCCACATTGAAAAGTCGACTAAATAACACCGGACGAAATAGCCCCCGATAAAACAACACGAGAGGGACTAACTGAAACACGTTTTTCATGTTGTGGGGCTCTGTCTCCTCACCCCCGCACCTGTGGCGGGCTTTATTTCGTCTTCGGCGAACTAAATTACGTCCTGCAGACGACCTTATCTACATGAGGCAGTGCTCCAATCCGCCCCATATACCCCGCAAAGTGGTATACTCCGCTTTGATCCCACGATGCGGGGCTGCCGCCACTCGACCCAACTTTTTTCGTTGCACAACTAAATTCACGACCTGCGGCGCAAGCTCCTCAAAATTAAATTTGTGTTTGCATACCCAGCTCTGCCATAGGGTGATCTACTGTTTGCCTGTTTGCTAACGTTTGTAATTTGTTATTTGGTCTGTGGTAAACGTTGTAATTATGTATTTTTTTAGTTACTTCTGTACAATGAGTTATTGACGATCATTAAATTCAAAAAAGAGAACAGAAAATTGTTGAACTGCATTAGCACCTCTACGTAAAGGGTTAAAATAAGAAATGTGAATACCATTTCCTTGCAAAACTATGGTTTCTGTTTCGTTAACTCTTTGTCACATGCTTAGACTTCTACATTTTTTCACGTTTTCTGACAATCACGTTTATAAATGTACTGATTTCATGTCAATACAAAATTATGCAATTTTTCTCCATATCATGTCAAAGAAACATATTGTCTAAGAAATAACATTAAATTTGACGAAGAATTCTAAAAGAAATTTGGTTCTTTAAATTGACTTTTAGTTTGCGTTAACAACCCTTTGGCTATGTTGTGATACAAGATGTTTTTCTAACCAAACATCTTAGACTTTTATACCTCCAATGAAGATAACATAACATAAACACACACCAAGATTGTAATACGAGACCTTTTTTATTTTTTGAAGATTTTTTTCCTCTTTGTTAATGATAACAAACCATAACAGCAGCCAAGTGCCGTGTCAAACACAGAACACAGCAAAAGAAACGTGTGTGACCATCTCCTGCTTTACATACGCAAACTGAGATTCATAACATGCTTTAAAAAACAATTTCAGAAAATCTTTCCGTAGATTTCGAATTGGAAATTGGACGTTGTACGGAAACATTGAACGAACGAATGGATAAACATTGCAGGAGATGTGTTGTAACCATAAAATGTAACATTGAGGCAATATTCATTCGAAGTTGAGTTGCTGTAGTGATTGAAGAACATTTTGTGTGGTTTACTGTGTCGTTATGAATTGGAAAATTCACATGGACGAATGCTGGTGTGTGCAGTGAAACGAAAACATGGCAGGGACTTAGTATACCTCGACACGTTAAGTTGTGGGTATAGAGGAATGAGTTGCGTAATATGGAAATTATTAGAACACAAAGTTGTTCTGATTTTGCATTATTAATTGTTATGTTAAACGGGAGTTTCACAGTAAATGCGATTACGATGTTCTAGGTCAAAGTTTACGGTATGTAAAAAATTTAGGTTGAAAAGTATACAGAGACATAAATGGAAAGGAAAATACAAGCTGTTCCGGGCTTGTGTTAATTGGTTTTCTTACTGTGGAATCTTTCCCTTGAGGATGGAATTCATGATCTCAACGAAACCAGTTTTAATTGACGAAGAATTTTGGAGTCTGCAAATCTTACAACAAAGAATATGGTCCATAGTCGATTCTCTTGTTAGAAGTTTTGCTTCAAAGGAAATTTCTTTTGCCGCTTTTTTCGCCAAAAATTTTTTTCGCCTGAAATTTTTTTTCGTCGAAATTTTTTTCGCCGGAAATTTTTTTTTCGCTGGAAATTTTTTTCGCCGGAAATTTTTTTTTAACCGGAAATTTTTTTTTCGCTGGAAATTTTTTTCGCCGGGATTTTTTTCGCTGGAAATTTTTTTCGCCGGAAATTTTTTTCGCCCTCTCCCAACGTAATAGCTTTTCTGCACTTTCAGATTTCGCACGCCCAAACTATAACATTGGGGGCTCCGGCATTTGTGATCCATTTTTTTAATCAAAAGTGAAAATATTTCAAAAGAATTTTTTTCGTTCCGAAGCTGAAAGCGTCACCCAAATTGATATCAGTTGTTTTAGAAGAAGGGACGAGGACTTTCGTCACGTTTCCCTTTTAAAAAGGGTTTTTGTTACAGTTAGAGTGTAATGTAGGTTACGCTGAAATGGCCAGAAAACGTTAAGATCTAATTACCTTTGCCCAACTTTTCTTGAAAATCTGATCAATTATTTTTACAAAAGACAGCCCAGCGGGAAGAAATAAGCAATTTTCCACCCTTTTCAAATTTTTGGTGATGGAACAACAAAATTAAAATAACAAACTTTTTACATTAGCCGTTCATATTCCAATTAAAATAAACAAAGAACCGAGAACTCCCCCGCAATATCCGAAATATAAGACTTGATTTCTTTTTCTCTTCAAAATTCAAATAAATGAAAGGAATATCGAATTTAGCCACTTTTTATTATTTTACAAAAGAAATAGAATATTTTTCTTTCTTACAAACATTATGAGAGCTGAATTCAATTAGGTGCGCAAGGATCGGATTAGAAACAAAAGGGATATTTTTTTTCATTTCGTATTTCTGAACGCGTTACGTAATATGATGTGAATGATACCAAATTGATTTGTATCAATATTTAATGCGTGTATTACAGTTACCGCTACAACAAGTCCCGTATAATTTGCATTAACATTTATGTGAATCAAAATGACGGTGTTATTATTAGTTTCCTGTACAATTTCCCTATAACACCACCTACAAACACTTGGTTACAACCTACAATCTAGTATTAATATATTAAGGCATCGAAATGTTCCACATATATCACCCAAAATAAACTATTTTCATCTGAAATGCTATCAATAATTTACAGATTTCGATTTCTTTGCTACTTACTTGATTGAAATTTCAGAAAATTAGTTTGGCGTATACGACAAGATGGGAAACATGTGGATGGAGTTGAGGTTACACGATCCTGAAATAAGTTTAGCCCTTTGAGCGTTAATTTAAACATAAACGCACGCATTAATAGTAACAAATCTACGGTATTGATGTTTTCAATGGCCTGAAAAAACACTCTTAATTCGAGTAGGCAATGTCAACAGTTACATTGAACAAGTATTTTCTTTTGTTAGTAAATACGTTCTTAAAAAATCTGTAGGGTAAAATATAAAGAAAAGGAACTCGCAATTGATGAAAATTGTATTTACACGGTAGTAGGGTTCGGAACAGATGGCTTTTATCTGATCTGAATCCGAAAAAAAGAAAATCTGAACTTTCAGATCAGTTTAGATTGCTGTAAATAATTTTCTGATCTGATCTGAACATTTCATATATTTACTTTTCAGATTCAGATCATATCAGATTTTTTTCAGATTGACTTGATTAAACTTGATTACTTGGTTTGCTGCCATCAAATACTTAAATTTTGTAAGTGAGAAGTGCGTGGGATGAAGTGAGAAGTTTTCACTTCATCTTACACACTTTCCACTTCATCACACACACTTTCTACTTCATCCCACACACTTTCCACTTCATCCCACACACTTTCCACTTCATCTCACACACTTTCCACTTCACCCTATACACTTCCGACTTTACCCCACACACTTTCCACTTTACTCTACACACTTCCCACTTCATCTCACATTTCCCATTTCATCCCACCCCCTGGGGTACTCACTTATGGATCTTTAGACCTAATGCGCCTTAATGTAGTCTTTATACCTTTATTATAGTTCAGAGTACAAAAAATTGTTTTAGTTTTATCACCATTCAGATATCTGTTCAGATACCTCTCAGATAACAGATCAAATTGATGTCTGTTTAGTTCATATCAAATCAGATCAGATCGAAATCGGATCAGATCGAATTCAGATCAAAAATAAAATTTAGCTTGAAAAATTTTTCAGACTAATCTGAAACAAAACAGATATATTTCGAACATTTCACGGTAGAAATGATAAAGGAGAGTATACTTCACGTCTTGTGCTTCCGTAAGGCTCAAATATGATATAGTTCTGATTTCTAAAATATCTCAATTACACGAGTGTGTAAGTACTCGTGTAATTCAGTGATCTTACCTTCGGCTCGGGATAAAAAACTCTTTTCTCCTTTGTAATCAAATTGACCACCAAGTAGCAATTTTTTCTTTGAGGGCAGCCCCGTAACTAGGGTGCAGATTTAGTGCGTACAATGAAAAGTTTCATGCACCTCAAGAAATTTTATGAAACTATGAGATTGTCCTGGCGAAATAAGGTTTCCAAAATCGTGTAATCACAGAGCCTACCCCAAGTCTAGTGTATATGTCTAATTGTTTGCTATGTTTCTGAAGAATATCGCTCATGACGTATTTCTCTTTCACAATTGCATACTGACTTTTACAATTTGCAAATTCAATTTTTTACTTGTTCACAATGTAACGAGAAAAATTCGCCTGCGGTGCTACATTACTACTTCCGAAAATAACTGCGACTTCACAGAAATACGCAGAGGCTGAAACGTGAAACTTACTATAAAAGTAGGGTGTAGGGGGTCGTGCACATATGAAGTCACATTTGAACTAAAAACACACTAGAACTAAGACAATTTTCTGTGCTCGGAATTATAATAAAGGTATTAAGACTACATTAAGTCGCATTAAGACTCTAGACCAACATGTATGATCTGCGGAAGATTTGAAAATACTCTCATAGTGCTGAAACTGTTGCCGCCTTTACCGACATTTCATAATTATCCAACTTGAGCGCGTTCAGCTATTTTTCTATAAGTTGTACTGGTGAGAATTTTGACACTTCTTTCATATAAAATCTGTCAAAATCTTCACAAGTGAACTTCACCAGCAATTGCTGTGCACACTCCTTCATTCAAATGTCGATAATGTCAATAAAGATTTTTCACTTTTTAGTCGTGTTTATAAACTTTGCTAAATTCGCTCCGAGTGCAAATATGGCACTACTTTGCCTAAAATGCAAATTTACTGATTTTAGTAGATCACACCCGTTGCTCTAGACCCAGAAGTGAATATCCCAGGGTGTAAGATGAACGGGAAAGTGTGTGGGATGAAGTGGAAAGTGTGTGCGATGAAGTGGAAAGTGTGTGGGATGAAGTGGGAATCGTGTGGAATGATGTGAAAAGTGTATGGGATGAAGTGGGATGATGGGGAAAGTGTGTGGGATGAAGTGAAAACACATCCCACACAATTCGAACTTCATCCAACGCATTTCTCACTTACAAAACTTAAGTATTTGATGGCAGCAAACCAAATAATTAAGTTTAATCTGAAGTCAACCTGAAAATAAATCTGATATGATCTGAATCTGAAAAGTAAAGATATGAAATGTTCAATTCAGAACTGT
Source organism: Pseudolycoriella hygida (assembly GCA_029228625.1). Lineage (NCBI taxonomy): Eukaryota > Metazoa > Arthropoda > Insecta > Diptera > Sciaridae > Pseudolycoriella > Pseudolycoriella hygida. The sequence continues at coordinate 11,440,406 of CM055404.1, forward strand.
TTTTATACTAGTGCGGTTGCACACCCCGCCTTCGGCTGGGGATACAAACTTTACACTCGTCAAAAAACAGTTTTCAAAGCTTTTTGCTTAAAAACACCCTCTTGACTTTGGACTTTGGCTCATTTCACAAAATTGATCACTCATGTAATGACTAACTTCTGCACCCCCACTGTCACCTATTAGTTCACGCTTTTTGCCGAAGCACGTACTTGCCTTCAGCATAAATAATTTTGATGGTAACACGAAAAACGATTTTTGTCTTCCTATTTATGACTTTAAATGAGTGCGCCCAGGTGCGTCCCCCAACATTTCGTTCTAGTGTGAGGGCAACAATCTTTACTCGAGTTTTCTGTTTCTTTCAGAAACTTAGACTTATGAAGCCAATACACATATTTTTTCTTGACATTTTGCTGCAAAATTATTATGAAGAATGGTTAATCATATGTGCACCTCAAATGTGAAAAAATATATAAATAATATAAATGTATAAAAGTAACCACTTGAATTTGATTGAAGTGAAACTTTAACGAATCGTCCTGAATTAGCTTTACTTACCCTACGAAAAAAAATTCAATGAAAAACGAACGATCGATATGCGGTTACATGAAAATTGTTAAGTTGGTCATATATAATTTGTTGGGAAAGTATTGAAGTCACATTCATATGTTTAACAATACAATGTGTACAATTTAATACGCTTTCCAATAGTATCACATATAAAATGTATGACAAAAGGGCTATCAAATACAATGCGTTGCTGTGTGCGGGCATTAAAATTACGGAAATTTAATTCGTTGATGTATTTTAGGGTAGAAAATGTCTATTTTAATTTAGAAAAAATAAATACAAAATCAATCCAAAAAAATCGACCGAATTGTTTGCACAGGTCAGGCTGCTTCCAATTATACAACAGTTTTTCGTTTGATGTAAAATTGTGATATACTTACCCACTTCCACTACTTTCGCTTATTATTCTTTATTTCTTCCTTAAGTAATTAATCCAGTCTTCTCAAGCGAAAATTTAATGTATTTTTTGTATTTGCTTGATGTCTCTAATTTTCTTCTAGTTGACTAGGGCTGTTTTGAAATATTTACTTACGTAACTAAGGAGGAGAAATTTTTTTTCAAGCGAATGAAATATTTTCCCATTAACGACCATTGACAAGCGATGTCCCCAATTTTCAGTGTTGCCTCAACTAATCAGCGCTACCTCGAAATAAATTCATTCCACCATGAAAAGGGGGGTCGACAATACATTTGATTCCTATACAACTATCTTGAGATATTGATTATTGACAAATGTAGAAGCCGTTACTTCCGTCAAAGTATAGCGAATTTCGTGATGAAGTGCAGTTATTGCTATGGAGTTCGTGCATCTCATCGTGAAATTCGCTATACTTTGACACTAGGCGATATTGGAATAAATGCTTCAACTGAATGTCACTGGCTTCTCAGCGACACAATTAATGACATAAAGTGTTAGTTCCTGCTGACCTTAGGCGGTATTTATAACTTACGAGATTGCGATCGCCTCAGTATACCGCCTCAAAGTGACACAACGGTAAGCACATTTTGAAATAAGTATCCGCGCCACGAAAATATCAATTAGGGAATGAATGATAGGTGCAAGTATGAGGAAAATATAGGGAAATTATATATTAAGATATGGTAGAAACACAGGAAAATTATGTTTGGACTTTCCCCTTTTGAACTTTCGCAATCCGAATGTTTCAACCAACCGAGTCCTTCGTTTTTCACCCTTGTGATATAATATACTCTTTCGATTATTCGTATCGCCATACTAAGGAAAAATATTATTCACATATTAGCCTTTAATAATTGTTATACCGACGAAGATTTTCTGAGGATTTGTCATTAAGTTACCTTGGATTAACGAACATAAAACATATTGCCCAGCTAGCGTTTATTACACTCACAAGACACTACAAATTTGTAGAAAAAGTGGAACCCTCTTCTATACACAAGAATCTTATTTTATTTTCTACTCAGTGAAACATAAACTAGAGTGGAATATATTATAAGCCACGTGTAATTTGTAGACCCGAGTTTCCGGTGTGTCTGTTTTTGAAGTATGATTGAATTCACTTACGGAGACGAAGTTATCTTATTAATAATTCTGCGATAAAATTGGTTCGAAGCATCTTTGAACCTTCTTATAAATCCGAATGCAACTTTATTACGAAAAATGTATAAGTTTAAAGTCTGACATTAGCTATAAAAAATAAATCAGAATGAAAAATACGACGAAACATTCACTGGTGCTGATGGAAATATCGTAACGAAAAATAAAAAAATTAATGAAATTTTTCCATAAGAAATTAAGTGGATAATGCCCATGTAAACCATCTAATTATTTTAAAATCTTCCGCTCAACGATGTCCTTCTATAATTTATTCCAGACCATTCATTAAATTCCGTTTAACAATCTGCGATTTAAATGGAATAATATCCCTGCGACCGACATACCTTTCATCGTATGTTTATACTTTACTTGCCTATGAAGATATACTTTCATTTAGAAAAACGTTGAGAGGAAAATCGTCCTTTTCTAATGCCGAGAGGATTGTTTAAGTGAATCATTTTAAAAAAAACGCTAGCCCCGAGATATTTCTCACATGCAAATATTCATTATCTGATACAAGTAAACAAATATCGCATTTATTTATCCAATTAAGAAAAATAATATTTCTTCTCATTTTTTTTTTCGTATGTACGACGACTTAAGTAACTGTACGAATTTCCATTCCCCATCAGGCTGAAGTCAAGAGCGTTTCATTTATTATTGTGAAATTATATTTTCTTCATCTCTCTGTATGTTACCTACAATTATACACGCTCAAATTTTATGTATCGTTTGATGTATATAATGGACGCTACTTCGACGCAGATTCATTGCGCCGATTGGTCGATATCACCTTAACAGAAGACGTCAGTGTGTGGGCGACCAATCCAATTTAAATACAAAATAGTCACCATGTGACTTTCAATGCAAACAGAGAACAGTAATATAAGAGATCAAGCTAGTGAAAATCTCAATTTCGAGTGATTATTGGGGGGAAATAAAAGCGGAATCAACGATTTGTTCTGACCTATATGTTTTACATCTACATGTTATTGCTGATATGTTTTAAGAAAATGCGTACTTTGGGTTGATACCGACAAACTTAACGATTTGTACTGTTCAATCAAATGCTGAAGGTAAGCTCGTAACGAAGCCTGAAATTTTCTTCTTACAACTGTATTTGTGCAAAAAAATAATTTTTCGTAGATATCTCACCTTTTCTTGTGTGATTTTCTTATCGAGATGAATAACTATTTCACACTAGTGCGGTAATGGATTTTTTGCTCCATAATTCGACGTTTTTCGTTACGGCAACTACGATCGGAAACTTAAAATTTTTGTTAATGTTGTTTCAGTCCGTAAAAGTACTTTTTCGGCCGTAATGAACTGTTTTAGAGTGATTTCTTTATGTTCGTTTGTGTGATTTGGTCTCGTTATCATCATAACGAATCCAAAAACGTTGTTTGGAACCCGTGATGGAAGTGGAATTTTTTGGGACACGTCCGTAAGCTTTTCCGAATGAGGCGAAGCCGACTGGTCTCGAAAGATTCAACTCGTTACAAAATATACTATTACTTCGTGCATCGGAAAAGAATGAATGACTGCTTTTCCGATAATGTAGAAAATTGCTTGGTTACGCAAAATTTGCAGTGTTGTTCTCATCTTGTGCGTAAATCTTCCCTTTTGAGCACTCGGCTGCAGAATAGTAATTTTTGATACAAGTTACGTATGAAGGTAGTTTAACGCACTAGATGTGAGATTGCCGATACGAGCACAAGGCGAGTTCGGCAACACATCGTGTGCGTTAAACTACCAGCATGCGTAACATGTATCAAGCAAAATTGCAAAATAGTAGTTTTTGATACAAGTTACGTATGAAGGTAGTTGTAGAGTTGTGAGACATGCACCGAAATGACGCACGAAAAAGCGGTGAATTGTAAAATAGTAGTTTTTGATACAAGTTACATATGAAGTTTAACGCACTAGATGTGAGTCGGAGGCGAGTTCGGCAACACAGCTAGTGCCGTAAAGTACCAGCATACGTAACGTGTATCAAGCAACGTTTTTTGCAATTCACCAACCAGAAACGAGCTTTCCCCTGCGTGTTTCCACTTGCGAAAATTTGTCGAAATTTCAATTATTTTTTCGCACTAGTCGAGACACGAGTGCGTTTAAAAAGTTTTGTCGCACTTGTACGAAAAATGACCTCATACAACACCGAAATGTCGCAATAAAAAGTGAGTTTTTTGTCGGTGCATTGCAAAAAATTGATTTGTTCCACAGTTTGGTTTGATGCACATAACAAAATGAGTTTTTTCGCACGCGATATGTTGACGAATTCGTCTTCGCACATCTAGTACGAAAAACAAATTCATTTCGTAATTAGTAATAGTCAATTTCAGATGTACTTGGAATAAAGTTATCGTACATTCTCAGAACAAATCATACGACAGAAGCATGCGTTCGTCTACTTGTTTGTGCGATGACTTATTGAAATCCGCTGTATATTGTAAACATCTGTAATGTCACGACTTTTCTTGCATTGAACTATGTCTACTTTCTAGAAGGTGTAGTTGTATGAAAATCTCGTTAGAAAAAACGAATCGTTAGATGAAACCAACCAATAGTTTGCTTTGGAAAATTCTTTTTCTGTCCACCGTACCAATTGGCATCCCGTTATGTTATCAATTTGATAAGAAGGTAACATAGGCTTTTTAGACTAGCCTATGTTACGTTACTAACTTTTATTTTTGTCGTATGTGACAAAAAATTTCACTTCCTTTCAACAAGAATGCTTCAAAAATTTTCAGTTCGAATGGTTTATGGTCTTTGGTCAGTAGGCTTTGAGCAGTTCTAAAACAAATAAGATAGATGCTATTCGCCGGCGGGCGCCCGCTGGCGAATAGTCAGAAGATATGAAAATGGCTATTCCCCGGCGCCATCGCGTTCGTAAAAGGAATAATTCCTAGGTCTTCCTGACGTTTCCTTTAAGCTCAAGTTCACTAGTTTTCTTAGCGACCTAGTTTTTGGAACAATTCGTGAAAGGACAAATTCGCTAGGTTTCCGTGAATATTTCCTCAAAGCGCAAAGTCCCTAGATTTGTTATTCGCCTAGGTTTCGAGGTATTTCGTAAAAGGAAATATTCCTAGGTCTTCGTGAGGTTTCCTTAAAACGCAAGTTCACTAGTTTCATTAGCGACCTATATTTTGGGACAATTCGTAAAAGGACGAATTCCCTAGGTTTGGTTACAGCGCAAAGTCACTAGTTTCGTTACCCACCTAGGTTTCGTGGCTTTTCGTAGAACGAAAAATTCATAGGCCTTCGTGACGCTTGACGTTTCCAACCTAGTTTTCGGGACAATTCGTAAAAGGAAATGTTCCCTAGGTTTCCGTGATGTTTCCTTGAAGTGCAAAGACCCTAGTTTCGTTAGACGCTTAGGTTTCCTGAATTTCGTAAAAGGACAAATTCCCTAGGCCTTATTGACGTTTCCTAAAATCGCAAGTTCTCTAGTTTCGTATTTTCGTTACAAAATCACATGATCTTTGGCCGTTATTTCACTTATCACCAAGTTTCTTATCGATTTCACGATTTTAGCAATATTTTTAGTGTTTTTTCTTATGGCGTTTCATAAAAGGATAACTCCCCTAGTTTCGTTACCTAAGAGTATCGTAACATTTTGTGAAGTGCGCCGGCGAATAGCCATTTTCATATCTTCCGACTATTCGCCGGCGCCGGCGAATAGCCATTTTCCTATCTTCTGACTATTCGCCGACGCTGGCGAATTGTCACTTCGAACAAATAATATAAAGCTATTTTTCGGAATTTGTGATTTCTTTCTTCCCCTCGTCACGTTTTGCTATTTCTTCCTCCGTAGTGATCATTTCCAACTTTCGGATGTTCTCTGATACTGGGTCAATACTCTAGGAATGGCGCGCCTGACACGAAGGACTGTTAACGACTGAGTGGTTGCCTAAGATGTGGTTTCTACTAAGAAATAATTTTACGCACGCTTTCGTCTAGGAGTCCTTTTTTCTTTGACACTTTCTTCACTCTAATATCTAAGTCCAGTCCAAATAGCATGTTTCTTCAATAGAGGAAAAATGTGTTGCAAATGCTTGCCATTAGACAAACAGACAAAGTCAATTATGATACGAGTTGAAAATATTATCTCTAGCAACTAAACATTACAACCAGATGACATCATTGCTGTAATCAAGTCATCTACGAATAAAAATAAATAATTAATGAACTTATCCTGAAAAAAGACTTTTTTACATTTTAATTCCACTACTTCCAAGCCTCAGATTATACGATTATTGAACATAAAAATATGAAATGAATTAATTGGGATTGTAATAACAAATTCCAACGAATAGATCGACAATAATCCACTTGTTCACATCCATTTCGCAGAAATTAGAAGATGAATATTGCAACCTCATCCGTTTTCTTTATTGAATTTTATCATCAATTTTTCCACTTATTTTTGCGATGATTTTATAAAAAATATTTTTTTCCTTATTTCAGGTGCACTTCACGTTTCTGGCGGGACTAACAAATTTTTATGTAAATTGGTAAGTAAAAAAATTTGTCCGCAACTTCGTTCTACAATATCTTAAGGAGGAAGTTAAATACCCCCATGATAGACATAATACCCCCGTTGTGGTAAATAATAACGCCCGGTGGGTGATCAGAACGCTCGGTCGGCGTTTTTAGTAACGAAAAAATCCCCTGTCGTCGGAAGAGAAATGTCGTTGAACGAAACACCTCACTATAGTTGTTTTTTCTGTTTCTGAGTGGCCGTGTTTTTTGGGGACATATTCCCCTGAATCCATAGCTGTTGATTGGATATACAAAAAACAGAATGCGTGCCAATTGTCTGAATTATCATGTTGTTGAACGTAGGACGATTACTAAATGTTCAGTTCTGCTAGTGATAAACACAAGCGCTTAATTGTCTATTAAATTTCATTTCGCAAGGTTTTCAATGATTTTGAATTAGTCGTTTGTTTGTTTGTACATTTTCCCATTATGGTCTTTATAGTCAGATGAGCTGTGAAATTATATATTATCCAATTAAAATTTTTGGCGTACGTGCTCAATAAAATCACATAGGGATCAACGCTAATATTGTCGTTTGCCATGCGAATTTTTATTAATTATTCAAACTACAGAAATTACTATAAACGAAACATGCATTCAAGAACAGCAATGATTGACGGAACTAATTACAAATTTATCAAACATTTGCTTTCATGCGTTTGCCAAATCTGTGAACTCAAGTGAGCGAATTTTCCGTATTGTAGGCGGTAAAACTGGAAAAATTCAGAGACTTTTTTCAATTAATAACAACACTCTAAGTTAAGTGAGTATTTTCAATAATTTACTTAAATATTCATAGGTAATAGGCAACAGCTCACCAATTTATTTGCTATACCAACGTCACGCATGTCTTGGTAACAAAATACTCAAGTAACGAAAATGGAAAATGAGAGTCAAAAGAGAGACTTGAAAATTGCTTAGAGTTATTCTCATACGAAATATATTTTCACTGTTTTCTACGATCTATTTCCTTTTCTTTTTCTCATTGAATTCCCAATCAACAAAATTCCGATTGCCGACTCGAATTTATATCTGGGTAGATTTTCGTACTAAGCATGAGATGAAGTTCACTTTACTGTACCATTTATGGCTTTGGAAAACTCACATACTTTCTGGTAGGGGAGCGTTCATAAATGTCGTCTGCGTTTGGGGAGGGGATCTAAGAAAAAGGACACTTCATACAAAAAATCGTCATTTGTATGGAACATTAGAGACAAGGAGGAGGAGGGGGGTCCAAAAACTCCGTATAAATCTAGGTGTTGTATATGAACGCTCACTAGCATGCAAAATAACTAACACAAGGAAATCTATGATGTCTTTCAGCAGTTAATAATCTTGCGCATATATTTAACATACCTATGGCACAAATAGTTTTGCCGGCTCTCACCTGTTCCTGTTACACTCAGGTGATTTGATTTTCAGCAAATTATTGCAGCAACTTTGCATATCTTTGTTGCAATCCTTAGATCTTCGTAGCAAACAATAATATTGTGGCAATAATATTATGGTTAAATTCATAGCCTCTTATGTTTGGCCAACATCCACGCATTAATATCATGTTTGCTACAAAGATGTAATGGTTGCAACAATAATACATGTAGTTGCTCCAAACATTTGCTGAAAATTCATTCTTTTAGTGTGCATTTTTTAACTGCAGTTCAACTCTTTGTATCACAAGAACTTGGGGGAAAGGTTGGTCCCTATTTTTGTGACGTAGCGAAAAGTTTATAATTCCAGTAAACTAAAAAAACTCGCTTTAAATTCTAATTTCAAGAACAACATCTTGTTTAGAGCACGTTCCAAAAATGTGAAATGTCAAATTTTCGATGTTTTTTTAGAACAAAATCCTGCGCGAATAATAAATTGTTCAAAATTATATCTCATGCACTATGAGAGAATGACTCTTAGACGAACAATAGATGAATAGAATTCAAAACGTTTGAGAATGAAGGTCGAAAGTTATCGCATTCCAAGTTCATTTACGACGTGATTTCAGAGCAAATTTCTACCTTCATACTTACATCTTTTTAGTTTTGATTCATCTATTATTCGTGTAAGAGTCATCCTCTCATAGTGCATTAGCAAGTTTTAAACGTTTTTCGCGGCGCGAAACGTAAATTCATTCATATATGTGAACACGTTGGTTAGAGCAGTAATAAAGATATACACTATATATCTGTCCCGCTCAAACCAACGTGTTCGCATATATGAATGAATTTACGTTTCGCGCCGCGAAAAACGTTTTAAACTTGCTATAAAAAAATACGGGTCCAATATTTTCCTCTTCCGTACACTGTAGACCCATAATTAACTGAATTCCCGACCTTACCCCCCAACAAAACTACCCTATATGAGCTATAATTTTGAATAATTTGTTATTTACGCAGAATTTTGTTCTAAAAAAACATCGCAAATTTGGCAGTTCACATTTTTGCAATGACTTATCAAAAACTATTGTCACACTATGTCATTCAGATGATCTGGATTCACATGTTTTTTGAACAACTCCAGATCGATAGAGTACGAATTTTTAGTTCTTCATGTGATGTGATATTAATTATGATTAATTAATTCAAAGGATCACAACACATCCAAACATCTTGAGCACGTTGCAAAAATGTGAACTGTCAAATTTGCGATGTTTTTTCAAAACAGAATCCTGCATAAACAAAAAATTATTCAAAATTGTAGCTCATGTACTGTGATAGTGTGACTCTTACACGAATAATAGATCAATGAGAATTCAAAAGTTTTGAATAGGAAGGTCGAAAGTTGCTTTGAAAAAACATCGCATTCCAAGTTCATTTGCGATGTTATTTTAGAGCAAATGTGTGTGTAAATTTTTTGAATTCCGATTCATCTATTATTTTCGTAAGGGTCAGCCCCTCGCTGTAAATGAGATGCCCGTCACAGTAAATGAGCTTTAATTTTGAAAAACAGGATTCTGTTCTAAAAAAAATCGCACGTGCTCTTAAAGGAAAGTCGTCACGAAAATTGCTTATTGGGATGTCTGTATGAAACTCGATAAATATTGAATGTAGTCATATCACCACACATTCATAAAAAATATTCCATGTGTTTCGACTTTAGCATTTCATTCATCTTGTATATTAGCCTGTATATAATGTCACAAACACAATTGCAACGTATTACGTAGGCTATATGCAAACACATGAAAATTCTGTCGTCGGAGTTTGAACTGATAATGAAAAACTTTTCCTCTTTTATATTTAGTCGATTTCGCACCGCCGTCGTTATCGGAAATAAAACGTAGATCCGTTTAGTAAATATAAACTTCAAAATACAATTTTGGTTAACTGGTATTTTTTGCATAATACTTTTCAAACATATTCCGATTTTTGTTTGATTATTGTTTTTAAACCTTCCAAATAAAGTTTTGCCGATTGATTTTTTTTTTTTCGTTTTTCCAATCCTATTGTTTTGTGGTGTTTTTCATTTTCAAATCATTTCTCTTTTCATAATTTCAAAAGTCGTTGAGCTGTGAACTTATAATTGGTAATAGCCACGGAAGTGCTTCTTAGCATTCTTAACCAACAACAAATTTCAACTCTTAGAATCCATATATAAAAGTGAAGATTTTATTGAGATGTTCTGATATTTACTTTAAAAAAAATGTTGATCGTGTTGTCAATCTGAAATCGGAATTTATACGAAATCTTGTTATATTTTCTTTTTGTATATACAAAAAAGAAACTGTTTTGCTTGTGTTTTACATATTTTCAACATCTCGGAAGTAAAGACAGGAAAAAACATCAACATTTAATTCCATCTCTAGTTCTCAACTGCAACCGAGTGATATAATTTAAAAGAGAAAAGAATAAAATCAGTAAATTACCACACGCAATGCACATAGAAGGAGCAAGAATCGCATCAGACAAGACGGAAAAGTGATAGTGTTGATAATGAAAATACAATTTCTGTTTTCGTATACTTCTATTTCGTATACATTTATAAAAATAGCAAAACAAATTGTGCCGTTATAAATACGGAAAAATTTTTATGAATGAAGATAAAAAAAAGTAAAATTCTATAAATAATAAAAGCTTGTTTTAAATTTGTGATGGACGAAAATAATACGTATAAGGAGTAAATAATTATTCTGCTGTACGTTATACCGAAAAGAGTATTTTATTTTTGGTGAATACACACAACATACACAGAAATTTCAAACTCAAATCGTGACGATTCTTTTTTTGTTGCATTTTTTACTTAAATTATTTTATTTGGCAATAAATTTGCATTGGTGGGAGTTGAATCAACTGTGATGAAAATCCACAAAATTACAAAACACTGGATAATGTAAGTTTGTTTATTTATGTTTGTATTTGTTGATCATCTGTAAAGGAATTTTTTAACACCTTGCTGTTTCCAAAATGTAGTCTAGAATTCAATTTACCGGTAATTAATGCTAAATTCATGAGCACACGTTATGTAGTTGAAACATGTTTGATAGCCAAAGATTTTTTCACGGAAAATAATTTGCCGATTCGCAAGGTTATTGAATCAGTCTTCGCAAACGTATAAATTCCATAATAATTGGTAATTTTTGGTACAACTTTGCCGGCTTATATTTGTTCATTTGTTTAGCGACACGACGTTTTGGTCAGCTGTCGAATTTTTGCAAATTTTTCTCTCACATGGTACGCGTTTCATTTTTTACAATTTCATGCTTCTTTTCGGCTGAAAAATCTAAAGAAATTCACTGCTACATCGTTTCACATTAACAAAATTTGAACAACAACAAAGTATATCCTTTGGAGGGTATCATGGCTTGATGCAATTTTCAAACCAGTGTACCGTAAGCCATGGAAACGCGAAGTAGTGAAACGAGCAGTATTAATCTATTCGTTAAAAATTAAAGGAAAAATCTCGTTGCTTTTCAGTTTTCAAGAAAAATAAGTTTTTATTGGCTATTCCATCCGAAAGTTGAGCATTACATGTATGTTAGAGGGTAAACTATGAAAACCAGGGTTAGAACCGAATGTCCAAAAAAAATATTCCCAACGAAAATATCCCCAGACGAAATAACCGGACATAATAACCACAATTTTTCCATTGAAAAAAAGGACAAAATATCCCCGAACAAAATATCCACACTCAAAAATTAAGACTATTCAATGTGAAGTGTACTTAGCGCCGCGCCGTAGGCCTGAAATAAGCCCCCGAAAAGGGGGGTCAAGGAGGGAATATCCCCCCTTGCGGAGTACAAGGGGCGGAGCCCCTAGCGTGGTTTGGGGCAACTCCTCATTAACGCAAGGCCGCCTGCAAAGCTTACAAAAGCCCGCCGCAGGCGCGAGGGTGAGGGGCAGAGCTCCCCAACGCACAATATAATATCTAATTAATAATGCCTACCTATATTCACCATTTCTGAGTAGACATTACATCTGGAGATATTTTGTCCGTTTTTTGTGGGATATTTTGTCTAGGGACATTTTGTCCGGGAAAATTTCGTCCAGTGATATTTTGACTGGGGACTGGGGACTAGGGACTGGTCCTAGAACCATGAAAACCATGCATTACACGTAGCGTCTTTTTTACCTCACTAGTGAAAACAAAAGCTTTACATTACTAGTGAGGTAAAACTTTTGTTTTCAGTTGTTTTTCCTCTCTAGTGAGTTTTGTTTTCACTAGTGATGTAAAACTTTCGTTTTCACTAGTGAGGTAAAAAAGACTCTACATGTAATGCACTATTTTCATAGGGTATAAACATGCTGGTAATGCTCAACTTTCGGATAGATACGCAATAAATATTATACAGTGGACTCTGCTACATAATTCATTACTTCGGACACAATTTTGAGAACTCGCAAACTCACTCGTGTTACTTTGAGCAACACACTTTGAATAGTGATATTTTGTCTCCACTCGTCAAAATAACGTTTTCAAAGCTTGTTACTCAAAAAACACTCGTGAGTTTGGTTCTTATAACAAAATTGTGTCCTCATGTAACGAATTACTTTCGCAGGGTGCACTGTAATATACTATTCTTTTGCTCAAATATTAGTCGAGCTAAAATCTGATTCAACCGGTTTAACACACAAGTAATTCTACTGAGATTGCCACACAGTACTGCACAAATCCTAGTTTTCTACGAATTCCTATTATGTTGAAAATAAAAATTTTAATCGATGTCCCACCGAAAACTTGTCATTACATGCATATGTACACCCCACGGAAATTATTCATTACATGTATATGTACATGTTTTCCGGTTAAACCGTTCATCTAACAATCTTTTTTAGTATGAGGGACTTATTTCCTGAAAATTGTTTCGTACATCACAACTCTCGCATCTTTGTGTACTTCAGGAGACTGATATGCCTGAATGATCCGGGTAAATGACTGGGTGCCAAAGTGTCCCTACAAGTGGCGTCCCAGACAAGGTACCGACCTCTTGACCAAGGGGTGAGAGACATACCATCGGGCTTCTTTCCTGGAGGCTCAAGAGTGTTTTGTATATATACATATAGATGACAAAGCTCGGCTCATAATGGAATTTAGTTCTGTGAACCGTGTGCGTATCTTCCGGCACTCTTTTGAGAGCTGAGTCCGTGAACACCTGATTCATTGACAAAAGTTCCACAGGGGCATATATGGGGACGACAAATCTGAGCGCCAACTCTTAAGGCGGGTACGTATCAGAATAGATGTGGAAAACCGAACAGATTTTGCGAAAAGAATCGAAGTATATGGGTAGTTCCACGCTGTAGTTGGATAAAGTGTAACGTAAGAACGCTCATATCACTGTTTTCTGAATGAAATACAGCCTCACAATCTTCTAGAAAGTTGTTGGCCATATGCGATTTAGTGGGAAAAAATGTTAACGTGATAAAAATCACGGTGTGTACTTCTTGAGATCCGAGTGTTGGAACTACCCACTTGCAAGTACGTCCGCACTAAACTGGACACTAAACTGGCCGAAAGGTCAATATTGAAAAACCCGTACGAAGCAACGGCGCTAAAAACGTCTACAAACCCTTAAAATAAGCCCAGAAAAGACCTAGAGCACTTAGGACCGACCTCTGACCCATACTTTCATGGGCAAAAAAGTTTACCTCTTTTTTCTATACAACATTGCACAAAAAAACCTAATCATTCATTAAAGGAATCTTCGTCACGAAAAACCACAAAATACCGTGTAGGGCCGTGTAGCATAAGTTTGGCCCATACTAAGGACACTGCAGCCCGATCCACTCAACAGATTTTTACTAATTTAATTTTCGTGATTTTCTGATGTTCACGTCTTTCATTCAAAACCTCGAAGAGCGATTTCCGTTCCAATTTCGCAGATATATAAGTAAAAATGTTCCACAGACCTTCAAAAAACCACGTTTTGACCACTTTTTTGACCGTAGCCTCGTAAGTTTGGTAAAGTTGTAGTGCTAGAGTTAGTGGTAAAGTTGTAGTAAACGCACAAGACCTCTTTTCGAAGAACCATGTTCTTCGTACGGGTCTACAAATGCACCACTGTACGAAACAGAACACTGAGCAAAACTACATTCATAGCAATGACATTACACTTCATGTTCTAATGAGTTTGTGGTTTAAATTGTGGGTCTTTCAGAGGAGAAAATATTTGAAACGATTAATAAAGTTTATCACCAAAATTCTCAGTTTTGATGAATCAACTTCTTTCAATTTCTGTTTTTTTGTACCACATCGCACTCAGCATTTTTACATTCAAAGACGGTTTATTAGTATAAAACAGAGAATCTTATCGTTTCGGTCATAAAAACTAGTGAATTGTTTAATCGTCTATCAAATTTCAAATAAAAAACTAACACGAGACGAATTCGGACGATCACCGGTAGGTTTGTTTTCGGCTGGTAATTCTCCACTACCGAAATTAATTCACTATTTTTTATTATTCTAATGTTAAACCTTTTTGTTTTGTGGCTGTTATAAAGATAATCAAATTATTAATTGAGTTATTAGTCACTCACGACACGAAATAATTTTTCATCGCTCTCTAGGCTATTCCGCAAGTATAATTCCATCGAGTTCAAGCTGATTTAGCGCTACGTTTTCGTAGCATTATGCGAATGATTAATTACGACCGAAGAACATATGCTCCCTGTACTTAGTCTGAAATTTTTGTGAAAAAAAAATTGCCAGCAATTTAATTTTCACGTTAACATTCAATGTGTACATCTAAGTCCCTTTCGACTCACCCATTTAATTGAGATAGCTATCACTTAACGTAAAAGTGTCATAGAAAAAAATAAAAAAGAGTAAAGTAAAAATTGGTGCTGAAACGACTTTTTTGTGTTGATTCACCTCCCTTGAGAGATAATTTGATAGCGTTATGGAATAATGTGTATACATTTACCGCTGAATAACTCCGTAACTCACCGTAAGGAAAAATTGCCCTGTTCGTACAAATAAATTCTTAGAAAAACTTTGGTTCATAACTCTAAGAAAGAAATTCTGATAAATTTAAGTCAACAAAAATCTGGTTCAAGGTCAGTTATTTTAAACGCCTTGACCTGTGATCTCTTTATAATACAGAGATTAGTGACTAGTGACACACAGAAAACAAAATCATGTAAAATTTTTTACGTCACTAAGAGGCAAAAATATTTTCTAGCTAAAGTGAATGCCTTCAGCACGAAATGCGAACTCACCCACACATGAGAAAATGTTTTTACCTACTAATGACGTTACGAACCTTCAATCAAACTGAAAGCCAGAAAACGATGAAGTCATGTTAAAAGGTGAATTAATTGTAAACTCTAATTTAGAAATCAATTGCGTATGGTCTCTCTTGTAGTCGATTTGCAATTCATATTTTGGCTACAATATTAATACAATTTCGTAGCTCTCTACATCATTATACGAATATCGGCATAAGTCAATTCTTTTCTGCTGTTCTATTTGATCAATCTGTTTCGTTCACTTTGCATCTGTGCGAATTTACATCAGCCATACGTCAAGCGAATTTTTCAAATAATTAATTAAGAATTACTCACGGGTGTAGCGGTGTACCGTATCCCCTCTTCTTCATGAAATTTTCTGCATCTTTTTCCAAGAATTTCATTGTTCGAACAGTAGAATAGATTATTTTGTCAGAATTCTTCCTGTTTGGAATTAATTCACCGGAAGACAAAAATACGTCGTTCACGAACGCCGTGCACGTGTTATATGAGTTCATGACACGTTCGTTACGTATGGAATGCGACACAAAACTGAAATAAGGTTGCTAATACATTCACCGCGTATATAACACGTCGTCGGCGTATATAATATGTCGTTGGCGTATATAATACGTCGTTGGCGTATATAATACGTCGTTGGCGTATATAATACGTCGTTGGCGTATATAATATGTCGTTGGCGTATATAATACGTCGGCAGGCGTATTTAATACGTCGGCAGGCGTATTTAATACGTCGGCAGGCGTATTTAATACGTCGGCAGGCGTATTTAATACGTCGGCAGGCGTATTTAATACGTCGGCAGGCGTATTTAATACGTCGGCAGGCGTATTTAATACGTCGGCAGGCGTATTTAATACGTCGGCAGGCGTATTTAATACGTCGGCAGGCGTATTTACTTACGTCGGCAGGCGTATTTAAACGTCGGCAGCGGCGTCTTTAATACGTGTCGGCGTATATAATACGTCGAAGGCCGTATTTAATAGTCGCCAGGGTATTTAATACGTCGGCAGGCGTATTTAATACGTCGGCAGGCGTATTTAATACGTCGGCAGGCGTATTTAATACGTCGGCAGGCGTATATAATACGTCGGCAGGCGTATATAATACGTCGGCAGGCGTATATAATACGTCGGCAGGCGTATTTAATACGTCGTCGGCGTATATAATACGTCGGCAGGCGTATATAATACGTCGGCAGGCGTATATAATACGTCGGCAGGCGTATATAATACGTCGGCAGGCGTATATAATACGTCGGCAGCCGTATATAATACGTCGGCGGCGTATATAATACGTGGGCGGCGTATATAATACGTGGGCGACGTAATAAAGATTAATGAGCCTCAGAAAATTTGTTTAACTAACTACACAAGGACGAGTTTTACCTAATCAGTACCCCAGAAGAATCGAAATGTAGTTAGAATACTTAGAAAGTTTTTTTCAATGAAATATTCAAACTGTTCTTTGCAAAAACATAAGGAATGCGAACTGCACAAAATCCAAAAAGTGGTACAAAATTGCGCCCCTGTAAAGAGGAGTTACTTACATCTTCTTCGACTGACTGTTTGGGTGACGCTATTTGGTTGTGTGGATGTTTACATTTTCCATTTTGAATAAAACATCTTGTCGATTTTTATGGAAAATAATATTTTTGTTTTTGCTTACTTTCGGGAAGCTGAGAAAATTTTGGATGAACTTTGATAAAAGGTGGAAGAATAACTCCTTCAACTGAAAATGAATTTTATTTTTGGAAGTTTTGTTAGCGCTTATGCGAGAAATATATATTTATAGGCTAATTGTTAAATGCGGTACTTTTGTTTTATCAGAAGTTAATAAAACAAAATCGAAATGTTTATTTTTATGACTTTTTGTGTACACAAAAGTAAGTCAATTGAACCGAAACTTGTTCGGAAACTTAACTAATTAATTTATTCAAACAAAGCTAAACTGTTAGCGACAGAAAACCAATAGCCCTCTATCTGAATTATACAATTATGGAATACGCATTAGCGAAGGACATGGTTTTTAGCTTGTAGTCATATTTTAAATACCGGCAATACCAATCCAATCCAATCCAATCGTGATTACACTTTACTACAACCCGAAAATAGATAAAAAAATATCAACAATTTATTAAAGTACTTACTTACATGTGCCACTAATAACATTTATTTGTTTGAACGTCACTTTGTATTTCTATAGCGATTATTCGGATTATCAGTAGTACCGTTGAAGTAGCTTAACTCTTGTATTCTCATTCATGCATTGATTTCATGATGTGAGAGAAATCTCAGTTTTGGGTTTTTTTGTTGACAACGAATTGAGATTTTCTTTGCCAAGACCCCCACATCGGTTGTCTCACGCATGCACAACATTTTGACGTTGAAAAACAACACAACACTTAAACCGTATTAAAGTCGTAATATAATTCATTATAACCCCAAAGTGTCCCTTTTATTGCATTAATAATGCCATGCCATTGGGTTACATAAAATCTAATCGAAAGACTTGTGCATGTATGTGCGTACTATAGTGGAATGTTCTTGGCTGAGAATGGATGTATTCAGATAATCCTATTGCTAATATGATTTAATTAGCAAGTATTTAATGACGTTCTAACATACAGCACGAAATCATAGTAAAGGAAACAATAGCGGGAAATGTTATTTTTAGACACCTTTCAACCATGAGACCATAAAGTTTATGATTCTCGTTACATCTCTTAACTGAAAAATAAGTTTTAAATAAATAAAAAATAAATAAAAAATAAGAAAAATTACCAATCAAAATTTCACAGAAAATGGCTTCTAGCAACCGCGACTTGTGTGACAAAAAGTATTTGGGGAAATTGTGGTCACAATTCTTTCTTCTCTTTGGTTTTTGTTTCTTGTCTTGAAAAATCCTTAAAACTTGATATGAAAAATAAAATACGGAAATATAACACACGGAAATCAACTCTCAATGCAGAATTCATTTTATAGGAAGGATCATATCATTCGGTGCTGAGAATAAAGAAGGCCATAAAAATAATAGCCGTATCAGAACAGAACAGAAAATTGAACTTTGAGCGACGTGCAGCGTTAGCTGTATGCGTATGGCAATACGTTGTGTGAGCAATTCGCCGCGCTCATACAACCGCTACTTTGTTAGCGCGCGGTGCTTGTGAAGCGTTATTAGCTTTTGCCATGCGCCGCTTACAGTATGTGAGGATCAGGACCCTCTAGTCGATTCCGGAAGGCAGCCCGGTGGCAAAAAAATTCCGTTGATAATCTTGGATAATGAAACCAGTACATAAATGTTCACTTGGCTCCGACTCGGCAGTAGGCTGCGTACTTGAAAAGCACAATCAGTCTTATAGGAGGTAGCCCGGTGCCGATCATCCGTTAAAGTCATTTTAACGGCAGTAATAGTATATTATAATACAAAAGGAATAATTGCGTAATTATAGTCGAGGTGGTGTGAAATTTCAAGGGGCGTTAGCCCCGAGAATTTTCACCCACCGAGACTATAATTGCACGATTGTTTCCCTTGTATTATACGATAGTTTATCACATTTGAGCTTATAATTGCCAATTATGTACAAAACATGACAACAAAATTAACATAAATCAAAAATGAAAACTCATCGAATTTGTTGCCAAAAATGTCGTCTAGATTTTTCGATTTAGTATGCGGTTGTCATTACAACACACGTTTCAGTGTAGCCTACGTCATCATTAAAGAACCGGGTTATAATAGCGTCATTACAACCCTACTTTTAACAAGAAAGTCAACTATAATAGGCCGATTATAGCCCCATTATTAGTGCAATAATTGGCTTATTATAGGCTCGAATGTGATAAAGAATATTAATCGTCATATAAATTTCAATTTGGCACCAGGCTGCTGCTGCCCTCTATGTTGACAGTAGAATATGTTGAGTAGCCCAGTGCCGCGTTGAAATTAATGTGACGTATAATATTCGTAACTGCGATTTCGACGACATTAACAGATTTTTGGCACCAGGCTGCGTTCTTTATGGTTACTTAAACTTTTCAAGTAGGCAGCCTCGTGCCGAGTTGAAACCGAGTGCTTAGTAATGTACTCGTTGTCCACTCAAGCGTTGTCATAGTAATGGCACCAGACTGTCCAGCTTGAAATGCAGACCTCTGTTTGGTGCAATTTTTCTCCATGAAAATGTCCCAGACGATGATAAGATAAGGAGTTCAGGCACTAGACAAAGGACCGGTCTTGTGCCTGAACCCCTTATTTCATCATCGCTTAGAACATTTTCATGTAGTAAAATTGCAACAAACAGAGGCTTTTTTTAAGAGACACCACCTCTGTTAAGGATCGGAGTGGGTCGACCCACACCTGAGCCACAGTTGCAGAATTCACAGAAATCGTATTTCTGTGCGTTCTAAAACTGTGGGGTCAGGTATGGGTGGACCCGCTAAAACTGTGGGTCAGGTGTGGGACGACCCACTCCGATCCTTAACCTCTGTTTCAAGTACATTGTACTCACTGCGCTGTGTAGCAGCGTTTTACCGTGTTGAACAACCGTGCAGCAATGTGTCACCAAGGAAGTTATGAGTGGTAGTTTCAAATCGAAGACTTTATTCTAAAACTGAGAGATTTCGTCTACTATAATCCACAAAATTGTTGTTTCTTATTATTAAAGAGAACGTCTGTCTAATTGAGTGTATTTTGTCAATTCCCATCGTAAAGTCAGACACAGTCCCAAACAGACAAACTTAAACCAACTTTAAACTTATTCAAAACTTTTCATGTCTCTAAAACAATCCAACCCTTTGTTTGAAGATTCTCATTTCAGTTGCAAACTCCGATTTACCATGGCAAATACGGCCACATAAAATCAAGAAATAATTTATATGCTTGTTGTTTAAAACTACCCACGAAGTAAATTGAATTGAAATGAACTAATAGAATCGTTATTATGGTTGCCCCAATTTAAGATACTTATTTTTGCTGTCAGTTCAATTTTCGCAATGACTTAGTAATCTGACCAATTTCACTGAATCCAGGTTCGTTTGGGGTTTCGTTTAATTTCCACGTAATTAAATTTCCAAGAAATTCTTTTGGTTTTGCGAATATTCTTTCATGGAAACCCTGGACTGTAATGACTTTCGATTTTCATTTAATCGAAAATCAATGGAAATATATTGAACATCAAGACAATTTATTACTTAAAAGCATTGTACATTTTTGATCTCTCGTATTTCTCAAGTCCCACGTCCCATTGAGATTTTTATTTCGCGCGTAAAATATGAAAAGATTTTCTTTTAGATTTCGTCAATGCGCTCAATTGGAAATGTCCTTCAATGTGAAATTTTGAAGTGAATGTTGAAAAATAAATAAATTTCTGAGAAAGAAAACATTAAAATTTACAATTTTATTGATTCAATTCTAATGTTTAGTACAGACACTGAGTGTTGAAATTCTCTTGGAAATCGCTAGGAAAGGTTGACATTGAGTGCGCGGTCGAAATATTTTTTTGTGGACCATGAATTACTAAATGTAGTAGCAAGTGAAAGGGTTGTAGTGACAAATAGCCAAATACAAAATCCACAAATAGCAGACAAACGCAAAATCCACCAATAGGCGAATAGCCAAATTCTTCGCACTATTTGTAAATTAATTGAAAAATTGTATTTGTATGTGTAACGCAATCTTACGCCATCTAACTTACTTTTTTCCGAGGTTTCTCTCCCGATTTCCATAAAGGGTGTCACTTCGAAATCCGGAGGCAAAAAATCCAGGGGCGTCAAAATCCGGGGACATCAAAATCAGGGGGCGTTAAAATCAGGAAGCGTCAAAATACGAATGTCCACCTGAGTTAGGAAAGCAAAAATCAGGAAACGAAAATCAGGGACCTAAAATAAGGAGAAACACAAATCAGGAAATACCAAATTTAGAAAAAACCAAAATTACAAAGAACGAAAATCAGGAAAAACATCAAAGTTTTCAATTCCTAAGGAGGTCACAATCTTATTTTTGGTATGTAGGGGCTCTGCCCCTGCGGCGAGCTACTAACGTCCTGCAAGCTGCCTTCCGTGCGTGGGCCTCTTCCCCAAACCCCTCTAGGGGCTTTGTCCTTAAACCCCGCAAGGGGAGACATTCCCGTTTGACCCCCCTTGAAATCGGACGCATCTCCCTAAGGATCGGAGTGGGTCGACCCACACCTGACCCACAATTTTAGCGGGTCGACCCACATCTGACCTACAGTTGCCGAATTAACAGAAATCGTTTTTCTGTGTGTTCTAAAACTTTGGGTGAGGTGTGGGTTGACCCGCTAAAATTGTGGGTCAGGTTTGGGTCGACCTACTCCGATCCTTACATCTTCCAGCGAATTTTTTTAAATGTTCCCAGATAGGTATTGGTCCCCAGAAGCCAAAAATATTTTTTACAAAATTCAACGTTGCTTGTGTGGCTGATGGGAAGTGATCAAATTTCAAATACATGTAATTTTCTTATGGAAAGTTTTCTACAGTTACGGAGTCATAAGATTGTGCAACATTTCATTTCACTAGTAAAATTTACTCCTGAAATAAAAAGTTGCACAATCTTATGAATCTCCTACTGTAGTTACACGCAACGAATATGGTAGTGTGCGGTGTCGTTGGAAAGCTCATTACACGTACATTTTTTGTATAAATACTATACTACTATAGAAATATTTATATTTTGAGGCGCGAAACTCGACACAATTGACTCAACTAAACTTACGTACGATGTAAGAAAAAGTTTAGTCATTACACGTAGTTTCGAGCTAAGGATCGGAGTGGGTCGATCCACACCTGACCCACAGTTTTAGAACGCACAGAAAAACGATTTCTGGGACTTCTGCAACTGTGTGTCATATGTGGGTCGACCCACACCTGACCCGAAGTTTAAGAACGCACAGAAAAACGATTTCTGTGACTTCTGCAACTTTGTGTCAGATGTGGGTCGACCCACTCCGATCCTTACTTCGGGCCAAACTGGGTCTCGTAAGGTTTTTAATCATCTACACTGAGATACGAGTAGTTGAAAAAGTCATGTTTTTATCATTTTCAACTGCTCATATCTCAGTTCAGATTATTTTAAACTCAATAGGACCCTTTTAGGCCCGAAACTACGTGCAATTAGCTTTCCAACGACGACTTTGTACGTTTCGTGTAACCGGAGAAACTTCCATAAGAAAATTGCATGTTTTTGGACTTTGATCTCCTCCCACTAGCCTCCCAAGCACCGATAAAATTTTTTGAAAGTGGTTTTGGCTTCTAGGGCCCAATGCCTTTCTATGCATATGTATATAGAAACATTTACTGGAAAATACTTCCCATAGGTCAATAGGTCATTGTGAACTCGTCGTATTTAATAATACATTTGTAACAAACATTTTTTTATTCCTACTGCACAAATATGAAATGATTCACAAATGACCTCACGATATTACGTGAAATTATTGACCTTGTTTCTTCCCCTTGTATTGCAATAAAACGATCAAAACTAGCAAAATTCGTATCTCTTTCTTAGACCGTGAAGAGGCTTCACCACAGTTCTATTTCTTGCGGTAATTTTTGATAATTTCGGATGTGAATGAGGCATTTTCATGAGGGTCAAAATATATCAAAGGAATCTGAAATTCTGTTACAGTTTGAGCTTAGTATACTTCATTCCTATAAACTCCTTAAACGCTCATATTTCTAATGCATGTTTTGAATTCTTTCTCAAATACCAGCCATCAAAATCAGGGGGCGTTAAAATCAGGAAGCGTCAAAATACGAATGTCCACCTGAGTTAGGAAAGCAAAAATCAGGAAACGAAAATCAGGGACCTAAAATAAGGAGAAACACAAATCAGGAAATACCAAATTTAGAAAAAACCAAAATTACAAAGAACGAAAATCAGGAAAAACATCAAAGTTTTCAATTCCTAAGGAGGTCACAATCTTATTTTTGGTATGTAGGGGCTCTGCCCCTGCGGCGAGCTACTAACGTCCTGCAAGCTGCCTTCCGTGCGTGGGCCTCTTCCCCAAACCCCTCTAGGGGCTTTGTCCTTAAACCCCGCAAGGGGAGACATTCCCGTTTGACCCCCCTTGAAATCGGACGCATCTCCCTAAGGATCGGAGTGGGTCGACCCACACCTGACCCACAATTTTAGCGGGTCGACCCACATCTGACCTACAGTTGCCGAATTAACAGAAATCGTTTTTCTGTGTGTTCTAAAACTTTGGGTGAGGTGTGGGTTGACCCGCTAAAATTGTGGGTCAGGTTTGGGTCGACCTACTCCGATCCTTACATCTTCCAGCGAATTTTTTTAAATGTTCCCAGATAGGTATTGGTCCCCAGAAGCCAAAAATATTTTTTACAAAATTCAACGTTGCTTGTGTGGCTGATGGGAAGTGATCAAATTTCAAATACATGTAATTTTCTTATGGAAAGTTTTCTACAGTTACGGAGTCATAAGATTGTGCAACATTTCATTTCACTAGTAAAATTTACTCCTGAAATAAAAAGTTGCACAATCTTATGAATCTCCTACTGTAGTTACACGCAACGAATATGGTAGTGTGCGGTGTCGTTGGAAAGCTCATTACACGTACATTTTTTGTATAAATACTATACTACTATAGAAATATTTATATTTTGAGGCGCGAAACTCGACACAATTGACTCAACTAAACTTACGTACGATGTAAGAAAAAGTTTAGTCATTACACGTAGTTTCGAGCTAAGGATCGGAGTGGGTCGATCCACACCTGACCCACAGTTTTAGAACGCACAGAAAAACGATTTCTGGGACTTCTGCAACTGTGTGTCATATGTGGGTCGACCCACACCTGACCCGAAGTTTAAGAACGCACAGAAAAACGATTTCTGTGACTTCTGCAACTTTGTGTCAGATGTGGGTCGACCCACTCCGATCCTTACTTCGGGCCAAACTGGGTCTCGTAAGGTTTTTAATCATCTACACTGAGATACGAGTAGTTGAAAAAGTCATGTTTTTATCATTTTCAACTGCTCATATCTCAGTTCAGATTATTTTAAACTCAATAGGACCCTTTTAGGCCCGAAACTACGTGCAATTAGCTTTCCAACGACGACTTTGTACGTTTCGTGTAACCGGAGAAACTTCCATAAGAAAATTGCATGTTTTTGGACTTTGATCTCCTCCCACTAGCCTCCCAAGCACCGATAAAATTTTTTGAAAGTGGTTTTGGCTTCTAGGGCCCAATGCCTTTCTATGCATATGTATATAGAAACATTTACTGGAAAATACTTCCCATAGGTCAATAGGTCATTGTGAACTCGTCGTATTTAATAATACATTTGTAACAAACATTTTTTTATTCCTACTGCACAAATATGAAATGATTCACAAATGACCTCACGATATTACGTGAAATTATTGACCTTGTTTCTTCCCCTTGTATTGCAATAAAACGATCAAAACTAGCAAAATTCGTATCTCTTTCTTAGACCGTGAAGAGGCTTCACCACAGTTCTATTTCTTGCGGTAATTTTTGATAATTTCGGATGTGAATGAGGCATTTTCATGAGGGTCAAAATATATCAAAGGAATCTGAAATTCTGTTACAGTTTGAGCTTAGTATACTTCATTCCTATAAACTCCTTAAACGCTCATATTTCTAATGCATGTTTTGAATTCTTTCTCAAATACCAGCCAAACATACTACCAGCTTTATACAACCTATTTTTTAAAACGTCTGTCAAACTTCTCACGGGTTAAAGAACAACATTTTCCTTTCCTACTATTAATATACTCAAGAATTCCTATTTGGTGTATCGTGGGTGTGTATACATTGAGAAAATATTCAGACGGTAAATTACTTTGTAACCGTGCGAATATGAAAATTTCAATCGACAACGTACCATTTAATGTACTTTTACTTCACGTGGATGTACACGCGTTTTCTATCAATTGATTTAAATCACTGAGCAGTAATCAATCCTTTGACAATTACTATTAGGTTAAACTTAACGAAATCATTTTCAAATAAAACCCATTCATCGCCCACCTTTTTACAGCGTATGATACACGTTCGAAAACAAACTTTGAGCTTGGTTACGAGAGGAGAAAAAAAAACAACAAAATAAAAATTGTGATGGAAATATATGCTACAAGCAACATATTATTTCCATATGACCTAATAAACCTTAAATTTCTGAATTATTATACCTTTTCCTCCTTCCGAATGTTCAACATAGAATATTGTGTCTTTTTCTCTGACATTTTTTACCCGTTTTCCATATCTTTGTGTATACTCCACGAACGGTGTATATCTAAATGGTTGCTTGCTTTGTAACAACTTTGATAGATCCATATTCTCTGGCTGGATCTACCATGCTTTCCATAAAACGTTCAAACACGGCCATACATTGTAACATCATGATTTAGGTTATAGAACACTGTTACATTCATATGTTAATATTATACCGTGATAAAGCGAAAGACTATAAAAGTATAAGTATAGGGACATTATACGCTGTGGCAGGTACATGTCAGGTGAATTTCGAGCTCATCTAATTTTCAGATCAATATACATTAGTTGTTTCAATGAATGAAAATGTTAGTTTTCCGTTAAATTGATGGAATTCTAACACAGTATTTTCATTTAAACAATTTATTATGAATGTTCTCAGCTTAGGTAACTATTTTCAAATTTCTTCAATGCGACAAACTTGCACCATTATACATTTTTGATAAAGCCTCTGTTTTTGAGTTGATAGGAACTCCGGTTATGATTAAAAATATTTCGTTTTACGTGTTTTGTTGCAAAATGAATCAATTAGCAAAGATAATGAAGCAACGGCATTCATTTAAAAATTCAATTTCATTTTCATACTGGAAAATTCTCTCTACATTTCATACGAATTTTCTCTGAAACGAAAGGCGAAAATTTGAGACATGAGTTTAGAGATTTAAGGCTTTAAGTGGATATCAGTCAGTGTCCTAACAAAAAGGGAATCTTACCTGTGGCAGGTAACTTTTCTGCGCGTAATGTCGAGAATAATGTCACAATTAAAGAAAAACTATGAAATATCCTTGGAACATTACTAAGATTTTTAGGAAATCCCTAATTTCCCAAATTTGTCAAAGAAAATCTCAATTATTAGTCGAATAAACTAATAAAACGTTAAACTTAAGAGTCATTTTGCGAAAACTTCGAACGAATTCGTACACTTTTAGGACAACATGTCCTATTTTTCCCGGTGAATGGGCCATTCGACTCCTTGTTTTATAGTAAGAAAGAGCCTTCCACCACTCCGGAGTTTTTTGTCATTTTTGGCGAAAACTTCGGGGACGCTTTACTGCTTGAAGCAGCAATGAACTGAAAAACTGAGCATGAGGTGTTCTAGTACACTACCCCTATAATAAGACCACGCAAAAACTTCCCCGGTTTAAGGCTCTTGCACTAGTCTGGAATAATTTTTGTAAGAAAGGTTGATTTTTGACATTTTTTCTTGGCTGTTTTCAACTAAAGAAGTCTGTATAACTGCCCTGAAACATGATCTGCAGCTGCATATGCGAAAAGGAGCTGTTCAAAAGTGACGATATACTCTATGCAATTGGGGGGGGGGGGGCGTGGTGGTTACTAGAGATGAGTGGGCATAGCAAATTTGTGTGCCTACATGCCAACTATGCCCACCGTTTGAGAAAGGAAGCCCAATGCCCGCAAGTAAAATGCCCATGGGCATTGGCCCAGCCCTCAAACTATGTGTAGAAACATCGCCGAATTGTAAATTTTAAACGTTTAATTTCATTTCATTTTTTCACCGTAAAAATTCATTAGAAAGGTAAGTCTACACTTGTGTGCATGTAGAGAAGGTCTCCTAGATATAATCCTGTCAATTGTGTCCTTTTTGGACTTCGAATGATTCCAGCGTCTGCAAAGTTCCGTTCATCCGTTGTTTCCGCCTCCGGTATAGCCAAATAATACTCAGTACTGGGAAATCCTTCATTTCACACCAGAATTGCAGAATTTGCACATTTCCTGAAAGGTGAAGATTTATGTAATCAGAAACCAAGGTCTTCCAATAGAATTGTGGTTACTTTCCGCATCAATCCATTTCTTAAAATCCCGTTTTAGCCTCAAATATGATCTACTTCCGGCATAAGAGAAACATCGGCAACTTCAGTCTCTACATCTTGGAAACGCTTGAATCTATTTGCGTTAGTCACAGCTGATGACTAAGAAATTGTCGAAATCGATGACACGATAGCGTCATTTTGTGGCAATAGCAAATCGTCTTGTTGAATTCTATAACATAGTGTGACGTCATTTGTGAATGAACTCCAACAAATATTTGATCTTGGTCAAAATTTGACGTTCATACATTCCATGTTCCTAGTTTTAAATCGTTGTCCTTTTTCCATTGCTTGAGTCGTTGCCGTTTATCCTGTCCGATCCGAGGCTGTGTTGTTGAGTTCATAACCGATCCATTTTTTCCGGTGTTTGGAGGTTAACCAAACGCCAACCTACTTCCGTTTCCCCGATGACCCGTAGGAAAGTCATCAGGTAGCACTCTTAACTTTAGCACAAAACTCCGAAGAGAATTGAGGTCCCTACGACGTGGACGTAAAAAGAGCACTTGATAGTTAGACAGTTGCACGCCTGGCATATGACCCGGACTACCCAATCCCCCACTTACTTAGGCACTAGGCAGTCATAACCCTCCCGAGATGTAAAATTTTCCAAAAGTGGGAAATTACTTTTCTTATTATAGAACAAGGAATCGAATGGCCCATTCATCGGGAAAAATAGGACATGTTGTCCCAAAAGTGTACGAATTCGTTCGAAGTTTTCGCAGCATCACTCTTAAGGGAAATCCCTAGGTGTCATCCATAAACGACGTCCACACTCTGTCATTTACTTGATAAAAGGGATTGGATGTCACTACATATTTTGCTCAAAGATGTGACAAGGAAATCGTAAAGATCAGCACATGAACTTCAAACGTGACGTAAACTTCGAAATCATTGGCTTTGCATTTTAGTCCAATTTATTCAAAAACTTACACACCCAAAAAAGGTCCAGTGACGTACGAAAAATCGTATTTTAATTCCCATGCGTATGCAATTCAAGCAAATTTTGTATATCCACGTTACACTCTAACTGTATGTCATAAACCACAGTAGTTGCGAACTTTTATGTTCCACAACATTGTTAGATACATGTACCCAATACAAAATTGTCTATTTGTATTTTTCTTGGACGCCCACAGAATTTTCAAGATAGGTATCTAAGAAAGAAGGTCAATTGTAACATGGGTAACTTTGGAATGGCACGTCTAAATTGATGTATGTGAAAGTTGTGGGATAAGTTGAATTTCTTGAAATGTAACAAAATTTAGTCGCATTTATCCAACAGACGAACATGTATGTGAACACAACCCGGTTGGAATTCTTTTCAAACGGATCAGATAAGTCCACAAATTGAGAAAAATAAATTGAACTCACAGTACATTCTTCCAGTACATTCATTTTTAATGAACAAAAAGCAACAACTTTTTTAACTAGAAGGGATGATAAGGCACTATCTGAGTAATTTACTGCGTATAGATTTCCTATCCAACGCAATGACTGAACGCAATTTCTATCAAATTATATAATTTCATTCATAGATGAAATTTTATTGTTACTCACTTATCCATTCAAAAACCAAAAACTTTGATAAAGAAGATAAGGCAAAAGCACTTGCGTATATTAAAAATGTAAGCAAATTGATTTAAAAAAATCGATTGCAGCTTGATTGATATACATTCGTATTAGACGCAGACTTGCCATCGCTGAAGTATTAACTTTTTGATAAAAAAAAATGATTTCCTTTTTTATGTTGTACAAAAGGCTCTGCTTCAATCACGTTTACCCGCAATTGTTGATACAGTACACGTGTTCGAGCGTAGCTTATGAGTGTATCTCACATTAATTTCAAAATCAAAACAGGTGCACAAATGTAACACGCTTCCAGGGATAAAAAACGATTTCAAATTAATGACGTCAAAGAAATGTTCAAATTAAATTTAGTTATTCGTGTTTAGATGTTCAAATTCAGTAAAGTCTCTAAATAATTTTTAGCATCTCAAACTCACAACATTCCAAAATTAGCCCAAGAACTGGATGGATAATCGATTCCGTTTTTCATGTTAAATATTAAAGTGGGTTCAATGGTAAAATATTTGCAAAATATGATTTGCAGTGTTCAGTTTTTCGTTCCTTTTTGTTTCGCTATGAATCGAAAGCAAAATATTGATCTTTTAATATTTGAATATTGTGTCAGATAGATTGATATAACTTGGCATATTTTACGTCCGTCTGGAAATTCATTTTTACGACCACATTTCATAGCAGATTTAATATTCATACAAAAACAAATTGTTGGATTAAATGTGAACATTGCGACTGGTATCGTTGTTAACAAAATTATTTTGGCAATCAATTGGAAAATAAATTTTTTTTTCGACCTAATTTTTACTGTTGTTTTTAATTGTGGAACAACTTTTGAGCATCCGTTGCTATATTTAACGCTGTCGAACTATAAATAATATGCAAAGATAAACATTTATCGACTAACTCGAAAATTTAAGTTTTCATTAACATTTTCAAGCTACAAAGTGATGTAACTGACCTTCCGTTGTCCAAAGGCCCTTTTTAACATGGGTTCTATACCATCCATGTAGTTAATGTGATCGTTAATATGGCTCTAGGACCAGAATATAATATTTTTCGTAAGCTTGGGGGCAAGATTTGATTGATTGAAATTAAATTTAATTGTCTAGCTGACATGGAAAAAAAGTAGCTGTGACTATTAAGTCATAACTCTTGTTAAGAAACCATGAAAATGTTCGTCCTGTTCACCTGCGATTTGTATGTTAATCATGTTTTCCAGGTTAGGGGCTCTGTAGTTGCTATTATTGGGCTAAATAACGACCTACAGTTTGCTTTATGTACATTGGGCTCTGCCCCGAACACCTCTGAGGACTCTGCTCTTTAACGCTACAAAATGCCATGACTTCATGACGTCAACTCCGGTTCACCTCGTCAATGTGTTTTACCGGCAGGCATTTTTTTGGACCACATGCTCAACGCCTAACGGTAGCTACCAGAGCCTATTATTTGGGAATTTTTTTATACTTTTTTGGGAAATTTCGATTTCAATCCCTCACAACGCTCATAACCGATTGAAAACAATGCCATTGCGTTACATTATCCGATACGAAAAACATTTGTTCTACCCCTTTCTTGTTGTGCGCTAGGAGTGCCTTTGCGAGGGTAGCCCTAGTGCATATCTCTGCCATCACACTTCACAGAAAATACAAATTAGTGCCAAAATGAAGTTATTGGAAATTGAAATTTAAAAATGAAAATTTTGCTGAGCAATCCAAAATTTCGAATTTTCAACTTGTCTGGAAAAAGATGCCCTTCATCATAAAGTTTACTATTGAATTATTATTTGGAAATTTTTCATATTTTTTTTGGGAAATTTCGGGAATTTTTGGGAAATTTTGGGAATTTTGTGAATTTTCGGGAAATTTTGGGAAAGTTTAGTAAATTTTGGGAATTTGTTCCCAAATAATAGGCTCTGGTAGCCACCATTAAGATTTCTTCTGGTGCTAATTATATCTCCGCCTAAAGTTAGAATCAGTTATTTTTACACAAAATTCATCGAATATGGATGATGTCATATTTGTCATTCTTTTATGTACGAATGAAACCGGAGACAGACTCCGCGAAACGCTTGAAGTATTTGCACCCAGCAGGTTCGAATGGCTGGAAGGCTGGCCAAGCTGCCTACCTGGTGAAGGAACTGTAAGCTTCACTCACGTTTTGAAAACTGCAGAGGGCGCGGGAGCCGGAGTATTTTCTATAGAACCATCGGTGGACAGGTGGTATCACCTAGGGAGATTTGCCGATGTCTTTCAGGCTGAGGCTTTCGCCACACTGATGGGAGTGGGGGAGGCAGTCTCCTCAGAGGCATGTGGAGAAAGGGTTACAATCTGCTCTGACAGTGAAGCGATGATTAAGGCGCTCATGCCGCCAGTCATGACATCCAAGCTGCTAAAAGAGTTGAAGGAAGCCCTGAACCAGATTGGATAGAGAAATCGTGTAACGCTGGTCTGTGTTCCTGGAAACTCTGGCGTGGAGGGTAACGAAAGAGCAGATAAGCAGAGCCTCTTATACCCATACAACACTCGGCGTGTATGAAGGCGGTGCAGTAGTTGGGCGAGGTCGGAATTCGCTAACTATTGGTATGCCTATGAAGGAGGAATGGACACGAAGCGTTTCTTCCCGGCGTCCGAAGGGGCTAGAGAATTGCTAAACATTGACAATGTACGCATGAATAGGATGGTGGCTGTGATCATTGGGCACAGTGGATTGAGCAATTTTCCAAATTTTCCAAACAATTTTCAAATTTTCCAAATTTTCCAAATAATTTTCAAATTTTCCAAATAAATTTCAAATTTTCCAAATAATTTCCAAATTTGGAAATACAATTTTCCAAAAATAGGCCATGCGCAACAGTGACCA
>CM055404.1:11472804-11492645 GCA_029228625.1 Pseudolycoriella hygida
CAAACAATTTTCAAATTTTCCAAATTTTCCAAATAATTTTCAAATTTTCCAAATAAATTTCAAATTTTCCAAATAATTTCCAAATTTGGAAATACAATTTTCCAAAAATAGGCCATGCGCAACAGTGACCAACATGGGACCTGCCATGGGACTGGCAGGTTTTCAAAACTTACAAACGATCGCTACATCTGTGTTTCATGGACTCAGCAAGGTCCGACCCAAACTGATAAATCTAAAAAAAATCTGAGTACGATTTGTTACGGCACCAAATTCACAACTACCCATACTACCCATACTACCCATACATAGAACTTGTCCCCACCAGGATCGAACCCGGATATTCTTGGTGGAAAGCCAGTACGTTACCACTGAGCTAACACGTTCCCCCACGACATTATTACCTCATGGAAACTTAGACAGTCCTTCGACATGCTACTACCGCACAAGAAAACAGTTACTTAATGGGAAGTCTGCGAAACGGGTCTGTGAAACTGGCTTTCCACCAAGAATATCCGGGTTCAATCCTGTTGAGCGATATTCTGCTAAGGATTTTTCTTCAACTTGCAGAAAGTGTTGTCCCTAAGCATACCATAGCTTTAAATTCTTGGTAGTTGTGGTTTTTGGTGTCCACAACGAACCGTACACAGAAGAATGACATGTATGACGTCACCCATGTAGCATGTACGATGAATTTTGTGTACACATATCTGAACCTATCTTCAGACGTAGATATAATTAACATCAAATAAAAATCCTATGTATAGCTACGATATAGACGTCCGTCGTTCGGAATTCATGTTAAGCATGTGGTCGTCCAATAGATTAATGGTTATTCATACAAATGTCATCAGGAAAAATCTATCTTGGTTATGTGGGATACACCGCATTCACGGGGCTCGTAGAGAATAAGCATAAGTTTTGGCTAGTAGGCTACAAAATGTATCGTAGAGTGTGCACATGCATGAACGACGAGGTTTATTTGGGTAACGGGTCTAACACGCGTGCAATCTGAATGGGAACGTGTAAATGTCGGAATCTAGCTAAAAATCGAATATATATCTTAATGGAATGATAGAAGAGTAACGGGGTAGGAACAAAGGGTCAAAAAAATCGGCCAGTAGGCCGCCTCAAAACCAGAAATCCATCTACTACTGCTGGATACTGTCATATTGTTCCCAACCCTCATATACTAAATCACCTCCATTTCTCAGTACTGGCTGCACCGTGATTTTAAGACATTTCATAATCAAAGGTTCACCAATCCCTTTTTTCTACCCGTTTAACAAAAAAATAAAATAAAGCGCCTCTAACGATCTATTGCAATTTTTGAGCATTTCTAATAATATTTGTACAAGGAAAATACATGTTCCTCGAAGATCTTCGTAGATTTGACTGGTTTTTTAGGAGATTAACATTTTTTTGAATTAATTCTTTTCATTTGAACACCGAGCGCATTTTTTTCAAACATAAAACGAAAACCGGTCAACAAAATGAGTTTTCGGTCATAACGGGTTTTATTGGCTTTTTATTTCCCGGTTGCACCTCCCAATTCAAGACAATGTCTTCTACTCTGAGTGGCATCTGTTAATTTGACAGCGAACATTTGTTTCGTTCAATAAATATTTGCTATGAGCGAATCGTCTAAAGGTCAAACTACTAAGAAGAAAAGAATATTCTATGTTGATCATTAAATTGAAAAGAGACCGTTTGCCTAGGCAACAGATTATTGAATTGTATGGCGAATTAGATAGTAGTACTGGAATGAAACGACCTATAACTTCTTCAGTTACTTTCAATTGATAACTTCTTCCCATATTTCTTGTTTACCAAAATTCTGGTTTTTACCTTGCGGATGGTATCGACTCGGTGTAAGCTTACGCATTTGTTTTTATTAATTACCTCCGGCCAACAACTGACGTGTAATGTAAATATAAAAACAATAGTTGAATTCGTTTATCATTTTCTGACTTACAACAACAAAAATATTCAAATCAAAAGTTGTTTTAGCTTCCAAAACATGACCAATTAATACACAATAAAAATTTACGGATGCAAATCGACAAAATTTTAAACAAACATCGGCAGAGACCAGTTTCTTTCAAATTTTCGTGTATCAACATCTTTTCAAATATATTTTTTTCTTTATAGAAAAATTCAAAAAAAAAAATGCCAATATCTGCCAAGAAGAGTATAAACATTCAATTTTTTGTTAATTCACTATGATAGAAGCCTAAAAACAAACACAACCACAACGTCAAGGTTAAGTTCTTATCATTGCGAACGGCTCGTTATCATCATCCATATAATGATTGCAAATTTAACATTCTTATTATTTACTCTAACTATGCCATCTACATTCGTACAATAGAGTTCAAATTGCCTGTTCAAAAATGTTCCTTTTTTTATTATTTTTCGTATACTTTGAAATTTTTAAGTATATAGACATTTAAATATTTAGTTAATTTCATTATCCACATTTATCTTTATCAACACTTGGCCTTTGCGAATGTATGAGTTTGTTTTTGCTTGGCGTATTTCGTATTTATGTTTACACGACGAGTTGTTTTGGTATATGGTGATAATAAAATTGTTTAATAATTTTAAGTTAAACGAGAAATGAGAGTGTTAATCGTTGATAATAAATAACATTGTTAAGTGCAGATTTCAGCATTTCAAAGAGTGAGAATTATAGTTGGAAGTTATTTATTTCATTTTAAGAAATTTAAAGATTTTTCACTTTTTCATTTTTTTGTGAGGAGAATTCCGACTTTTACGTGTTTAGTGCGACAACCGCTTCTGTCATAGTATAACCGATTTCGTGGTGAATGCTCAATGTCAACAAGTTCATATTTTACTTGGTATGGAGTTTCTTGCCCCATCTCTTGTCTCTATCCATGTCCAGCGATGCCATGGCTAATTAAGACAAACAATGCCAAGGTATTTTCGTTGGTTCCCATCGAAATGGTTAGATTAAAAGCCTAACTGAGAAAGTTCTCACCGGGCGGGGTGTCATTGCACCGACAGATGACCTCAACATTGGTTGAGAAGCCTACGGCATGAGTCTCATAATGAAATTCGTAACGCCTCTATTTGTCGAAAATTAACGTGGTCTTTTTTTGTGCACAGTTTTTTCGGTGGTAATTGTTTGTTTTCCTATACTTAAACCTAGCATTTGTTGCCGTCTGTTTTTAACTGCTCGCTATTTGCATCTTATTTTATACATAATTAGATAAGTATTTAACATTTATTTATCATTTCAAGTATGTACATAACACCATAAAAATCCGAAGACTTTGTATTTAACATTGTACATCGTTGAAAATTTGTTTAAGGACCAAAAGTCCTTGTTGTTCTTATGCAAATAAATAAAGGGGAACAAAATATTGTTGTTTTGTAGTTCTTTTTTATCGTGGTAACGATTTCAAATCAATGATATGCCTATTGGCATTTTTCAATAAAAAAGAAAACAATAAAAAACCTTTTAAGAGAAACATCCGTGGAGCTCTACGCTGTAGAGAATTTCTTTCTTAAGATTATACCAGATTTTTGTTCAGTACAAGACTTCGGGTATGTGATTCAATATGAGTTCCAAGTGATGTCCAGGCATTTCTGGAGATCTGTTTAGGGGCCATTTAAATAGTGCGTACGCGGCTGTGGGGAAGGGGGTTCTTTAAAAAGTGTGCGGTCAAAAGAGGGGGTAAGCCAAAAGCGTGCGCATTCATTTTAAGAACATATTTCAAAATGACTAAAACAACTTTCTAGAATCTGTACAACTAAAAAAATGTTTTAAAATTTGTCATTATTTTTATTATCTACAGATATGCACAATAAGAATGACCCGCTATTTGTAATATCACAGTGTTCTCTATTCCTATGATTCTCCGACTTCTCTCATTGCGTATATTATTTCAAATGGCGAAATGAGAGAAGTCGGAGAATCATCACGTTGATATTTCAAATTGCGGGTCATTCTTATTGTGCACACGAGTTTTTGTGAGATGTGTAATAGACCCTTTTAGTGCGGTTCAATTTTGAAATTTTCCCTGCGTTACTATCGAATTTCGTACGATATATGCGAAATTACGTACGGTATAAACTTAATATCAGCACACAAACAATAGATTTTTATAGTGACATTTAGTGTCAAATTATTCAAGTTTCAATTATATGCAAATGTTTAACGGACTAAAAGCGTCTATGGACGAGTTTTTGTAAAATAAGTTTTCTAGCGGAAACAATTTACACAAAAAATAAGTCCGACGCACTTCACCGACTCATTTAGAGTATAACCAACTTTTCTCTAATTCTTTGGACATGAATTTTTTCGCGTTGATTTTACCTTTATTTTACATGCACCAGTACATTTCAAGTAGGTTTGATGATGTAACTCTACGAGGGTTACCAATTCGAATTTCGAAAAAATGGCATACTCACTTTAAAGTTTGACTTTTTTGATGGTAAGTGTTAGTGGAACGTTTTGACATCGCGACCTTTCTTGTATTGTTTACAGTCATCAGAAAGTTGATTGTCAGTGAAGAAATGTAATTAACTCGTGAAAATTTTCATGCCATAATTTTTCATAATTTTTGTCGAGGATTATCTCGTCAGGAGTGTTTAGATGAGTCCAACTCACTATATGGCGAGGAAGCACCATCCTTTGCCACAATCAAGCGCTGGTACAATGAATTGGATCGGGGCCGTAAGTCGCTGGTTGACGAATTTCGTGAAGGTCGTCCAAAATCGGTCGTTCTGCCTGAAACCATCGATGCTGTGCGTGAAATGGCTATCGCTCAAAAGAAGACCCGTGTCGATTGGTGCAAAGAAACATTGAAAAAATACAACAGAGGTGCTTCAAATTTGGTATACGACATATATATAGGTGACGAATCGTGGATCTACGCATATGAACCAGAAACGAAACAACAATCTACTGTTTGGGTGTTCCAAGATGAGCCGAATCCAAAGAAAATTATTCGTTCTCGCAGCACTTCGAAGAAAGTGATCGCCTGTTTCTTCGGTATTCGTGGTCATGTGGCAACTGTGGCACTTGAGGATCGTAGGACCGTCAATTCTGATTAGTACACTACGATTTGTTTGCCTGAAGTGTTCGACGAAATAAGGAAAAAGAACTCAAAACGGTCGATATTATGCACCACGACAATACGAGCACTCAAAACGTTCGATTAATGGGTCATTCGCCGTAAAGTCCCGACTTGGCACCTAATGATTTCTTTTCGTTCCCGTACGTGAAGAAAAAACTCTGTGGATCAATGCCTGAAGGGGCAGTTGAGGCTTTCAAAATGCATGTTTCTGAGTTGTCCGAAATTCAGTGGAAAAAATGCTACGACGACTGGTTCAAACGAATGAAAAAGTGCGTCGATCTTCATGGCGAATATTTTGAAAAACAGTAAAGTCGATTTAAAAATTGAATGGTTTTGTTTTCTTACTTAGGCTCATTACTTAGAGTGCAACCCTCGTGTACCTAACAACAACCAACTTTTCGACAATCTGCTATCAAAAACCTGAATATTTTGTGGCAACTTTTTTTCAAAAACGTGCGCACTTTTAGGGGGAGGGGTTCGAAAATCGTGCAGAAGGGCGAGGGGGTCTAAAATTGTCGAAAAAGTGCGTGCGCACTACTTGAATGGTCCCTTAGAATTTTGTACAAAATTTCTTGCATGAGGTGAACTTCCTTCAGACTTTTCTAATAGTAAAACCAAATCAACTCCATTTAATTGCTGTCGTCTCTGCGCTCTGACTGCAAGATTCACACTCGTTACAATTTTCCCTGCAAATACTTATCTCTCAGGAGCTCTGGTGGTTTGAGGAAGAGATTCATTTTATTGCCGTTTACATCACTGATAAATGTTAATGTACTCGTCCTAACATCCCAATGTTTTATGGATGTATCATTTCTACCACCTTTCCTATGAGAAGGTAGCCATATGTATTGTAATTTTTATATGAATTTTTTTTTTGAATTTATGTTAGAAATCAGCTTTGCATCCTGGTTCCTTCATCTCTCAAAATTGGGACTTCCTTCGTTTCAGTGATCGCTTTGTCAATGTTTGCTTCTGTGTCAAAAACTCCGAAAAGGACTGCGGAGCACGTTTTATAGTTAGGATGTCGACATTTATAAGTGGTGCAAACATCATGATTCTGCTATTCAATGTCCTATTTTCTTGGTGTCCAAAAAAGTTCAAAACAAACGATATGTTTTGATGAAAATATTTTTTCCTACGTGCGGATAAGTGAAAACTGTTTTCATATCCTTCTTTTGTTTGCTATCAACAAAAGTAATAAATCTCGTAGTAAGATCCCGAATTGTGTAGATTGTTGACATCTGCCTTGGACTTATTAACAAAACAAGATGATTTTAGTTGAATAGGAAGAATGTTTTCATGGAATTTACTTTCATGTGAATTGAATAAGATTAAGTAGATTCATAACATTAAGAAACGCGATAATCCCCTCATTCTTTATGTATCATAAACTTCAAATACTTACAGCTTAAGTCTTCAATGTGCTATACAGAGGCTTTCTTTCTGACTCCATTGCCCATCTTCACTGAAAAAATATGCTACGATTACGAAAAACTTTCGTCTCTAGATTTTTTGATCCGTTGGAAATAATTAAAAACGAAATCTTTCGGTTGGGTTTTACGCCATATGTAAAAGTAAAAGTAAAATGTAAAAGTGATTTCGCATTCCATACATCAGTTCTTTGGAAACTACAATAAATTAAGGAGGGAATCGTGAAAAATTAGCGTCGTAGTCAAGTTTGATTTATCGTAATTTGAAAAGTCTTAATTGTCAATTTCAAAAAAGCGCCTCAATAGCTATATAAAATCATTGTTTTTTCATCTAGTAGTTGAGCTACTTTTTTAAGATTTCTTAGTTTTTTTAACAAACCTTTTGCGAGAAGATAGGTCTTTACTTTCATACAAGACACTTGGTGTCGAAAATTTGAAAACGCCAAATTTAAGGAAGTAACAAGTACATTACATTAAATTAGTTTATAATTTGACACTAGGCTGCGTACATTAGTCCTGTACCTAGGATTGAAGAAGGCAGCCTGGTGCTTAGTATCTGTTTTTACCAGAGTATAGGCAGTAGTAAGATCTATACCTCACATATATTTCAACTCAGCACTAGGCTGCGTCCTTGAGTTATGACACTTTGAATGCAGGTGGCAACAGCAGTCTGGTGCCGAATTGAAACTTATGTGACGTATAGGGCTTACTACTGCCTCCACGTTGGCAAAAACAGATGTTCAGCATCAGGCTGCCTTCTTTATTCCAAGCTTTAGGTCCCAAGTACGCAGCCTGGTGCCGACTTCGATGGCGTCACTAACTATTAACCTTGCTCCTTCTTCTAGTCAGGCGTAGTCAGAATTTGAGCTTCAGGCTGCTCTGGTCTAACAAGGTTTTACCTTTCTTCGGTAAAACCTTGTCAAACCAAGGCAGCCTGGTGCTAAAATTCTGACTACGCCTAAATGAAAGAAGAAGTGAGGTTAATAGTTAGTAACACCATGGTAATAAAGTAGACAGTCTGGTGCTGAACATCTGTTTTTGCCAAATTGAAGGCAGTAGTGAGTTCTATACGTCACATAAGTTTCAATTCGGCACCAGGCTGCCGCTACCACATGAATTCAAAATGTCATAACTCAAGGACGCAACCTGGTGCCGAGTTGAAACTTATGTAACGTATACATCCCACTACCTCCTACACTCTGGTAAAAATAGATGATCAGCACCAGACTGCCTTCTTTATTCCTAGGTACAGGGCTCAAGTACGCAGCCAGGTGTCAAATTATAAACTAATATACTGTAATGTACTGGCTACTTCCTTAATTTTGGCGTTTTTAAATTTTCGTTCTAGATGAAAATGGATTTTAGCCTGTAAGGTATGCTTTAGTGGGTGTTAGATAGCTTTTGCCTACGTATTTTTAATATATTTCGGTCATTTTGACATTTAAAAAAAGAACAAATTATAAGATTAGTCACAATATGTGTCGTTCATATAAATGACGTCCTACACAAATTAACGACCTTATTTTAAAAAACAAAGTCCTTGTAACGTTTCCGTGTAACGTCTGTAAAAAAGGAACATTTTGTGAAACACTTGGTTAATTGAAAATATGATTCTTGTATGGAGTGTCCAATTAAACCCTAAAACTTTAGTATATACGTGTCTCTCCATACGTGTATGTTTCCTATTCAAAACTATTCTTGTAGGAAAACAAGTTTTATTAATATACCAGAGAAGGATAAATTAAAACCGAAAAAAAAGTTAATTTAACATCATTTATTAATGACAAAATTACCAGCTAATTACGCACGCACACATGTGTACTATCATTAATTTGACTCTTAAAAAGGTATTTTTTTTTGTTTTTCACTTTTATGCCTTCGTCAGGATATTATGCCTTCGTTGAGTGAAGAGGCATGAAACAATAAACGAATT
Organism: Pseudolycoriella hygida; assembly: GCA_029228625.1. Classification (NCBI taxonomy): domain Eukaryota; kingdom Metazoa; phylum Arthropoda; class Insecta; order Diptera; family Sciaridae; genus Pseudolycoriella; species Pseudolycoriella hygida. Next base: position 11,481,270 of record CM055404.1, read on the forward strand.
CGTTGAAGTTGTTAGACTGATTGGAGTTCTGAGGAAATTAAACTGAAGTGAATCCTGACAAAGTAATCATCAAAAGGTACATTCATTCCCATTCATTTAAATAAAACAAGTCTCATTTCGAGGAAAAGTGTTGTTTATCATCATTTCTACATGTTATGAAATTACGAAAACAACGAAAAAAAGTTTGCTTAGAACTAAGGGGTAACCACTGAGCCAAGCAGGTCCCGACAGTTCTATAAGATAGAACTCGCAATGTATCTCTTTCATTGTCCTGCTGTCTCTCGACCCCGTGGTGTCGAAACAATTTAGAATTTCTTTTTAGATGGGTCTAACCATGTAAATGTCACCGTGACTTGCAAATAAAATGGAGCCATTTCAACTATCAACAACAGGAATACAAATCAATTGGTTGGATTTTAAATGCACACGGTGCACACGTCACAGCAATAAAGTTGAGTGGATTTAGATGAAAGTATGAACTTCAGGACAGGGAACGGGTTAGCTCAGTGGTAACGTACTGGCTTTCCTGGTGGGTGGGTTCAATCCTGGTGGGGACAAATTCTGTATAGGATTTTTCTTCAATGTATAGCATCAGGGTTCGGAACAGATCACATATATCTGTTTTGTTCCAGATTGATCTGAAAAATTTTCAATCTGACTCTGATCTGAAAATTTTATTCTTGATCGGAGTTCGATCTGATCTGACATGATCTGAATTTAACAAATCTCAATTTTATCTGAAATTTGACAGATATCTGAATGTTATCTCGATAGAACTAAAACAATCTTTTGTGCTCGGAGTTATAATACAGGTAGGGAAAAATTGTCCTATGAAGTGAGAAGTGTGTGGAATGATGTAGCAAATACGTAGGATGAATTGGAAAAGGTGTGAAATGGTATTGGAAGTGTGTGGGATGAAGTGGAAAGTATGGAAAGTGTGTAGTATGATGTGGAACGTGTGTGGGGTGAAGTGGAAACACCACCACACAATTCCCACATACCCCTCACATCATCCCGCACACTTTCCATTTCATCCCACACACTTCCCACTCACAAAACTGAAGTATTTGATGGCACCAAATAATTGAGTTTCATCTGAAGTCAATCCGAAAAAATCTGACCTGATTTGAATCTGAAAACTAAAGATATGAAATGTTCAGATCAGATCAGATAATTATTTAAAGTAATCTGATCTGATCTAAAAATTAAGATTTTTCTATGTTCAGATTCAGATCGGATAAAAACCATCTGTTCGGAACCTTATATAGCATGGAAGTAACGTTTTTTGACACACCCAGGCTTGTGAACTTGGTGCTGCAACGAATCGTACACAGAAGAATGACAAATATGACTTCTGACGTCACTCATATTCGATGAAGTATGTGTTCAAATATCTGAGTCTAACTTTAAACGGAGATATAATTAGCACCAGAAGAAATCCTAATGGTAAAATGTTAGCTACCGTTAGGCGTGGTTCGGAATTCCCGTTAAGCATTTGGTCAAAAAATTCCTGCCGGGCGAACTGACATTCCAAGCCCTACAATTTCCGCCCCTAGTACGTCATAGATGGCACTAGGTTTGTGTGCAATTTACCCCTGACACAGTAAAAACTTCGGTAACGAAAGGGTCTATAAGAAGAATCCATCAGAGCGAAAAGCTCATAAAAAATTGCGGGACTGACCCGGACGGGTTGCAACGGCTAATAATCTGCCGGATATATGAACTAAAGGGCAACCGAAACATTGACAATTCACATTTCCACCAACGTTTCCACTAGCGCCTACCCCCTCGTCTCTTGACTTTTTTTGTCAGTTTAATTGAATAACTGAAAAACATTGTTCTAACTCGTTTGATCAAAAATACGACCGAATTCAGCTGTTACCAATATTAATTCGAAGAATTTTGGTAAAGTTAAAATGTTTTAAATATTTTCTTCAACTAATGTGGATATCTGTTGGGAATTTTCTCTTAGATTTTCTTGTCAAATTTTTACACACTCCTAGCAAAAGTATAAAGAAAGTTTTGTGAAAGTCCACCATGGGGATTCAAAATATTACAACGTGAGATTATTAGGACGACGACGGCGTATGTAAAAGTGTACGAAATTTCATGATAAAGTGCAAAAACTGACAAGCAGACCACTTTTCGTCGAGAGACTGTTTTGGCTACACACAATGGAATTCTCAGAATTTCTATTCGAAATTCTTAAAATGTTCGTACGAACGATGAAAGTACAATGTGATGAATCTCTTTTAATATGGTTTGACGTAAGCCGTCGCCGCACTAAAAGCGTGTGGAATTCTATCCCCGAAAATTTGAGCCCTGCTAAAGCACAAAAAACATAAGTGTCTGACATCGTGAAACGTTTGACATAACACATAAATTACGCCTGCGGTCAATGTATGTATTTAGGTTAACAGTTTCAGGAAATTAATTCGCTGTGAAATGAATATTTTTCTAATGAACTTGGGTATAGCCCACACCTATCACGTAATGCGGTTCGCTTCATTAGAAGTTGGCACTCAACCGCAGGAAATACCTATTACAGATTAGAATTAAATCTAAGTTTCAACTTAGTGGGACTATTCAATGTTTTGATGTGTTAACGTAAAGCTACTTCGAGACAGTTTCAAATGATACTAAGGCTCGAAGAATAAAGCTTAGGAAATGTAAAAAAGCTCACATTCATTACTACAGTTTGCTAAAAATTCTCTTACCGACGGGAAATGAATTTTTTATTTTCGGCCCACGAACACCTTGCAGAATTGACAATCAAGTCAGACAGAAGGCGGTAGTTGTCATAATGAATAAAAGGCCTCGTGTCACGACTCACGACACTAAAAATAGATCGAAGTGCCTACTAATCAATCGCGAAATTTATTTGATGACATCTTCAGCTAGTTAACAGATGCAAAAACCTTTCGTATTTGCCAACCTCGATCGTAAGAGAAGTTACAAAAATAAAACGCTAATGCAAACAAAACTTCGAATAAATACTCCGACACATTTTCAACATATCCACTAACATTTTGTCTTCGGCAAGTGTTGTACCGGTCCGCCGTTTCCATTTTTTTCGCAAAATTTTCATCTTTTGCATCTAATTTGCCTAATACAACGCGAACACATTTTTGATCATCGTTGTGCTAGTAATTAAAAATTCGCTTCTAAGTATACAAAACTTTGATGACGATATTCTGCTAAACTCCACAAAGTTATGACGTTTTAACTTCGTCATCAAGTGCTGAAAGAAGAGGTAAGCTTTGTCTACTTAAAAATATATGTCTTAGAATATTGAGTTTTACGTACTTGACATCTGCTCTTATAATGTCTTCAAAATTAGTTATTTGTGACGCTAGACTTATCACAAGTAGAATTAATTTGGAAAATTGAACATGTGTACGAAATACGTGAATCGTTTTATAAAAATATACACTTTTTGAGGCAAATGTATTTCGTCTTCTTCGTCACTTTTTTGGTGACGTTAGTCTACATGTCGCAGATAAATTTAGATTTCGATACGTTGGAGGTTGCGGATTATCATATGGGAGTTCATTACGTCAGCGAATCGACCTCATTTCATGCCTTTTATGGGAAACATTTGAAAATAGATTTGTCAATAATTATTTAACAATTTTCTAATGTTTGTATACACAGCTGTTGTGCAGGTGAACGTGTATCGGAAGTGCATTGATTTTAATTACACAATCATCTCTTCTGTTCTATTGACCTTCACAGGTAGCTGAACTTTTTGAGTAAATGGCCGATTTATATCCTTGACTTTTTATAGTGAGGTTAGAGAGAGAAGGGGTAACAAAATCTGACACGAAGTCCCTTCAAAAGCTTAGGTTGTGCATATTTTTCGGTCTTTTCACACAATATTTGAGTACCAGACACTAGGTCCATCCTTCTTCTAGTGATTCAACAAACATTCTCTCTCAATAGTTGATGAAACTGATGAACAGATGAAAATTTGTATAATTGCAGTACAAAACAAATAAAAGTTTATGAAAGCTTTGGTTGGCGCCGGTTGACTAATCAATTTTAATTTTGGGATTTTCCTTTTCGACAAAACTTTCCCTAATCGCCTTTTTCGGATTTCAATCAAATTGTTTCCTCGTTACAATCCTAAATTAATTGAAAGCATACGAAAGTGCCACATCATTTTTCCATAACACTTTTAATGTGATGCAAATTCGTTATAATAGCCTTTGTCATATAGCAAATGGAATACCACCTAATAAAGCACAATCCCTACATCGACTTAGAATTATGGTGGCGTAAAACCGCAAACTAAAACAATAAAAAAAAATACTGCTACACAAATGTGTATATAGTAGATTCATCTGTCTCTGTTTGTTTATACGGGTATATGCATATTATAACCGCGACTGGTGACCCGTTTCCGTGGATCGATGGAAAGGTTGGCTTGGTACTTTGTTTATCAAGGCCGACTACGCTAACATCCATAAACATCACCAGTTAGGGGAAACCCAGCAACAACAATATTTTTCGGTGAGAATGTAGAAGAGTTTGAGTTTATTTGAAAGAGAGTTTACTTAATATAATGGTTTTTCTGTGGTGGAAAGTTGACTTTATATGCGGAAACTACTTGAATTTCTCTATTATTTTCTTTAATTAGTAAAAGCATTAGAGGAATAGAAAGCTCTGTTTATCAATTTTGGTTACAAACTTTTAAACTCAGAGAAACTGTAGTTTATGCATTTTTTGGTAGAGTCCAATGAAAAAATAGTACTGTAGTAGAGATGAGCGGGTCGCCTGAAACTATGAAAAACCCGACCCGAACCCGGCCCGAAACCGAACCCGAATTGTTTTTATCGGGTTCACGGGTTTCGGGTTTCGAAAATTTTAATCGGGTCGGGTCGGGTTTTCGTATCATTTTTTTCGGGTCCCGGTCTTTTATTTAAATTTCATATTTTGCAACGCTGATGTAAATTTCATATCGAATAAACTCGTCTCAAACCACTCTAGACTTTCAGTTAGTACTAGATTGAGAATACTCATTTCATTTCCTTGCAGGGAGGGAAGGGTTAAAGTCCTTTGTTCTGAACCGTGCAAATGCTATTCAGAGTGAAGTTAGCTCAGGTGCGTGACAGTCATTTGTTTAGATCTTTCCAAGTAATATTCAACGTGAAGTTAGTTACAGTTGCAAAAAAAATCAGCTGATTTTTACACATTTCAATGAAGTCAGCTGATTTTGGTAAATTTCTGAATGAAATCAGCTGATTTTGTTTGCAATGAAGTTAGTTTCGGTTGCAACTGTAGCTAACTTCACGTCGAGTATTGCTTGCAAATATCAAAACAAAGGATTGTCACGCCCCTGAGTTAGCTGCAGTTGGGATCGTAGCTAGCTTTATTACAAACAAATCAGCCGATCTCATTCACAAATTTACCAAAATCAGCTGACTTCATTCATAAATTCAAAAAATCAGCTGATTTGTTTGTAATGAAGTTAGCTACGATCGCAACTGCAGCCAACTTCACTCTGAATAGCATTTGCACGTTTGCGAACAAAGGACTGTCACCCCCCTGTTTCAATGTTTTATGATGATTTATTAATAATCAGAATAGTCTAGAAGTTAGTCGGACTTAGTATGCCTCTGTATTTCTATCCAAGCCATTGCTGATACAGCCAATTCAACTTTAGTAAAGCACTCCGGTTGCTTGTTTCTATGGGTGACATATGCGCAGACTGATAATTGCTCATCTTTTGACGAATTGTTTGCCCTATGTTTTCAGTTCGATGAGCTGCAAAGTACTTTATATGGGAATCAATTGTGAACGTTAAGTCAATTGATAACGAGTGAAAATGAGCCAAGTCCGAAGAAAAAGGATGAATTTTCCGGTGATTTTCAAGGCAATTGTCAATTATAACTGACAATTAACTTTAAATTGAAATTTACAATTAATTTCCCCGTATAGGGAAACTCAAAGCTTTCATTTTGTCTCACAGCTTTACAGCAATGACATTTCGAACTCACACAAATAGGATTTTTCCCGATGTTTCTAAAAATGATTGTCTACATTCAACTCACATTAATTTGATCGGGTCGGGTTCGGTCCGGGTATTGTATCGAAACAGTTTGGGTTTCGAAAAATTTATTCGGGTCGGGTTCGGTCCGGGTCGGGTTTCGAAACAGTTCAGGTAGCGGGTTTCGGGTTTCGAAAAAAATTTTCGGGTCGGGTTCGGTCCGGGTCGGGTTTTGAAAAAAGGTGGACCGCTCATCTCTACGACTGTAGCTACGAACAATTTCTTCTATTGTTTCTGCGCAATTAAATATCGACGCTAATGAGTTCATAATTTAAGCCAAGTGTAGGTTCACTTTTATGAAGGCTGCACTTACGGAAATATATTTTTGCATCAAATAGAATTTTGTACTTTTGCGCAAGTTTTTGCAGTGTTAAAAAGCTGCGCAGAAGTACAAAATTATATTTGATGCAAAAATATATTTCCGTGAGTGTACAACCATTTTTAATTGAACAACCGAATAAACCGAAACAAACACCGAAATTCCAGTGTTGTATGAAAGCGTAAAGAAAAAGATAGAGTGATATAGATCGAACGAAGAAGATCAACCATTCGGGAACGGAACAGTTGACTGAATATAGTTTTTTGTGACATATGAAAATTGTCACGCACCTTATCGAAACCCCTAAACATTTAACGTACTAATTTATAAAAACAACACGATAAGTGACAGCTTAATGACTCTTATTTACTAAATAATGGTTCTCTATTGTATAATTTCAAGTCTATTCGGGTTTAGTTAAATATAAAATTAATGCTTTAAAAAAGAATTGCTCTAGAGGCAAAGCGTGTAAACATTGACATTATAAATATTAAATTTGACTTTGAACTTAACTGTTAATAGAGCCGAACTATTTTTATAAAATAAATTATTTATGAAGACTTCCTTGCACCAATTTTACAGCCCATTCATTAACTTTTTTTCGTATGATAACTTCGAATGCGTGAAGCATTTATAGTTATTTGGATCACAAGGGATGGAAGTATAAAAATTCAACCCTGTGGGATAATTGCTGCCCGCGCCGAGGTTCACGTGATTTTTCGTCACGACAACAACGGAAATCGTAATTTTTCACTTCCCAAACACAAATTCTCAACAATAACTGATATAAGATTGTTGTATACATCAGTTATACATCGGCTCTCTTTTCAGAATCAAAAAAACTTTCGGTTAACTGAGACCTGCATTATCTCATTTTTGGCTCCCATTTGGGTGGTGAAAATTACGACTTTCGATGTTGGAGTGATGAAAAACGAATTTAGTGACATATATAGAGGGAGGTTCCACTGGAACCTACCCCAATAATATTGCGACTACATATGTCGTTTATACATCGCATAAGAGGATTCCCATACTTCCATTGGGTATAAGGACAATATCAAGGATTCTTTTCGATGAATTTTGAATTCTTATGGAATTCGTATCAAATACCAATCATAATGTTTCAATTAACTGCTCAATATAAGGCAATGCCAAAATTTCCATACAGTTTGACAGTGAAATAAGTTTTTTTGGCTGTGACTCGTCAGCATATGTGATCCGGTTTAAGGATCGGAGTGAATCGACCCACACCTGACCCACAATTTTAGCGGGTCGACCCACACCTGACCCACAGTTTTAGAACGCACAGAAAAACGATTTCTGTGACTTTTGCAACTGTGATTCAGGTGTGGATCGACCCGCTAAAATTGTGGGTCACGTGTGGGTCGACCCACTTCGATCCTGAATCCGGTTAAGCTTCGGGAAATCTTCTAAAAGGTACGATAGACGGAACTTCGGGCTTCAGATTAATTTCCAACTCTTATACTCTTTGTTACGATTATCTTTTTACCGTCGAATCTATTTACATTTTCGCTACTTACGCTACTTTCCAAAACATGCAATAAAATGTATTTTTACTTTTACACTAGATCGGTTATGCCGACTCATTCATCGTTTCTTACATTTTTGATGTTAAAATTAAAACACGTGATTTATTTTAGATTTTCATAATCTAAATGCGAGTTCTTGTATATAATATAACAATTTCTCACTTATTTCGACGATAATTGGTGGGGTTATGTAATAAAGATTTGTGATTTTTTTTCTTTCAGCGATAACGAAATAAAGTGTTCGTTCTAATGATATGATAAAAAATCATGTAAATTTTGTTTTGCGCGATTTTTTCCTTGTGGCTTTGAATTTTGGAACAGATACACGACATTTTTTTATGTGTAAATTGTGATAACATGAGTAATTTAAAGATTTTGATAATTCCATGCTGTGTACGATAAAGATGGGAACAGTGTGTGGCTCTGTTTTTCTATACATTTGATGAATTAGCCTAACGTCATAATACTTAATTTTTTTTTTTTCATTATTTTCCTTGTCAAAAGTGATACCGATAAAAATTTCAGCCACATGTGCACTACTCTTGTGTGTGCTCAGAATGATAACGCTTAGTCTAAAGAATTCGCAGTGGTATTAACAAACGGTATTACCTTCATCAACCTTGTCTATTATCTACTGAGGAAATTGTTGTTCATACAACTGCTCGTCCCAAAAGATTAAATATTTTAGAATTTTCCAAGTGACTACTTATATCTACTGGTACATTAATAACAAAAAAGATTGTTGGCAACAGGCTCTCATAATCTTATTGCTCAATGTTGGCTTGATGACATTAATTTAGTCGTGAAGCTCATAAATTCCAATAAAATTGTCAAATATTCAAATTCGTTGAATTTTTTAAATAAATGTAATTTTATTATTGTCCTGAAAAGCCAAACAGAAACAAATTTAATAAAATAATTATTACGACCTCATGGTTGATGAAACCATTAATATTTTAAATCAACCGAAAATTAATTGGCTCAGAAAATGTGGAAGTATGTAGGACATTTTGTGATATTGTTACGTAAACGTAAGGTTTGTAATATTTATTGATTTTATATGGCAATCAAGTTTGCTTTGGATTACTTGAGTGCGCTTTGAATTGGATTCATAAAGGAAATCTAATGAAAGAAACCGTCGGTTTTCTAAGCTGCAATGTAAAAATTACTGAACCGATACGTAATAGCGCACAAATGACTCGAGATATTTCAACGCTTCAACTTCTAAAATTTCACAGCTTTTCATCATTTACAACTAATTCACTAATCGATTTCTTCTCTACTCTTCACTTCATCTCAACACACAACAAATCTCATGTTCGCACCAACTCTGCACCTCATCTCAATGCATCATTTCATTCCAACTCTTCACTTCATCCCAATTCTTAATTTTCCATTTCATCACAACTCTCCATTTCATTCCAATACAACTCTCTGTTGTATCCTTATTCCACACTTCATCCCAACTCTCCGATTCATCTCAACTCTCCACTTCATCTCAACTCAACTCTCCTCTTCATCTCAACTCTCCATTTCATATCAACTCTCCACTTCATCTCAACTATCCACTTCATCCCAACTCTCCACTTCATCTCAACTCTCCACTTCATCCAACTCTACTCTCCTCTTCATCTCAACTTTCCACTTCATCTCAACTCTATACTTCATCCCAACTCTCTACTTCATCACAACTCTCTACTTCATCGCAACACTCCACCTCATCCCAACTCTTCACTTCATCGCAACACTCCACCTCATCCCATTTTTCCACTTCATCCCAACTCTCTACTTCATCCCAACTATCTACTTCATCTCAACTCTCCACTTCATCTCGACTCTCCACTTCATCTCAATTCTTCACTTCATCCCAACTCTCCACTTTATCTCAATTCTCCACTTCATCCCAACTCTCCACTTCATCTCAACTCTCCACTTCATCCCAACTTTCCACTTCATCGCAACTCTCCACCTCATCCCATTTTTCCACTTCATCCCAACTCTCTACTTCATCCCACCTATCTACTTCATCTCAACTCTCCACTTCATCTCAATTCTTCACTTCTCCCAACTCTCCACTTCATCTCAATTCTCCACTTCATCCCAACTCTCCACTTCATCTCAACTCTCCACTTCATCACAACTCTACACTTCATCGCAACTCTACACCTCATCTCAACTTTCCACTTCATCCCAACTCTCCACTTCGTCCCAACTCTCCGCTTTATCCCAACTCTCCACTTCATCCCCACTCTCCACTTCATCTCAACTCTACACTTCATCTCAACTCTCCACTTCATCTCAACTCTTCACTTCACCTCAACACTCCACTTCATCCTAACTCTCCACTTCATCTCAACTCTACACTTCATCTCAACTCTCCACTTCATCCCAATTCTCCACTTCATCCCAGCTCTACACTTCATTCCAACTCTTCACTTCATCCCAGCTGTCCAATTCATACCAACTCTTCACTTCATTTCAACTCTTCACTTCATACCAACTCTCCACTTCTCCCTCTCCCTCACTCTCCTTTCATCTTAGCTCATTAATAAATCAATGAAATGGTCACTCCTACGACACCAGCAAAAAACCATTCGTTCATTCTGTTATAATTCAGTAAAATCTCGCATATCATTCGCCGAAACATGATACGTTTCCAGCACTACAGTAATTTGGACATATTTGCGTTTCTATTTACGCACAATATGCGATACGAAGTAGACTTTGGATAGCGAAAAAGCAAATAGTAAACCAACAACTCTTTGTTAAAAAAAGTTAAATGAATTATGTTGGATGAAGAAAATTATCACAAACGGAAATCATGCTACCTGCTACTTCCATTAAAGATAAAACAAATCCTTCGATTTTATATCGAATATGCGCGCGAAATAATAAAGTTGTAACATCGCATCCAACTATTACGGAAAATCGTCTTAAAATATTAAACTGGCAATACGTTTCACAACGATCACGACCCTGATATTCAATTTCACTCATGTAAATCAAATCCTATTGTTATGTGGCATGGCCTTCCCTATTTCTTCATTTACCGCTATTCTTGTTATTTATTTTTTGATTTGATTTTCATTTATAACATGAAAATTGCATGACTTTTTCGCATTTCATTTCGTATATTTAAATTGAATAATGGGAAAAATGTTTTCATTTAATAAATTTTTATTTGTTGATTTATTTGGTTCGTCGATTGTAATTCGATAATTTCCGTTCGTACTGCAAACTAAAACGTATGCTTCGTTAAGTCTTATGAGGAACCTGTGCGTTTATTCGTCGCAGAGTAAATATAAATTTATTGATTTTATTGATTTCATAGACTAATTCGCGGAATGAAACGCTTTCACTTGCTGGGTGACTCTGTGTCAACTATTTTACTCGTTGTGCCACCGAAAACTTGTCATTACATGTATATGTGCACCCCACGGAAATTATTCATTACATGT
>CM055404.1:11493145-11504264 GCA_029228625.1 Pseudolycoriella hygida
CTGTAATCTACTATTGTATGTTAAGTGTAGCCAGTGTATATAAGGGACAGTTGCAAAGAAAATACACAAATACAAACACATAATATAGTCCCAGCAAGTGAAAGAGTTTCACTCTGCGAAATAGCCTATACATCCCAGTTTTCTGACTAGTGGCGCCACACAGTGTGGAATATGTCAATATATGTGGGCACGTACGAATAACTGTATATGACGGTGAAATAGAAACCGTTGGTCTTCAGTAAAGTTGTTCAGGATGAAATAAGAAACAACTTTGCTGAAGAAACAATTTGCCAAAAAATTTTATCCCAGGAGTTATGAGTTATTCGTACGTGACCACATTATTGACATATTCCGCACTGTGCCCCACTCAGATCCTGAAATTGTTTTTAGTTTTGTTTTAGCAGGTAATTCACTTTACCTGGAGAAAAGCTACCTGCATCAGGTAAATTTCTTTGGAGTTTTTTGTGAACTAATTTTGACTAAATGAAGAATGTGTGAGTGATTTCTGCCTTCTGAATCGGCGCACACATCTTCATAATTCAACTGACCATAGTTTCAATGGCGCAGAACGATAATCAAATAACAAATCTTCCATTTAGAATGGGATTCAGATTCAAGCTCTGTCTGTATACATAAAAAAAGCATAATAAGTCTGTATGGTATTAACCTTAACCTCATCCCAATCTGCATAAATATTCAAAACATTGTTCCATTGCTTGAATATCACAAGAATCAAGCATTGAAGGAGTTGTTTGAAAATGTTTTCTAACATTTGAACCTTTGATGTGATTTACATTATTTGTATGACAAAGGGTTTTTCTTATTCAAATAAGTAAGTTGTGTCTTGTGTATTATATCCTAATCTTCAATCCAAATAAAAGATCTGTTCTATTCATAGAGATGGACTACGGTACTTCGCTTATTATATTTTTGAGAAAATTTACAAAACTATAAACCGATTCTTTATCAAGAGACAAGCAAACTTTATACAATTTTGTAAAAATAACGACGCCACCTCATTGTGTTTTCTCTTTCTTTTCAGGATACCCATACGAAATTGCTAAGATCGGGATAACGACTTTTTTTCACATCCAATTGACCCGTAGTGCGGAAAAACAAATTGATACGAATAACACTCCAATCTCATCAACGAGGAGATTACCACAGCAGTTTTATGTTTTGTCTGGGAAATATTCCTAAACATTCGATAACATTTTACTTTCATTTGGGAAGAGTGGTGACATTTTGATTGCCTGGCGCAACCGGTCGGTGTGTTGTTTTTTTTCTATCAGTTGTGGCTATTCAGAAAAGGGACAGTTGACATCCCTTTCTATTCGGACTGGACAGAGGAGTGAACATTTTTCGGATCACACGTTTACTATTATAAACTGTCAAGATTGCGGCCATGGGTAGAAAGAAAATTCAAATTTCCCGTATCACGGATGAACGGAATAGACAGGTAAGAAATGTGAATTTAAAATTTTTTTTCATATCCGAATGTGGTGTCAACCAAACTCTCTTTCCTCTGGAAATGTTTATCACATTCTTTTGTTCTCTCACGGTATGTTGATATTGGCAAATCGGAAAAATTATGTTCTGAACAAGATTTTTAGGAATAAGTTGCGAAGTGTGAACTATGCCTCCACTGTTCGCAATTTGATATCAGTGAATCAACTTTTCATGAGTGATTTTAGTAACGAAATGAACTTTCTTCGCACTAGTGCGATTTCGACGTTAAATTACGAATATTTTTGTAACGAAAGTTTTTGCAAAGATGTATCGAAATACGACAGATTTCTTAATGCGAACAGTGACCTCATGCGACACCGAAATGACATAAACTTTCTTAACGCACTAGTGCGATAAATTTTTTCACACTAGTGCGTAAAAACCGCTTTTCTAGTGCATAAAATTTGCATCTTATACTAGTATCGAAAATCGCTATTTATGTTCAAGTAAAATAATGAAGTCGCGGTTCATCTGTTCGCTAACCGAATAAGTCGGATTTGTTTTCACCCTTCATTCATGTGGGATATGGATACACCTAAACCGCTACTCCAAACACCAGTCCTACACGAAATTCGCCTATTGATTACATTGTCGACCATACGCATTGAAGACCATACGCTTTAGACAACATTAATTAACTTGTACCTGTTTTGGCCATTTTCCGTACATTTTTGATGATAGAGTAAAGTCAAAGAAGTTGATTCCCTTGGTGCAGCTGGTTGTAGCAGTGAAGTGCAGCTAGGTGTAGTTTGGTGCAGTGATGCGCAGCTAGGTTCAGTGAGGTGTAGTGCACAGACGGACGGACAGGAAGAGCGGTATCCTTGATACCGAGAAATTTGGGAGCCGAAAATATGGATAACGGGAAATTAGAAGAGAAAAGAGGTACGACGCGTCGAAAATCGGGGAATGACAAATAAAATGGGGAAATAACTGAAAAATGGGAAATGAACAAAAATCGGGAAATGACTGAAAAACGAAAAATGACTGAAAATGGGGAAATGACTGTAAACGGGAAGTGACTAAAAAGTGGGAAGTGAACAAAAATCCGGAAATGAACAAAAATCGGGAAATGAACAAAAATTCGGAAATGAATGAAAAGCGGCAAATGACTGAAAAACGCAAATGAACAGAAAACGGGAAATGGCAAAAAATCGGGAAGTGACTAAAAAACGGGAAATAACTGAAAATCGGGAATTGACTAAAAATCGGGAAATGAACAAAAATCGGGAAATGAAAAAAATCGGGAAATAAACAAAAATCCAGAAATGAACAAAAATACAGCAATGAAGAAAAATCCAGAAATGACTGAAAAACGGGAAATGAGTGAAAATCGGGAGTTGACTAAAAATCGGGAAATGACTAAAAATCGGGAAATGACTGGAAAACGGGAAATGACTGAAAATCGGGAATTGACTGAAAAACAGGAAATGACTGAAAATTGTGAATTGACTAAAAATCGGGAAATGACTGAAAAACGGAAAATGAACAAAAATCGGGAAATAAATAAAAATTCAGAAATGAACAAAAATCGGGAAATCACTGAAAAACGGGAAGTAACTGAAAATCGGGAAATTACTGAGAAAGGGAAAATAGTTAAAAGAAAAAAACAGAAATTGACTGAAAATTGTCCAAAAAAAAATCCACTCACTCCGCTCGCAACTTTACAAAGCCGAATGAGCTTTGTTCATCAATAAAGAGGAGGGGCATTTTCCAGAGGCCCAAGCGGTTTTGAGGCTCCCAGAAATAATGAAAAACAAATTTACTGGGTCCACCATTTTCAAAATTCTCGTCTGCGGCGCTAATAACCTATTTCATCAAACAAACAAAGGGGTCGACCCCAGCGTAAGCCCAGCTGAATTTTGACAAATAAATGTTTCAATTTAACTTTACTCCTCTGGGTTTGAGATGATTCTATAAACATAGGCAACTTGGCTCACGATCTGTTGCGGAGGACTTGCGGAGGACTTATGAAAAAAGGAAAAAATTACTACTACGAAGTTGTTTTATAATATGTGATATGTAAGGCGACGCGACGTCTAACATATTCTCCTCGTCCCATTTTGTCCGACTTTTGTAAGACTCCCTCAATCCCTCAATGCGGACGGGACTTATCGACGGCTCCTTGTCAATATTTCGATACTACGAGACGAAGGCCATTTACATAGTCGAACGAAAAATTGCTATTTCTCGAGGAAATTGCATAAAAATCCGTTACATTCATTAATCATACATTAGCAGCCGCGTTATACAAGACATTTTAAAAGTAAGTGAGAAAAACGAAACAAATCAACGATCTGTTTGAATGTCGTTGCTCGTCCTTGACGCTAAAGATAATGCATGATTTTTCTTTGTCAATATTCTAAAAGAATTCGATAAATCGACAAGAATCGACAAGGACTAATACATCAAATTCATTTATATTAAAGATTATCACAAATTCTACAAATTATCGGCGAAATTGACCTTAAACGACATTTAGATACGCGTAACAAACCCCACAAAATATAAAAAGAGAGAAAAAAAAACGAAACTACAAATCAGTTTTTTCCATTAAACAAATTTCTTTTGTTCAGAATGTCATATATAAAAAGTCGACTGTATAACCACAAAGTATTACAGACACAATCGGAACATTTTTTTTCCTGTTACTCATCGATTTTCTTTCGATACATTTCAAACAAGAAGGAATTCTTTGAAAAATTGATGAAATTTTTTTTTATGGATTCATTTTTCTTTTCCTTTCATTTAGGTGACTTTCAACAAACGTAAATTTGGTGTGATGAAAAAAGCCTACGAATTATCTGTACTATGTGACTGTGAAATAGCGTTGATAATCTTTTCAAGCAGCAATAAGCTGTACCAGTATGCCAGCACCGATATGGACAAAGTGTTGCTTAAGTACACCGAATACAATGAACCACATGAGAGTCTCACCAACAAAAACATAATCGAGGTACATTATGTTGAGCGGCAATGTGACGGTCACAATAACCAATGATTTGCAAAACAACATATTGGTGGCGCGAGGATTTCGTTTTTGTTTTGATCGATTAACCAAAATAATCGGAGCAAATTGACTAACCGTTTTTTTTATGGAGAGTTGCGATTTTTTTAAACCATGAAAGAAAAACCGCACTAACACCGTTTGTAAGCTCAGCTTGAATGATTCGTCAATTCATTTTTTTTTCGTTTGTGGACTTTGGCAGATTGACAAAGCCAAATGGTTTGTTGTCGAGTTTATTGTGGTTAATTTGAAACAAACAAATATACAAAGCTTGCAAATCATCATTTTGTGTACCACACATTGTTGCTTCTAAGTATTTTTCTTACACTACTCTAGCATTTAAGTTTAGTTTATAAGCAAAACATTTCTTTTCAAAAAAAATCGTTTGATGGGAGGGATCTGTTCAAAATTTATTATTCCATTCAGGAATTAATTGTCTCGTTAAAAACTGAGTCGTTTGCAAAGCAATTCATTGAATTTTTGTTTCAATTGAAGTAAAGGAAAATGTAATGAAATTGTGCGATATGCTTGTGCTTTGTTTATTTTTGTTTACATGCGTTTTACACGAGTAGGAAATTGTTTGCAGATATGGACGAGTCACATTAAGAAGAGTGTTGATGCCTCTGTTTGTTGCAATTTTACTTCATGAAAATGTTCTACACGACGATGAAATAAGAAGTTTGTCTTGTGCATGAACTCATTATGTCATCGTCATATAGAACATTTTCGCGGAGAAAAATTGCAACAAACAGATAACTACATTTCAAGCTGGGCAGCCTGGTGCTAAAAATGTTTCAATGACATTTCCGTTCCAACTTGGCAACAGGCTGCCTACTTTAGAAGTTTAAGCAGCCATAACGAGCGGAGCCTGGTGCCAAAAATATGTTAATGTCATCATAACGGCAGTAACGAATACTATAAACCATTCTCAACGAAAAGTGCGACATCTATCATTCTCGTAACGTCGATATCATGAACTAAAGATAGTCTGCTCTGAATGTCAGAATTCTGCTTCCAACGTCAAGTGTATAGAATGTGCTGCCATCTAATTTCGTTGAGAACTGCATACGTCACATAAATTTCAACTCGGCACCAGACTGCCTGCTAGTTTTTTTATTGTGAATGTAGGGGGCAGGTGTCAAATTGAAATTTTCGGCACCTGGCTGCCACCTATAAGGCAGGTGCGCAGCCTGGTGCCGAGTCGGAAGCGAGTGCACAATAATGTATCCGTTTCCCTATCCAGCATTGTCGAAGGAACTTTTTTGGCTTCAGGCTGCCTTCTGAAACCGACCAGAGGGACACCCTTTTAACGAATTATAAGAGAAATGAAATATAAGAAATTTCGTGGGAAATTTCCACTCGTCTAACTCTAATATTTTTCCATTATTTTTTTACTTCTACTCGCATTTTCTTGAGACGTTTATGAAAGTGTATTTCTGATAACATTCTATTGTTCTCTTGTCTGATAAGCCTCTTGAACTCTTACGCGACTACACTTTCCTTGATAGATAAAACAATCTCTTCTTTATAAGCAACATCTATGATCTAGTAGTGGTAATATAAGCTGAGAACCAAAAAATGCGACTCGACAAATTAGTGTTTTGACTGCCTAAATGTCGCCTGTGAGGATTACGGAATGAAGGCAAGTGCAGACAAAACTAAGGTTGTGTATGTCGGCAAATCTCGGAAGTAGGTAGCTTGCAGTTTGAATGTAGAGAACCAACCGGCTTCTAAGAAAATTAGAGAAAAGGAGGAAAATTAGAAACGCAGTAGCCTGCCTCTTGAGGTCGCATATCCTCAACAATAAAGAATGACGAAGGAATAGTGACACAAAGTAAAGTACAATGAGGGAAATATCTACAAGCGACAAAGGAATTGTGTTTATAATATACGCCTCCGACGTATTTTGTCCACCTTGCACTTATTACGAACGCCGTGAACGTATTATGTGAGCTCATAACACGTTCGTTACGTATGTCATACTACACAATACTTAAATAAGGTTGATAAAACATTCACCACGTATATAATAGGTCGGCGGCGTATATTACGAACGCCGTGCTCGTATTTTGTGAGCCCATAACACGTTCGTTACGTATGGCATACTACACAATACTTAAATAGTGTTGATAATACATTCACCACGTATATAATACGTCGGCGGCGTATATTATAAACACAATTCCTACGTCACTTGTAGATATTTTCCTCAGTATATTCATATTCACAGGTCAATCTTCAGGCTATGATGCTAGTGAAAACTGTGTGCTCTGGGGATATCTCGTTTCCGATATTAGCGCTCTTAGGAGTATAGAAAAAGTTAACCGGAGGGAGGAACGGCGAAACGAGGGTAAATTTTGTCCAGCCAACTTGGAGTTTGTCGACAAAGCAACAAGAGAAAAAAGAGGAAATTTTTTTTTTTGAACTTCTGACGGCCCGGGGAGCGTTCAAAAATGACGTATGCGTTAAAAGGGAGATGGTCTGAGAAATCAGAAAGTTTATACAAAGAAACACCAGATTTTATGGAACATAGGAGGGAGGAGTCCAAAAACCCGGAAAAATGACGACATCATCGCTCCATTAATAAATACAAAAAAAAAAATCTTCATTTCTTTTATAACTGGCTAATGTGACACATTCGTTTTGCGTATTCCATTTTCAACGTAGTAAACAAAAGTAAATTGTAAAGATTCAAAACGCAACCCGTTAGTTGTAAGCCCCCCTGGTAAAATCAATGTGAGCTCTGTCCACTGACACTTGCAGGTACTTACAAAGAAGGAGAATAAAAATGGCGTTATGTCTCCTGAGTCACCCGAACAAGATTCGGAATATACACTCACTCCACGCACGGAAGCCAAATACAGTAAAATTGACGAAGATTTTCAAATAATGATGCAACGTAACCAACAATTGACATCTGGTCAACGAGTAATGTCTAGCGGAAATTACACGTTACCCGTTTCGGTTCCTATTCAAGGTAGCTATAACGAATCAGGCATGCTACAAGCTAGTCCACAAATGGCGCATCAGAATATTAGTCCAAGACCATCAAGTTCGGAAACAGATTCCGGTAAGTGAATGCAATATTTTCATTTATAAATCACTATGGCGCCGGATGGCAAACGTTTTTCGGCTGTACGAGCTGCGCATTTTTTCATTAAATTTTATGGATTGAAAACTTGCACAACGGCCAAAAATACGGCCGGCGCCTCCTATTCAAACAACGAGAAAAAACGATTTTTCTTTATCCAAATTTCAGTTTATCCTTCTGGATCACTTCTTGAAATGTCCAATGGTTATCCGCATTCAACATCCCCGTTGGGTGGATCGCCCAGTCCAGGACCGAGTCCTGGTATAGGTATAGGGCATTTACATAAATGTAAGCATGTCCTACTAACTTTTGCACGCGTTTTGTAGTTACAATGCCATTTTGTTGCTCAGACTAAACCAAAAAAAACTTTGTTGTTCTTTAAAGTGACGCAACTAATCGAAAACAATTTTTTGTCCGACAGCATCACATCACATAAAACATTCACCTGGCAGTCAAAGTGGACGAAATTCAAATCTGAGAGTTGTAATACCAAATTCTGGCATGTCAGCGCCCGATGATAACAATATTAGTTACGGTGAAGTAAGTGCCCGACGGTTGAGTTATTTGTGTGACACTTTCAATAAATTGTTGATTCACAAACGCAGCATCGACAACAATCAACGCTAAATACTCCGGTAGTTGCACTACAAACACCAGGTATACCAGGACTGTCAGCGTACCCAACGCTCGGTTCGTTTGGTGCCCAGGATTTTTCAATGAGCACCTCCGACGTTATGAGCTTAACTTCATGGAACCAGAATCTAAATACCGTTCAGCACACTAGGTAGTATGTATTCTAACCCATCCGACTAACGGTTGACGCATCTAAACCGTTGATTTCCTTTGCTCTTAGTGGCTTACCACACTTAGCAGTATCAAATAGTACACCTCCGCCTTCAACGTCACCGATAAATGTGAAAGTGAAATCGGAACCTGTATCGCCCCCTCGTGATCACACAAGTATCATGGGACACAGTCACAGTTCATCTGGTTTGTCAATCACCACAATGAACAATGCTACGTCAAATATTAGCGTTTTAAGTCATACGCCGCAGCATATGATTATGACATCACGGCCGAGCTCAACGGGTCATCTAACACCTACACTCGGTAAGCAAATGATTCTGTTTTTCAAAATCATCTTCCTGGATCTGTTGAACATTAGCTGTCTCATGAAACGTTAGGTCATATCTTTTTCCGCCCTTGTAGACATCATAGAGGGAGAAAATTACAAATTTGATAATAAAAAACAAACAAAAAAATTACAACTTTTCGAGCAGATCTAGAGAACTTTGGCACTGTAGACTATAGCGAAAATTCGGACAGTTTCATTCACGTGGATTACGAAGTGGACATGGATTGGGTATGCGATTCTAACGAAGATGACGAAAGCTGTTTCGTAGAACCGGAAGATAGTTCGGGGAAAAATTACACAATACAAGAGTTGTTGAGTCAATTGTGTGAATTGGAGTCGTGGTAGAGGCACGGTCCCGCTTGCCTAATGAACTTCTATGTAATAAGTTACTGTCTTTGATAATGAAATTAAAAATGAATTACAAGGAAAATTGTGGAGAGATTTACGTTCTTTTTTGCCAAAATTTCAAGAAGATCCTGTTCTCAAAAGCTTGGTCTCTAAAAATGAGACATAAGTTCTACTCTGGAGAAGTTGAAAGCTGATTCAAGTAAATTAAAGTTGAGTAAGGAAGAAGACACCACTCTTAAGTTTATTCTTCTCAACATAATTCTTGATTAAATTCCGATTTCTGCTTGCAATGTAAGTAACTCACTCTTTAGAAACAAATTCAATAAACGCTTAAAAACGCCTAATTTCATTGGAATTGAAGAGAATTGTTTCATATTTCTACTCAATCTAGATATTCTTTAAAGATTGAATGATTTTCTTGCATTTTGAATACTATGGTTAGTCCAGCAGCTGCTCTCTGAAACTATAAGGAACATCAAACCACAATTTTCTTTGAATTCGCCTCACGGCACAATGAGGACTTTGTCCGTGCAAGAGGGTTGATAGACACTAGAGAAGTCAAATATTCAAGTGGGTGACGGGATTGAGTACATGCCAAAGACTTCACTTCTTAATTGAATTATTATTAGCGGCATCGGCTTCTGTCAAAGTATTAAATGTCAATCCGGTCAAATTTGTCTAGTACGTCATCATGAAATTCGCCATACTTTGACAGAAATCCATTCCACAGCTGGTGGTGTCAATCCGCAATTTCAGTGCTGCGTCGGCTTCTGTCAAAATATTTAAAATTCAATGACGAAATTCATAATGTCTCAAGCGAAGGAAAATGATGCCCTTGTCAGGTTGTGGACTCTGTCATGAAATTTCGTATACTTATGACACAACGTCGACGTAGCACTAAACGTCTGGATTGAATCACTTAGTTAGGCAGCGGCTTCCGTCAAAATAAAGAGTTTATGTCCTGAAATCATTAGCTTCATACCACTACAATATAAGTTCTAAAGTCTCGCTAAAATTACTTTATACTAACTAAAGACTATCGGAAAATGTAAGAAAAAGTTTGACTTTTACACGCAAAGTTACGCCGACCAATCAGCGTGCCGCATTTGTCCCCACCTATCACTTTAATTTTTCCGACTTATTTTACTCTATGATATTACTGTCGTAAATCGCAGAGAGAGTGAATTTCGAGAGAGAAAATATATGAAATTCTCTTATTTGATGACGTCACTAAGTTAAATATGCTATTTACGGCAGAGTAGGGATAAGCTCAGCATGCTGATCAGTTGGCGCCATTTTGCGTGTAAATTTCCCCTACTACAGGCAGTTCTAAACGAAAATAGATGGCAGCACATTCTAAAAACTTCAAATTTGAAGCACATCAACTTATTTGAGAATTTTGACATTTGGAGCAGACTTTAGTTCATGATATCGACGTTACGAGGTTCATAGATCTCGTTGAGAATGGCCTCATACAATTTTTGCTGAACTAGAAATTTCTAGCAAACTGACAATAGCTGTAGTGAAACTTTAGAACTTACGTCAAAAATATTTCTAGACATTACTAGACAGTACTAGATTTATGAACACAAATATAGCAGTTTTACCTACTGTATGTAGATGTCGCATTTGTCCATTCAATTATCATGAAAAAACTGGAAACAAAATTTCGATAGTAGGGACTCGCGAAGTAAAGAAATTCATACAGAAAATATTTCTCTCCATCCATCTTCCGGAATGCTCGATCTTTAGAAGGCGAGTAACGAATTTTCTCTAGTACATTTTCAAACAATCTTGTGGTTACTTTGAGAAAAGATTTGTAAGAATTTATAATTGCATACAAAAACCTCTTAAAAGGTAAAGTGTGACGCACTCCATAAGTCCGATTCCAAAATGACGCTATCAGCCGTTTTGGAAGTTTGTAGTTGTTAAAACTAAATTTCACGAAAAAAAATGCTGTTTTTTGAGAACTAATTCTCCGAAAAAATTTTCTTACTCAAAAAAAATTTTTTTCCGAAAAAAAATTTTTTTA